>WNLO01000007.1:356937-444837 GCA_021398005.1 Sporothrix luriei
CTTCTTCGACATCTTCTTCGACATCTTCTTCGACATCTTCTTCGACATCTTCTTCGACATCTTCTTCGACATCTTCTTCAACCTTCTCTTCAACGTCCTCGACGTCCTCCTCAACGTCCTCAACGTCCTCAACGTCCTCCTCAACGTCCTCCTCAACGTCCTCCTCAACGTCCTCCTCAACGTCCTCCTCAACGTCCTCCTCAACGTCCTCGACGTCCTCCTCGGCATCTTCTTCGACAGCCTCCACTTCAATATTCTTTTCGACCTCTCCATCAACCTTACTAGGCATGTCCTCGTCAGTCTCGGTGGCCTCCCTAGCGAACGGTGCCTCTTTGGTAAGCTCTGCCGGGGTGGGATCCCCAACAACGGTCTCGTCTGACGCAGACGATCTAGAAGAAGATCCAACTTCCGAGTGATCAGTCGAAGCCTGGTGTTTGGTATCATTTTTGTCACTCGAGGCTGTCAATGGAACATCGAAAACGCCATCGTCCAAGAAATCCAGACCCGGGATGTCCTCTCTCCACAGGTCGTTTAACTGTCTGCGAAGCGCGGCGCGTTCCTCGGGCGAGCGTCTCTTTGGTCTTGACGGTCCAGCTTGCCGACTGGGACTGGCCATGTCAACGCTCCACTCATCGAGCGACTGCTGGATCTGCTTGTGGCGTGCGACGTTGTCTATGGGCGAGGCTGTTTTCGACGCTGATACCCCGGCGGTTGTAGATTGCCTGGTTGTGGAAGAAGGGCCGGCCCCTAGTGAAGCACGGGCTAGTGAAGGACTGGCCTTGACAATGCTCGAGACGCTGGCGGCCACTTCATCCAAGATCTTGCCGACGGGAAGCCCGGTCTCGTTTGCTTTATCGATTGCGTTCTGGAAAACGCGGTTCACTCTCGTGTAGGTGAGTTGTTCGAAGCGTTTCCCCTCATCGTATACTTGGAGCCTACTCAAGCGAGGCTCAGGATCTTCTGGCGGCCACGAAGAGTCTCCAGGATATGCAGGGTCTGCGGATCTTGAAGGCCCTGAAGATTCTGTCTCAGGCACCTTTGCGCTGCCAGTTGTCACGTCGGCAGGGCAGCCAACCTTTCCTGGTGCCGTCACAAGGCCCCTCTCTACATCTGCCGGGGACTTGTCATCTGGGCACATGTAGCGATCTTGCAGCCATGCGATAGTATCGTTGTGTCCTTGGGCGATCCGTCCCGGAAGCCGCAAAACGACCCGAACGGCGGAATATTCAATAAGCTCGTCGGCAATATCATCGAACCAGCTTTTGTGAGTGTTTCTCTCGGGTGACGAAACCGGTTTTGAGGTCGGCCGATCGTCTGCCGTTTGCAGGGATCGCATCCAGTCCTCAAGCATAAGGATATAGATGAAGAAATAGCGCTTGTTCTGCAACCACCCGTGCGTTCGCACGAGACCCTGGGTCAAGTGCCAGCTGCGCACTCTGTCGATGTGACCGCGGTCCTCGAGATGCGTGTAGGCTGTGAAGATGGCATGAGACACAATGCCACGGCCTCCCCTGCTCAGCTGCAAGATCTCATACTGCCTCGTGAGCGCGTCCACGGCCGCAATGGCAACGCCAATGAACACGAGAATCACAAGCTTGACGAGCCAGGTCGCTTTTGTGGAAAAGTGGTAGCCGCGGCCGGTGTTGTGGTGGTGATAGGTGCGCGGACCGGCCGGACCCGGCGGCCGGTGGACCAGGATGATCAGCTCGTCGCGTTCGGGCCTGCGTGCCTCTGTCACGTCGTCGTCGTTGCTGCCATCGAGGCCGCCTATGACACTCTTGGGAGGGGCCAGGTGCCGGTGGTTGGTCTCAAAGGATGCGCGGCCGCCTATGGCGGAGAGGTCGCGCAAGTTTGTGGCGGCGCGGCGCAGGTAGACCTGGACGATGCCGCCGTCTTTGAGCACGGTGGTCTCGACGAGGGGGTATGTCTTCTTCTTGCCACGCCAGTCAAGGGCGACAGGGTCGCGCGGCCGGGCAGGATCCTCGAGAACGAGGCCGAGCTTGTCAAAGTAGGCGCGCTGCTGGTGGTGCGTTTGGTAGCGGCGGCCAAGGGCTCCGCTGAACTTGTCCTCTTTGCCGACCTGGTTGATGTCGTCGCGGCGCCGGAGCGGGTGGATGCTGAGGCTGTCGTAGTGCGTCAGGCTGTGGCCGTTGACGAGCACCCAGCCGTCGCCCAAGTGGAAGCGCTGCAGGAAGCAGTCGGCACCACACAGGTCGGCCACCTGGCTGGCGGCGCCGGCGTCGAACTTGTGCCACGTGCGCTGGTTGTGCATAATGATTGGGCTGGTACCGCCGTCGTACTGGCCCAGGCGAGTCAGGCGCCTGGCAAACGTGGAGTCGTCGGCACCCGACTGCCCTTTGCGGCCATACAGGGCTGCGTCCGTGGGGGAATAGTAGCTGGGAATGAGACGCAGCACAGCCTCGGGGATCTCGTCGTGGATGCAGCGGAAGAGCTGCTCGTCCCAGCTGGGCTCGGGGTGCTCCCCACGGAGGAAGGCGGCGCGGTTGGCCTTGTACACGGTGTTGATCGTATTGTCACCCAGCGAGGTGCGCATGCACGGCAGTTCCGCAGCGCGATGGGCCAGGTCGGCGGCCATGAAGACGGCGCCGCCACCATAGGACGAGGGAAGCAGGGTACCGACATCCTTGTTGATGAAGCGGTTGTCCAGGCCCCCGGTGGAAGTGGCGCGACCAAAGGTGGCATACTCCCAGGCGTACTGGTCGTACAGCGTGGAGCCGTTGTGGAACGTCCAGTCGGACCAGGGGTCGCTGGGGAAGCCGAGATACAGGTTCTGGTCGTAGAGCTCGGGCCGCGCGGACTCGGGTGACGTGGCGTGTGACGTCTCGGTGGTGGCGACGAGGCTGCGGTGTTCGCGCAGTTTTGATACGAGGCGGCGCATGTCGGGCACAAAAACGTCGTCGTCGACGAGCGCATACATGGTGAGCCGCCACGCCGGGTAGCGCTCTTCTGGCTGGTCCTGGCTCTTGGGCTTATTGGGCCGGCCGGCGCCAAAGTTGGTAAAGTCGTACATCTTGAGCCACTGCAGCGCATTGGAGTACCGGATGGCGTCGGCGTCGGGCACGATGGGCAGCGGGTGGACATCCTCTGGGCCGCCGCCGACGCCCTCGTTCATGTGGCCCCAGTCCTCGATGAGGTCGAAGAAGATGCCCTGCTCTGCGAGGAGATTGGTGATTGTCTCTGTCTCGTTGCCACGGGGGCGATGGAGCAGAAGCAACAAAAAGGCACCGTTCGAGTGGCCCTTGCCATCGGTGAGCCAGCGGGCCATGTCGTCAATCGCGGCAAAGTCGTTGTTGTGCAGCTTCGAGTAGGTTGTGCTGATGGCAAACGCGAGACCCGAGGCGTCAAGTGTGCCAGGCAGCACCGTGGGCAGGTCCGGCGGGAGATTCTTGTATCTCTTGAGCGGCTGGCCGTACGGAACGGTGCCGTGGATGCTGCTGTCGTAGGTGCCGTCCCGGATGCCAAGTGGGTCCGGGTCGGGCCGCACGCCGCGGCCGCTGACGGGCAGGCGGATGGCTCCTTTCGGCAGGATGGGCATCGGCGTGACCAATGCCGGACGTTTGTTTGCGGGCTGGTTTTTTCTCTCTTCCTCCTTGCGCTCGACATCCGCGCCCACTGAAATCTCGAGGGACGGCGGCAGAGGCGGCATCGGTGGCGGCGGGATGTACGTAATGTTCGTTCCGTTGTTGTCGATGATGTACTTGCCGCCCATGTATGCGACGACCAGCTCCTCGACGAATTCAAAGACATGCTGATTGTCGGTCCACACAGAGTCGTTGTTCAATACCCCCTGGGAAAGACTGAAGCCCGTGTTGTCACGATGCAGGCGAAGGCGCACGGGCCCGTCACCGCCAATGTGTACGACCTTGGAGGTTGGCAGACTTATGGCGAAGGTGTTTTTTGCGGTCTTCTCGTTCCCATATATCAGCCGGACATGGCCTGGCTTGGCACCCTCGGTTGTGTAGTGGTACACTGGGGCCGCCTTGGGCATTGCAGGAGTGGAAGAAACGGAAGTCGGCGAGGCTGCGGAGATAGAGGACGCTGATGGTTGTGTATGAGTGAGAGTCTTGTCAGCTGGTGCGTTTTTCTTGGCCGGAGCATCCTGTGCGCCGGCGACCGATGTGTCCTCGAGGTCGCGCTTTCTTGGTACCGAACGGGATTCCGGCGTGTCGTCTCCAGCCGCGGCCCTCTTGGCACTCGCTGGCTTGATCATGTTCTTTATGTTCTCCAGAAGCATGCCAAGCCCCGAGGAGAGCGTCTCCGTGTTCTTTTGCATCCTCTCTTCGTTCTCCTGCATCCTGGCCATGCTGTCCAAAATCTGCTGCAAAACCGAGTCGTGGTGGTCATTGGACGTTGTGTCCGCCGACGGCACCTGCGGCAGGACTTTCTGCGGGGCCTCCTTCGGGACGCTGTCAAAGGCCGGGATGCCTGTTGTGGTAGCAGGTACATTCGCAGTAGAATGTCTATTGGGAATACCTGTGGCAGCCGTGTTGGTGCCCACAGTGGCACTCCCCGTGCCAGATGCGACGGACTTGCTACCGCCTGCCTTGGCAGAGATGACTCCGTCGGCATTGCACACGGTCCCTTTGGGAGGCACGTGGCACTCCTGAGCGTACCCGAGCATGCCGTGGTCGGCGTCGCGCGGGTTGTCATAGGCAAAGACGACGACGTCGTTGTCCTCGAGCGTCTCCGCGTCCTGGTGTCCTGGTCCGAGCTTGAGGTGGCGGAACATGCGCGCAATCTTGAGCACCTGGCGCTCCACGACGGCCTGGCGCTGCGCGTTGGCCTCGATCCGCCAATGGTACGCGGCCTGTTCCGCGTGCTTTAGGCTCTTTTGCAGCTCAACGTCGTGCATGTGCGTCTTGGGCATGTGCTCGTACTGGCCCCGGTTGTACGCCTCGCCGAAGTCGTTGCGCCACTGCAGCAGCTCGTTAGCCATGTGCTCGCGCAAGGCCATGCGGCCGGGCACCTGGATGCGCTGGAAACCCGAGCAGTAGTCGTCGAGGCCTTGGTCAACGGTGGAGAGCGAGGGCGTGGTCGTGTCGACGGCGAAGGCGGCGCTGGGATAGCTTGGCGGGTTGTAGAGCGTGTCCCGGTCAAAGACGTGCTCGACATTGTTGACCTTGACGTCGAGTACGGAGCTGAGGTTCAGCTTGTCGGAAAGGAAGTTCAAGTAGTCCGCAAGGTCATGCTCGTCAAAGGGTCGTGGCGGCTTCTCGTTCTCTGTGGACTTGGCTGCATCCTCGACAGTGGCACGGGAGGCCACCTTGGCAAAGGTGGGTGAAGCTGTCGAGCTGGTAGTCTCTGTCGGGCTGTGTGTCACTGTGATGCTGGTAGCAGTTCGAGTGGCCGCGATAGAAGCCTCTTTAACTTCCGGCTGGGACACAGTGGTCCATTGCGGGTCAAAGAAGCCGGAAGGAAAGCGGTCTTCAAACGCCGTATCGGCGTATGACACCTCGTTTGTCTCGTTGTCCAAGTGGATGCTGTAGATTGGAAGGCGAATGGGCTTAAGAACGCATGTGGGCTTGCATATGCCGTTGAATGTAAGTGACGGTATCTCCAATGGACCGTCGTCTTGAACCTTGGCCGGAGACTTGGAATTGGTTGACGCCTGCAATTGAACCTTGAGCGGAACCGTAGCCGGATCTTCGGTACCCGTGGTGGGAACGGGGCCCAGTTCCGTCGCAGTATGTGTGATGCCCGATGTCCAGTCCACGGGTGCGACAGTGGTGATCTTGGCATTGGTGGCATCCATCACATAAGGCACGTTCGAGTCTAGTCGCCGGGTCTGGATCCAAATGCTATAGACGAACATAATGGTGGCAACAACAAAGAGGAGGGGCTTGAACGAAATGCACGGCCGTGGCAGCGGGTTCCGCAAACGGAATTTAGACAAGAGAGCAAGGATTGCCAGAGCCACGATCTTGAGGCTCCGTTTCGCTCGGTGCAGGACACTGCCGCCCGGGAAGCGCATATGCTCCGGCGGAGGTACCAGGTATGCCAGTGCAACATGGCCCTGCGGCTCAAAGTCGGAGTCGAGTTCGAAGTCGTCCGTCCAATAATCGATGGCCGAGGACACGGTGGCTCTGGAAATGCGATAGCGTGCCTTTCGTATGCGAATCGAGTATGGCATCGCGCAGCTGTGGGGATAGTTGTAGGACATGAAGCCGTCGTTGACAAAGGTGGCCAGCTTGTCGGTGGTCCAGCAGGTTGGGCGGAAGGCATAGCCGAGCACGGGTCGTGTGCGACTGTACACGCGTCCAAGCTTCACGAGGAGGAAGGTGTCTATGATCTCTGCCTTTTCGAACAGGTAGCACAGGACGGACAAGATGGTCTCAACCACCCTCACTGTAGCGGTTTCTACCAGGATCGACGATTGTAACATGGCGGCGGTAGCGAGTGTGTGTGCTGTGCAGCTGATGTGCTCTTGTACTTTACTTTCTAGCCGTTTCAGGTACCTGGGTGCCCTGCTTGTTTTTCGTTAATACAAATAGCATGTACGTTGTGTGTCTGCTATCGAATCAGTACATGTCATATGAAAAGGGGATGCTGCAGCCGAGGAGTGCAATTTACCACGGAGGGTCGAAAAAATTCAAATCCGACCGCAAACAATCAAATAAGACGTGAAACGTATTTCAAAACGATTGTGCGTCTGGGTGCCCGATGCGCACTCGATAGAGTGTCAGGGAAACGAAAGAGAGGCGGATTCGGGGATGCGGTCGAGCAGTCTAATTTTGGGCGTGTTCCAAGCGATGGATAGAAGGTAAAAGTTGGAATGCGAGTACCAGAGTGTAATTCACTTCCTAGATGCTTCAAACGAGTCAATCGAGGCTATACGGTGCGAAAGGAAGCCATGGGCGCCGCGTGAGCGTGACAACTGCGCCGAAGGTGGCAGACGGTGAAAGGTGACGAGAAGAAGAGAAAGAAAGGAGAAACGCAAACTCGAAAAAAGCATCAACAATCCCCTTCACACGACGCAATCTGTTTCTTTCTGAGAAGCGTGAGCATCTCTAATCACCCAAATTCCGCTCTATCTATCGCACAAAATTATTTCCGCCGTGCAATCGAAAACGGCTGTTGGTCAATGACGGTTCCCAAACTGCGCTTACATGGACGGCAAAGTACAGTCCTCCAGCTCGGCGTGGAAGTGAACTAGGGTACATCTTCACAAACCTGGAATATCTACAAAGGTACAACATTATATTGGTTTGCTTTCTACAACTAATTCTCGACGAGAACCGGCTGTATTCAAATCAGAAACGTGAGGCTCTTTATCTGCTTTTTTTTTGTTATTTTATTTTATTTGTTTTTCGTATAAGAAACACATGCCCTCTCGCTGTGTCGTGGAAATGGACAGCAACTGTCTATACAGGCCATCTACGCACTTTTCAATATTTCTTCCCAAAATACAAGTCCATGTCTGCGCATTGTGGTATCGTGCTGTGTCGTAGAGTACGTTGTCGCGACACGGACTTACACATGATGTAATGTAGACAGCCTCGTTGGGCCCACTTTAATCGGTGTCTGACTCCAGGTCAATGCCCTGTAGCGGCTAGCGGCCATTGGCCTCGCGCTAGCGCATGAGTCTCCACCATTGGCTCGCTACCCTGCAAAATAAATGTTAGAAATAAAGACCAAAAAAAAGCCATCGCAAACAATTCTCCTACATCTGAATGCGTTCATCAGTCCGCACGCCCTCACCACCCACACAGTGCCCATCCACGCTCGCCCACGCTCGACATAGACGAGACCGCATTCTCGCCACATTGTTTGATGCGCTACCCCGCCGTCCGTCGCCTCTCTTTTTCTCTGGCGCCAGCGTCGAGGAGACTGCCCCCACGGAATCTACCACTGAATCGTTTGTATGCTCTCCGACCAGCTGCCGCGGCCGTCCCCGTATACTGCTTCTCGACTAGCACGCCTGCTTTCTGTCACCGCCCCGCCCAACAGCGGCCCCAGGCGCGTCACCTACACAGCTTCCCGAGCAACGACTACTCAGCCACTGCTATGACTGCGGATGCTCAGGAAGTATCCCTCGCAAAAGGCTCCGGGACTGACCTGGACAACGGCGCTGAAAATGTGGTCGTTGTCGATGGTACACGATACAAGACTGCCAAAGAGGGCCTGGCTCGCATCTACGTGCCATTGAGCGGAGGCGATCGGAAGGAGCGTCAGAATGGAGGCGGCGGACCGTCCGTAGACGACCACCCCCAGCAGGTCTTTTACAACCCCATCCAGCAGTTCAACCGTGATCTTAGTGTGCTGGCCATTAAGGCGTATGGCACGGCCACGATCGAGAAGCGCGCAGAGGCAGCTGCAAAGAAGCGCAAGGAAGCGTTGAACAAGAAGCGAAAGCGGCGTGAAGAGCGCAACCAACAACATGCTGCTCTGACAGAGGCCGAAGCCGAGCCAAAAGCAGAGGCAGCCGACGAAGCGGTTGTTGATGTCGATGGTGAACGACTGGCCAAGGTCGAAAAGAGTGCAGAAGGACAGGATGCAGCGCAGGCCGTGACAGAACTCGCGTCTCGGGGGGCAAACAATACAAACGACACAAACACAAACGACACAAACGGCACAAACGGGGCAAACGACGAGACAAGACAACCAGTGCCGCACTCGCAGTCGACACCCCAGACCAGCCCACAACCGCCCAAGATTCGCATTCTCGACGCCTTGTCAGCAACCGGCCTGCGTGCCCTTCGCTATGCTCACGAGCTGCCCTTCAGCGTGTCTGTCACGGCCAACGACCTGCTAGCCGCCGCCACCGAGTCCATCCGCCGCAATGTACAGATGAATGGCCTGACTGACAAGATCGAGGTCACCCATTCTGACGCACTGGCCCACATGTACACCGTCGTAGCCAACGACTTGACGATGGCGGCCGAAGCGACGTCCACCAAGAATGCTGCTGCCGCCGCCGCCGGCTCGCGCTTTCGGCCCTCGGCCAAGTATGATGTGATCGACCTGGACCCCTACGGCACGGGTGCCAACTTCTTCGATGCCGCTGTGCAGTCCGTCCGCAGCGACGGCGGCCTGCTCTGCGTGACATGCACCGATGCCGGCGTCTGGGCGTCCCAGGGCTACCCCGAAAAGTGCTATGCCCTGTACGGCGGCGTGCCCATGAAGGGCGCTGCGTCGCACGAGGCCGGCCTGCGCATTGTGCTGCACGCGCTGGCGACGTCGGCCGCCCGCTATGGCCTGACCATCACGCCGCTGCTGTCGCTGTCCATCGACTTCTACTGCCGCGTGTTTGTCACCGTGACGCGCTCGCCCGCCAGTGTCAAGTTCCTGGCCGGCAAGACCATGACCGTCTACAACTGCGACCAGGGCTGCGGCGCCTGGGCCACCCAGCCGCTGCTGCGCACGCACAGCCATCCCAACAAGAAGGGCTCGGGGACCTTCTTCAAGTACACCTTCGCCGCCGGCCCCACGGCGTCGCCGCGCTGCGAGCACTGCGACACCAAGATGCACCTCTCGGGGCCCATGTACGCCGGCCCCCTTCACCAGGCCGCGTTTGTGCGGCGCATCCTCGACGACCTCCCACACGTGTCCACCGACGTCTATGGCACCACGGACCGCATCCGCGGCATGCTGCACACAGCCCTGGAGGAGATCATGGAGCCGGAGACGAAGCCAGCACCCGCCTCCCATGCCAGCGCAGACGAGCCTCCTGTGCCGCTGGCCGGGGACGACGCCCTGGCCGCCGTCGACCCAGCGCCCTTCTTCTTCCTGCCCACCAACCTCGCCAAGGCCGTGCACTGCTCCACGCCCGGCGAGGACCCCCTCCGCGGCGCTCTGCTGCGTCTGGGCTACCGGGTCACCCGCAGCCACTGTAAGCCCGGCAGCCTCAAGACCGACGCCTCCTGGCCTGTGCTCTGGGACATTATGCGCGCCTTTGTCCGCCAAAAGGCCCCGGTCAAGCGCGAGAACATTCGCCCGAACACGGCTGCGCATCGTCTGCTGCGGCTGCAGGAGGGCGGGGAGGACGGGGAGGGCAAGGAGGCTAACGGGGAGGGCGCAGCAGCAGAAGAGTACCTCACCACAAACGCTGCAGGCCAGCCCGAGGCCATTGTCTTTGACGAGGACTTGGGCCGCCAGCTGAGCCGCAGCGGCGAGAAGCTGGTGCGGTACCAGGTGAACCCGCGCGAGAACTGGGGGCCGATGAACCGTGCCAAGGGCAAATAGGCGACGACGATGCAATGTAAGAATAGCATATTACCTTCCAATAGAAATGCATAACAAAAGTAAGCCATTGTCTGAAATGTCAGAAATTAGCCTTTTGGGCGACGATTCCATCATAGCGCGTCGAAAGTGAGAGTCAGGGGAAGGAACGATCGTTTCCTCAGCACAGCCTCGTTTACCCCTTCCTTGTTTATCTCCTGTGTTGATCCGAGGAAAGATGTTGAGAAGGAAAGAGCTACCACTGAGAAACGAAGGTGCCTTAGTCGAGACAGCGCGACCGATAATGCGTTCACTGCGAAGCATTCCAAATCTCACTGCTTAGGGATGTATGGACACGCTACGTCGGGCGTTGTGTCTGCTGCCAATCGGCGCGATTATGGATTCTGGATGCTGCTTACCGGATAAGGCGTAGACATTTGACGAGACCTCACTCAAGTCGCACCTTCCTGAACGACAGAACTAAAATGCACCCCCAACTAGGCAGCTGCGACTGTGACAACAAAGGCAGGAGCTGCATCAGAATCAAATCCATCTCGGGCCCCTATTTCAGGCTTCTGTCCTCCTTGTTGTTCTGCCGGCTTCTTCGGTGCCGCTGTATGCTGCATCTCCTTTTCCAACCAGCCAGCGTCGTCTTATTCCCGTCTCACACCATTTGGGAAATCACACAATCGCCATTTTGCACATGCCGAGAACTACCGCGTAATTACAGGCACACGCCCTTTGATGAAGCTCGCCATCGACTCTCGTGACTCAATCTCTCGACAATTTCCTACAAGGCATTATTTCGACCGACAAAGCTGCTCAAGAGACATTTTTACCGTTTCCCAGTACTTCCGATACATTAGTCGTGTGCCAGGCTCCCAGGGCACCAACCGTCCGCTATGACGACACTTAACAGTGCGGCTACCGCCGGCCCAGCAGCGCCCGCAGTTGGAGAACCAGCATCTGCATCGGAAGTGGCCTACCAGAACGGCGTGCTGACTGTCGCGGAGCATCGCATTCGCGATGATGAGATTCTGTTCGTCGTACGCCACCAACAGAATGCGGACCAACCCCCGGAGTACCATGTATACTGGCTGCGCGAGCCAGCACCGTCCGCTGTGGGCGCAGTATCAGACACATCGAACAACGCAGCTCAACTACCGCCACCTCCTCCACCTCCTCTACCTTTTGCCTTCCACACGACTGTGCTCGATGAATCAGCCGCACGCGAGCTACCAGCCGACGTGCTGAGGCACCACCTTCTGGCCGACATTGCTCCCATTTTCAGAGAGGACCATGCGGGCCCGTCTCCCTCTCACCCTTCTTCGTCAACGTCCGCGTCCTCGCCCTCGTCCTCGTCCTCGTCTCTGCACGTGATCGTCTCGACACTGTCCGGGCTGGGTCGGGCGCAGGCGTTCTATGATGACGTCTTGAAGCCGCTGCTCGCCGTTTTCGGCCTCACGGCTGTCTCCGGCCGCGGCGACGAACATGTCCCAAAGGGCCAGAAATCATACAATTTGCTCGTCACGAGCAGCTCACGCTCCATCGCCGAGTTTGCTCAGACCCTCCAAAAGGCGCCTGCGGGCGGCACAGATGCGCCACCGACGATCGTCCTCCTGAGTGGAGATGGCGGCGTTGCGGACTTGTTGAACGGTGTGGCCACGCCCAGCGAGGACGTCGATCCGCGGCGGCTCCCAGCTGTGGCCCTGCTGCCGCTCGGCACCGGAAATGCACTGTTCCACTCCCTGTATCGGCCGGACTACCTTGCTGTCGCCGCTTCGTCCGCCGCGGCCATAGGGCCGTCGTCGTTTGTCCTTGGTCTGCGTTCGCTCGTCAAAGGCCATGCCGCGCCTCTTCCCAACTTCGAGGCCCGTTTCTCGCCCGGCTCGCACACCGTCAGCTACTTGCTGCAGGAGGAGGCCGGCCAAGAGGCCGCGCTCAAGGAGCAGGCCGAGAACGTCCAGCTGCTGCGCGGCGCCATCGTCGCCAGCTACGGCTTCCATGCCCAGCTTGTCTGGGAGAGCGACACGCCCGAATACCGCAAGCACGGCGACAAGCGCTTCGGCATGGCCGCACAGGAGCTGCTCAAGACGTCGCATGCCTACGATGCGGGTGTCACGCTCACGGCGACGGACAAGGACGCACCGCGCACGCTCGGCCGTCGCTTCAACTACGTCCTGGCGACCATGGTCTCCAACCTGGAAAAGACATTTACCATCTCGCCCGCGAGCGAGCCCCTGGACGGCCAGCTGCGCCTGGTGCACTTTGGCGACGTCGGCGGTGCCAAGACCATGGACATTATGATAGCGGCCTACAACAACGGCGCTCATGTCGGCATGCGCTGGACGAAAGACGCCGAGGGCAAGGATGCCGGCGGCGAGGCACAGGCACCGACCGAGGAGAGCGTTGGATATGACGCCATCGACGAGCTGCAGGTTGACGTGTTCGAGCAAGATGCGCGCTGGCGGAAAGTGTACGTTCACAGCCGTGCTTTAATCGTAAAATCTGTTTCTATGTATATACTAACTCTCCTAGATGCATCGACGGAACAATCGTGGAGATCCCGCAAGGCGGATGGATGAAGGTGCGCAAGGCCTCGAAGCCTGTGCTTCAGGTCATTGTGAATACGCAATGATTTGTTTTGATTGCATCTGAAGTTACGAAGCCACGAAGACACATCGCTGCTCAGCGCCTATACAGCAAACACGACAGAAACAGGACACAGACATGCGTTGGATAGAAGAATGAACATTAGATTTTTGGATACGTGTGACCGTCTTTTTTGATACTGATTGCATTACAAGCCATTAGCCATTATTATAACCGTCCTTGACCTACCTGCCAGCCATTTCAAGAGGCCAGCAGCTTCTTGACCCTCTTCTCCAACAGATCTTCAAACTGCTGCACGCCGCCGTCGAGCAGCGTCAACGTGCCCATCCGCAAGCGATAGACGAGCTTTCGTCCTCCAGGCCCATCCTCCCCTGCTGTATCGTCGTGGCCACTGCCGTCGTCGTCCGATCCCGAGCCGGCCGCAGCGTCCACCTCGCCTTCTATGGCACCCCGCATAAACCAACGGTCGTGCGAGACGAGCACCACCGCGCCCGGCCACGTCCGCAGAGCTTGCCGCAGCGCTGTACTCGTCTCATAGTCCAGGTGCGTCGTGACCTCGTCGAGCACCAAGCACTGTGGACGCTGCCACAGCAATCGTGCCAGCGCACAGCGCACCAGCTGGCCGCCCGACAGCCGCCGCAACGGCGTGTCCGACGCCAGACGACCCGGCAGACCCAGCTCGCCAAGAAGAGCGCGGAGGTCGCCCTCCGACAGCTGGCCGGCGGCATCGCGCATGAGAAGGCTGAGCGCCGTCAGTGGAGCCTCGTCGTGGTTGTCGATGTCGAGTGCGCGGATGGCATCGACGGCATCTTGTGCATAGTACGCGAGGCGAAGTCGTGGGTGCATCGTCACGGTGCCCTTGGTTGGCTTGATGCGGGTCTGGCCACCAGCGCCGGCGCTGATGCTGTCTTCGCCCACAAGCAAGCGGATGAGCGTCGACTTTCCCGCGCCGTTGAGGCCCACGATGCCGATGCGGTCGCCCATGTGCACGTTGAGGTTGACCGTATCCAGCGTCCACGGGGGCGGTTCCTGGTTTCGTTTCACCACACCGTAGCGGAAGCAGACATTGTCGAGACTGAGCAGCGCGCCGGGGAACCGTAGGTCGGGCGGCTCGGGCAGCACAATGTGCATCGCCCGCGCCTCGGGTGGCACGTCGATCTCGCTCCGCCGCGTGAGGTGGTGCCCCGCCATGTCGCGGTTCAGCTTGAAGCGATGCCCCTTGGCATTGGTCTCGAGCCCCCAACGGTCGTCGAGTTTCTTCTGGCGCATCTTGGCCTGCCGGATCCGCGTGTCGTCATTGTTCTTCTTGCCCTCGCGCATGTTGCGCTGGATCGTCTCCTGCAGATGCGCTCGCTGTCGGTCTTGGGCGTCCTTGATCTTGTGCAGATGGAGTCGAGACTCGGCCTGCGCCGCCTCGTACGATGGCAGGTCGCCTGTGTAGTACGAAAGCGCCTTCTCCTGGAGCAAGATGAGATGGTCGGCGGCGGCACTGACAAAATCGCGGTCGTGCGACACGAGAACGAGGGTCGGCGGTGGCCGCGCCGGCTCACCGCCTGTTGCCGTGCCATCCAAGCCTCCGTCACCGCTGCCGGCCAGCAGGAACTTTTGCAGCCACACAATGCCCAGCATGTCCAGAAAATTGGTCGGCTCGTCCAGCAGCAGGATGTCCGCGTCCGACAACAGCGCCGCGGCCAGGGCCGTGCGCATCCGCCAGCCGCCCGACAAGTCGCCAACGGCCTTGGATGTGGCCATGGTGTCGCTGAACCCAAGGCCGGTCAAGATGCTTTTGGCACGGGCCTCGATGTGCGCCAGCCGTGCCGGCTCGGCCTGAATCTGCAGATCCGCCAGCAGATCCGCCGCCTCCTGCGTCTCGGCTTGCAGTGTATCGGCAGCAATATCGGCGTCAACCTGCTGCCAGGCCTCCGTGGCGTCGGACACGGTCTTCTCGAGCGCTGTCAGCGCTTTCCGGGCCTGCATGCCGCGAGCGCCGCTGCGCAGGCGGGCGTTCTTGTCGAGGACAAAGAGGCGCTTCTGCAAGCGATCATGCCGCAGCTTGCGCAACGCACGGAGGGCCGCGTATCGATCCTTGCTGTCGTCCTCCGCAGCACAAGAATCAATGCCGTTTGATAACACTAGACGCGTTAGTCTCACGAGGTTCGTTTTCTGTTTCCACGAGCATGAGCACAAACATACGCTGTATCTCTTTCTCGAGTTCGTCTTTGGCCGTGGCTCGCTCGATAACCTCTTCCAGGATGGTGCGGCGGTTGTTCTTGGCTTCGGCCCCATCACCGCTGTCGTTGGTCTGTTGCAGGAGGGAAATGCGGGCCTCCTCCGGGATGCCGGGGATCAAATTCTCGGCAATGGCGCGAAGGAGCGCTGTGATGTCAGCGATGCGGACCGTCTCTGCTTCCAGCTTCATTGCAAGCCTCCGTTCTACTTACTAGATTTGCCAGTGCCGTTGCGGCCAATTAAAGCATATCGTTCGCCGGCCTTGAGCCGCAGCGTTGCGTCGGACAAGATCTCCGTGCTGTTGTTGCGAGCCGCCTTGCCTTTGGCTTTTGTCGTGCCGGCTGGCGGGCCGGCCGAGACAGCGATGCTGAGGCCTTCGACATCGAGCTGCACGCAGGTCAATATGCCTCCGTCCAATCTCTTCGCGGCTGCGCAGAAGGGCTCTTACCTCGCGATAGTTTGGGCTCTCAATCTGGAAGCGGGTCTGTTTGCAGGAGACCTGGATGGCCGACACCGAATCCGAGTTCATGGACGTCATGGCGACACTCGATGTTGTGAACAAATAAACGATACGAAAACGGTATCAAGACGATCGAATCGGAGCACCGCGTGGCCTATGGTTTCTTTCTCGTATATCCTCGGGAGGCCCGTCGCGACGACTTATATGGAAGCGCCAAGACAGACCCCAGGTCGACGTGTAATCGATACTCGACTGAACGTCGCGTCGACTATGTTTTCCGTCGACAAGACGGCCGTTTGATTGGTGTCCCTAAGCGATCCGCTTTACACGAAAAGACAATGCCGATGTGATCACACCTGAGTCGCTGCCGAGTAGAAGGAATCATGTCGGCTTGGTTCCAGGCGCAGCTCATCCTTCAGTTCACTTTGGTTTCGCTTGTTTTAGTGTCCTCCAGTCCTGGTTTTCGCCAGTCAGGATGCATCATTGGGAACGCTAGTGAACAAAGCTCGTTGAGCTCACGAAAGGACCCTTCGCTGCAAAGCATAATGACGAAATCCCCATTGCCTCAGCGGGGTAGCAGCAACAGTTTACGGGCTCTGCCGCTTGGCGTGCCACCAAATTGCACACTGCAAGGTAGGATGCAAGAGAGGCTGCATTGAAAATACAGCCTGGCCGTTCTGAGTCACCGGGTCTGCCGCTTGAGTCAAGCGCTATATAAATGGGGCACATTAGCAGCGCCTCAAACAGCGACCAGCATGGAGTTTGGGATCGAGGCTGAGCCTTGCTGATGAGATGCAGCGCGATGAACAAAGGGAGAACAAAAGGAGAAAGGGAAACGGCTTTCCTTTCAATTCAGCAAAATGGCAGAGGTACAGCAGGCGAAATGTTCATATTCTGCTTGGCATGTCGAGCCTCCCGTTTTGGCTTTATTTTCATTGCATAGTTTTGCATTCATCCGTTGCGGCAAAGCTGGCGCCGACCGGCAGTTTGGAATGCGGATGGTCCGCGACGATGGCGACACTGGGTGTCGCAACATAGGAGCATTCAGGCAAAGGTATCCGTCGAAGAATGCAGAAGCACACTCGTGAGAGTCGCGAGAGTCGCACTGCTTTGCTGGAGCGTAAAATGGAAAAGGCAGCCATCGAATCGGCCCAGCACTTTTCTTCAACGAGATGCCACCGGACTGAGACATGGCCATCCTGGCCACCGTGGCAGCGCTGCTGGCTGTTCTAGCCATGGGCATGCAAATCGTCGCCGTCTTGATTCGCAATGACGAGCAGATTCGATCGCTGGTCCGTTCTTCGAAAATCTGGCAGCGGTGGTCTGGGGCCTTTTCACGGTAAGATTGGCGCGTCCTCCGACATGGTCTGGAAGACCGTCTTGCCTTTGCGGAGGTCTAACATGATGTTCATTGCGAACAGCAGTCGACCTAATCAGGGCGATGGCGACTCGGAGGACGATACGAGCGCCTCGGTCTCGTCGTTCTCGATACAGCGAACATCACGAGCATGGCAGCAGCCTCTCGACCAGCCATGGTACGAGCTGCGGAACTCGCCCGGCAAGGGCATCGGGGCATTCGCGACGCGCCGGATCCCAAAGTACACGCGCGTGATAGTCGAAGCGCCCCAGTTCGTCGTCGTGCCTCCAGAGCCAACGCGCTCATCTTCAACAGCATCACCCTCGTTTGCGCCGGGAACGTCCAACGGCGGAGACATTGTGTCCCAGATCCAGACCAGCTTTGACCGGTTGTCACCTGCCAGCCAAGCAGTCTTCGAGGCCTGCCACGAGCATCGCTTTCCCGGCGAGCCCGACAGCGGCCGTATGTTTCATATTTTCCGCAGCAACGCGTTCAGCATCGTGCCTGTCGATGTGCGAGACACTGGTCGCTGGGGCACGCGCTGGGGTATGTTCCCTCGCATGGCGCGGCTCAACCACGCCTGCCGGCCCAATGTGGCCAACCTGTGGGTGCCGGAGTATTGCCGCGGCGACAGCAACGGCGACGGGGCTCGAGGACACCATGTCGTCTGGGCCACTCGGGCCATCGCACCGGGCGAAGAGCTGCTGATCAGCTACGTCAGCCTGCTGCAAGACACGGAGGCCCGGCAGCGCAGCCTCATCCAGTTCGGTTTTCGTTGCGACTGCGGTGTCTGCCGCCAGGCGCTGGACGGAAACACGAGCCTTGATGACCAGCGCATGAAAATGGGTCACTTGCTGCGGCGGATCCAGGATGTCGTCTG
This sequence comes from Sporothrix luriei, assembly GCA_021398005.1. Classification (NCBI taxonomy): domain Eukaryota; kingdom Fungi; phylum Ascomycota; class Sordariomycetes; order Ophiostomatales; family Ophiostomataceae; genus Sporothrix; species Sporothrix luriei. The sequence continues at coordinate 374,656 of WNLO01000007.1, forward strand.
CAACAACAGAGAGCCTACGGAGGGCGATGTTGACGACTTGGACATGTTGCTCTATCTAGCAAAACGCGACGACGGCGGCCTCGCCGGCTACTTGCCCCGGGCTTACCGTGTGGCTGCAGCACTGGGCCAGCTCGCTATGGAAAGCAGCGTCACCAACACCGACATGTGGCGGATACAGTCGTGGGAAGCGGAAGAACTAGGGCTTGTTCATAGCATACTATCAACAGACGGCGGTTGACGACCCAGGGAACTAGCTCACCACATGTTCTCCGTTTGGCCCTTGCGCACATCCACATCTCGCATGTTCACAATACCGGGATGCACAACGACGAAACGGATGGGCAGAAATCGACCAAAGCGGTCACCGTTCTGATAGCAAAGGCCGTGGGCCAAGACACGATGCACACCGCAATTTCGAGAGGTACAATGTCCGGTGTTCTTTTTTTTTCCTTTTTTTTAAAAAAAAAAAAAAAAGAAAGAAAGAAAGAAAAGAAAAAGAAAGGGCCATGAACAGAGGCGTGCAACCAGACGAGTCGCCAACATCAGTGCCAACGCATCCGCTTGGCGATATATTGTGCCTCCCCCGCCTTTTCATCAACGATCTGGCGTGTCTTTCGTACCTCGTCCTTCCATCCAAATGCACGGAGCACGCCCTCGCTATCGTTCGTCCCCCCCTCCCGTCCGTTCCCCCATTTTCCCGCTCTCACCGAGAATCTGCACGTTCCATTGCTCCATGTTCGGGGAACACGGCTGGCTCCCGTCCTCTGCCTCGCACTCCAATCTCTTTTTATCGTGCATCGATCAGTGAACGTACGCGACGCCCCTGGGCCCATTGTGTTTCTGCACGTCGTATCCGTTCCGCATGCCAGCCCGTCTTCATCTATTTTTGCTGCACGCTTCCCAATTGAGATGTCGCTCTTGTATATTGTTCTCATAAGGCGGAAATGACCGGTCAGATTTTGTAAAAATATAGTACTGGTGTTTTAGTACCTCCCGTTCCCATATCTCCGTCCTTTTTTTGGTCGCGCACCCCTTCGCTCGCTCGCTCTGTCGCAATTTGCATTCATTTGTTGCCGTGTTCTTCGCCCCAGGGGGACATGCGAGGGTGGAATCACGTCCCGTCTCTTTGACGAGAAACGGCAAATTGACAAGGCAAAGACGGCCAGCAAGCGAAGGTACCGATGGCGAGATAGGAGCCTTGTCTTGGCATACTTGGTGTAGGGTGTGTCTCATATCGAGTGCTCTTGGTTCCTCTCGTTTCCTCTTGTTGCTGTTATCTTGCATCATTGTCCGTCCATCCTCCTGTCTTTCCGTGTGTTCTGGTTTGCTGCAATTGCATATGTACACCTTACCTCCGTGCCGTCTTCTGTCCCGCACTTCGTACTTCTTTTTATTTATTTATTTTGTCAGAGAATCGTTTGTCTGCTTCGACTTGCGCATTGCGTGCGTTTGCGTGCATATCAGGCAGTGTCAACCTGCATATAAAAAAAAATGCTACGCCATCGAGGTAGAGAGTACATGCCATGCTGCAAGGCTCTGGAACAGTTCCTGATGATCACGTCTTTGGCTTTTGTACGTAAGCTGACCGCTACAAATGGCAGCAGACGGTTGTGCATGCATACGGTGTACTTTGGTGTCACAGCAGGACGCCGAATAGGCAAAGTCAGCAGTGAATACGAGATGCTTCTACGGCATACGTTGGCTTATACTGTTGCCGTGTTTGTGAGAGTCTTTCTTCATGTCGCTGTTCAGAGCTCTTCTTTATCTTTGCTCGACGTCTGATTCGTCATGCCCGCAGCCTATCAACGCGCCCACGCGGCAGAGAACCAAAGAGGTCCGACCAGATCCAGACACGGCCGAACAAGACCAAGCAGGACCAGACGGACCACGTTTTGCACCAACGCTTTCTCGATGGGTGTTGTCCAAGCGTTCTCGTCGTGCCGGGTGGAAGGGGACGTAAGATGGGCGTTCCGATGAACGCGCCCAGACAATGACTTCAAGCGGGACGAACACCCTGATCGCACCGTTTGGCGTTCTTCCTTTGTCGCGGAGTGTTGGGTAGGAACAGAAAGCAAAGAAGAGATAAATATAAAAAGAAGAAAAGAAAATAACTGCCCCTTGTAGAATTTTTTTTTTTTTCGTGTAGATAAACCCCAAAACAAATTATCAACACCCAGCAATACGCAAACGTTCTGCCGCATAATTGGCTTGGCCATGGGATAGCGTACACTTTCACATGTAGACAGGTAAAAGGACAAACTATGATTGTTGGCCAAAACAAGGCTGTCATCTTTTCCCGTCGGCTGCCTTTCCCCTTCTCCCCTCTTACATTTGATGAATTAATGCACTGCATATCGTCGTAGACGGGCATGCACGAAACCCGTTGTGGTCCAACAAGCAGGCCACATACACACACACTTGGGGTCAGAGATGCAGCACCAAAATACGCTGTTATTCTCGTTGAAAATAGAAATCGCGGTAGATGGTGTCGGGGCCCCGTCTCTGGCTGCCTCGTCTGCCTTGCCTGGCCTGCAGTCCAATCTACGACGCACAGAAACAGCATCTGCGGCTATGCATCCCGGGGCCACTTGGGACGGGACGGAAAAGGCGAGAAGGACGGTTGGGTGTTCTTGCAACGTAAGCTGCACAGGCTGTGTAGGTGAAGGTGGGGTGTGGCGTGTGCCTGGCCTTCCTCATGGGCCATTCCGGCTGTTCTTGGCGAACAATGAAACAGACCGTGTTGGGGGCGAAAATGCATGTATCGTAAACGAGTCTCCTTTAGGGGAATTGGTTGTGGGCTGAACGTGCTTCAAGTGTGTATATCTGCAAAATACGGCGTACAACGAAGCAGTACACATGAGGCGTTATGTACCCATCGATGACGCTGGTGGCCCTACAATTGTTATTATCATGTAGCCGAAGGAACGTGTTGTCTTGCACATCACCAAGCCATCTCAGTCGATTTTCTGTTCTCAGTTTTTGTTTCTGTTTATTTTCTGTTTGCATTATATTGTTTGTATTGTATTGTTTGTATTGCACTGTTGTATTGTCTCCTTCCCTGCCTCCGTTTCCCAAAACGTGCTTCATCTCTTGCAATTTGTAGATAAGGATTATATAGCCTCCTAATGGCGGCTGTTAAGGTTAATCCGGACATGCCTCTGTTTGCCAGACAGACCCGACAGAACAACGACCTCGCCCGCTGCGGATTGATACATCGACCTCCCTCTCGCCCCGCAAAGCAAACCGGGAAAAAGAATGACACCATCGTCTATCTGCCCCGTGGTGCCCCTGTCTGCCCCTGTCCTGTACGCAGTGTATATTCGATGTTTGCCGCTCGTCGTTCTGGGTCGTCGTCGGAAGTGCACTTATATTGGCCCATAGTAGGGGTTTCTATAGGGGCTCCTATAGGGGTGAAAAGACGTGGCTCTGGCCCAACATACGGAGTGCTGCTGTACCGGACACTATGGACAACAATCAAAGGACAATATCAACGACAGGCCCGTCTCGGCGTTGGCCAAGTTCCCGGGTCTCCGGGTAGTTTATTTTTGGGGCGAAGCGAGACGAAGGACATACGAGGGTATTAATATATATAAAATACTTACGAGGGGGGGCAAGAGGAGCAGCGATCGTAAGGAGTGCCGTTCTTGAGTGCATGGCGTGTTTCTGGTACAACTTTACTTCCTTGGCTACAAGACACGGGTCCAGCCATGGGAACAACGCAGGCACCTTGTGGTAGAGGGGGTCTGTCGTTTCGCTTCCGTACAGGGCTCTGTTGACCAACTATTGCCGCATACCCACGACTCGTGCATTCAAGTCGACAGCGGCAGCGACAGCAGCGTTCATCACAGTTTGCCTCCATCTCAGGATCTTTGAAGACCGCTAGAGAGATTTAACGCAATGCTCTGGCAAGGTTGATTACAAACTATGTTAGATATACGGAGTACTTCTTTCAAAATAAAGGAAACGTTCATACGAATGTAGAGTGACACCAAAGTACAAATATATATAAATCGACGTGAGAAAAACTGAATAAGAGAAGTGATCTCCCGCTATCTCTCAATAAAAAAAGATAAGAGAAGAAATAAGGGAAAGACATGGAAAAAAAAAAAAATGATATGGGAGACAAAAACGTACAGCAGCGGGTATTCGCTGGTCGTCACCGACCCAACTACTAATCCGCCGATTACTGGTTTGACTAGGGGAGAGCGGACGGGATCCCGTATTTTCCAGTATCTATGGCCGTACGTGAAATAGAACTGAACTAAAATCTCTTAAATGGGGAAGTGCCTTGAGCTCTCATTCTAATAATGGATTTCGCAGCACGTCAACAAACACGATGTAGGCCAGCCTTCCGGAAAATGTGTTATAGAGTATCTCGTCGACATTTCGACTTTAACCTTACTTTTCCTTGAGAGATATGTGTGAGTAAGAGACCAAAATATCCATTATTGCACTAGACAGACATAAAAAAAAAAGAAGAAGAAAAAAGAAAGAAATGGATCTGATAGAGGCTTCACTCCATACAGCTCTGTTCTTCCTCTGTCTTCCCCACCCGACAAACAAACAGGGATGCGGCAAAAGAAGAATAGAGGCAAGTTGTCATTATGTTGCGGTGTGGATAACGAGAGACATGACACGATGCCCGGCATTGGGGTGTGCAGGACAAAAAAAGGGGGTAAAAAAGAAAGCCAGCAGAGTAAGACATGAGTCACCAAATATCGCAAAGAGAGACGCGGGCTGAGAGCTGAAAAGAAAAAAACAGAAGCTGCATAGTAAAGGCGTGCATGGGGCGAGAAAGAAGAAAAGAAAAAATAATAACAACGAAAAAAGAGACCAAGAAACGAAAGACGGGGATCAACACAAGACGCCGTACGGGCGATTTGCGAGGCAAACGATGCCAACAAGAAACATGTCGCAGACTGGACTCACACATGCATCGGCTTGGCCGGGGCCTGAAGACCGTATGCTGGGCTCGCCGTTGGTTTCTATGCACACATGTCTGCGACGCAATATTGTCCTGTAGAGACCTCTTTCACTTGTGCATTCATTCGTGCACACTCCGCACATATACACCAATCTGCGTACGCCTTTTTTATGGGCTTTTCTTTGGTGATTCAGTGGTCTTTGCTGGCTCCAGCCAAAACCTTTGATTTTGCACTTTTGCCCTCTTCTGCTCCCATTCGCCATTGCAAACTCGCTCCTGGCGACTGCGCCGTATACATGTGCCGTTTCAGCTGGAAAAATGCCGAAGAAAGCTTGACCGCTAGATGACAGAAAATTTTGATAGGCTGTACTCTTCAAGTGACGACGAAGAGGATTCCACGGCGAAGCAGAAGACATACAAAGTGTTAATAAGGAAGTAATTACGGAGTAGGAGGACACTACGAAATACATCGTATGGAGCTCTCTTAGTGCGACGGCAACGGCCCGAGGGATCGACACTGTACTCTACCTTTTTGTCTCTATTTGTGTGTTTTCTACTGTTTTGCTTTCCCAAGTTTGGACGCTGTACTTCGCAAATGTTAGGCACGTCGTATGTCTGACTTGCAGCTACGTTGTACATGGTCACTGTGCGAAGTTCCTTACTTGCAGACCGTTTCTTCTTACGCGATAAAACTCTACACAAGACACGCTGTACCCAGTCCGCCTCCTTGGGCTGAGTTTACCTCGGCCCGAAGCTAAAACGAGGAGAACGAAAGGTGTACATATATCCCGTATACGTAGTATATAACTTGGTTGCGGAAGCGAGCTCGGTACAATGCCGTCAAAGAAAAACAAGGAAAATTGTCAAGGTACGGCGTACATGTTTCGATGTAAGATACATCGCAAAACGAAAACAACCCTGGCCTGCAACGGCCGTCTGGGAGAAGAGATCCATTTGTGACAGGGGCACACCATCGGGGGTTAGGCGAGAATGGGGAGAAGCCAGGGGGTGGGAAGCGTTCCTGCGGAGGACCGGGGAAGCCGTCCGGGGGACTCCTTTCCCCCCCCTTTTTTCTGTTCCCCCATGTATTGTTCAATTCGAGACATGGCTGATTTGCACGTAACCTAAGGCAAGACAACTGCACGTCCATATTTTCGCCTCCTGCCCATGGCACGCCCTTCGTCACCTTCCATTCGTAATTGTTCGTTGTTTTACATACGCCGAGCGCCCAAGAGAACAGACTTGTTTTGTCTCTTCGGCTCCCGCTCCGCTGTTCCAGCCCTTTGGCTGCCGTTTCGTCCCCAACGAGAACCGTCTCAACAAACGGAGAGGCGTGGGGGCGATGGCCCCCTGTCTTCCGTTCCCGTCCAGAGAAAGGACAAACAGCCAGTCCAGATACCCTGATGGTCTTCTTCCATGCCAGGTTGCCCCGTATGGCCCCCTATGTACGGAAGCACTCCGTACGGATATCAAAAGATGGACACAGTTTCACAAACTCCCAAGCATTGCCTCGCCAATGAACGAGATGAGCGGAAGAACAAACGAAATGCACTCTACAGAATGAACCAGCAAACGCGAAAGTCGCGTTTTTGTCTGATCAGATGCCGTTTTTTTTTTTGTCTTGTCTGTGGCCCGCCGAGCGTTCCACAACAAGACAACCAGGTGTCTGGGCACAGAATGTCCAACCGTGGTTTGCTTGTTTCTTCGTTTGAGAAAGCTGTCCCCGTCTTGTCTTGTCCTCCCAAACTTCACCAAACCATGGATAACTAACCGCTACCAAAATCTGCTCGTCCAAAGCGTGTTCGATGGATAAGACGACCGCGAGCCGTAGGTGCAGAGGTCCGAGTTCCCTCCGTTTTGGTTGTGGTCACTGTGTTGTGGACCTCATCTCCCCTCACCCGCGAACCAGACTTGCCCTTCTTCGGGTTGCCGATTCGCAACGACGTCGTGGATTGCAAGGTGCCTCGGATGGATCTGTGTGGTTTGAGTGAATATGTCTTGACCTGCAGTGGTCTGGTTCTTTTTTCTTCTTTTTTTTTTATTGTTAAAACATACGCTTACACGAAGAGTGACCATGAAAACAGGTCTACGTCAACAACAACTCTTCAAAGCACGCCATCGTTTGCAGCTCAATATGATAGGGTGTCGTTCCCGTCTGCACGGTATCTTAGCTCCTGCATTTTTTTTTTTTTTTTTTTTTTTTTTTTTTTTTTTTGTCGATCAAAGTCGTTGTGCGGTCGTGCGGTCATGAGGTCGTCGCGCTGAATACTGCCCACGTGCCTCTCGTCAGAATTCGAAGTTGTGTGTAAATGGTTCAGACGCACTATCATCTGTTCTCTAGGTTGACTGCGTGGAGCACTCCCCATGATCGAGACATATCAGGCGACATTCAGTCACAGGAATTGGACGAGGCAGCGGGATGCTGGTTGCGGGTTACTCTTTTCAGTTCGGCAGGCGTCAGGCCAGCTTGCGACAGCTTGGCTACCCCAAGGTTCGTCGAGACAGATGAGCCCCCAATCATACAATATACCCCACGTAAGAAGAGACAGAGTGGGCGAGGGAGCGAGACACGGAGTCAAAACCGCCCCCCTGTGATAGCCATCACAAAATGTCACCCACACTTTTTGGGGGGCGAGTACATGTAAAGGAGATAAAAAGCCAATATTGCGGGGTGGGGTGGGGGAAGCAGCAGACAGGATGATTTAAGACATAACAAAAAGTGGTGTTGGAAGAATTCCAAAATACGGTCAGGTCGTGGGAGAAGAAACGTAATCGAAATTTGAAAGGGAATAGAGAAAGAAGCAAATAAACAAGCGAAAGTAGTAACTAGCTTCACGATGTTTTTTTTCTCTCTCTTTTTTTTATTTAATTCGCTTCTTCTTGGTCCCGTCTATTTTGCATTCGCATTTGTATTTGCTTCATTATCTGGCTTGGCTCGTTTTCTCTGTCGGATATGGCGGCGATCACTTTAAACCGACGGGGCAGACAGCAGCTCCCCATGATGATCCCCTTCAGGCGCAGCAAAGCTGAAAATCGAGATGCGCATGCTTTAACCCTCTTCATACATAGATTACGGACGTACATGTACAGCTTTGGATACCCCTCTTTCCAAGCCATGGCTGCAGCAAGTGAGCTTCTTTGCTGGAGCTTTGTTCGGCTGCCAGCGGCTCTGCTTGGGAAAATCCAACAGATAACATCTTCGTCTGTCTCGGTTTAGTGTCCAAGTGCCGTTGTAGTTGCTCAATGTATGTCGCCTTCCGTCCGATATCGTCGTGTGCGATTTTGTCTTCGCTCACAAAAACACTTTGCTCACACCCCCTCCTAGAACGTGGAACTGGCGGTGAACAATGTGAATATGACGACGGTAAAAAGGTGTGTGGCATGATAAGATGCAGAACGCGAGACGCTGCTACATCGCGTTTGCTCTTTGCTTCCATCGTATGTCTTGTCTGGAGCCCCTTTTTGACAAACAAATAATGCACAGGGCCAAACGAGACTGCCATAGTATATTGCACTTACTCCAGGTTCTATACTGTCACTGAATAGAATGGAAAAGAAAACCATCCTAGACAAGCCTTACCTCCTCGTAGGTACGACGGTTTTTCTTGCCGCTCCTTACCGTTCCTTGCCCGTCCTTATTCTCTGCGTTACATCTCCGCTTTCTCCCTCTCCCTACGACGTAGTAATTACTCCGTATTCCGTGCACGTTTGCTCAGGTCTTCCCTTGGCAGGATGACGAAACATATCGAAACAGAAAAGTTCATCTGTCGTTGGAGGAAGTCTCCGCTTCACCGTCCCTTTTCGAAATTTCACGATGCCGGTTGCCCTATTGCTTTGAAAATTTGTTGGGCCCTGCATGAGAAATCATTGCAGTGACATATTTCCGCAAGGACGTCTCACTACAATTTTATTCCATTGCTCGTCAGTTACATATGCCCTGTCAAAAAAGGAGAGCACCAGGTTGTGGCCTCTGCTTCACGTCGGCACCCGCCTGTTTCGTAAGACCTTTGTAGAGGAGCCTCACTCCCGTTTGCCATAATACGTTACTCAACGTGTTGGAGCCCTCTTGCTTCTGTAGTGATTACTAGTTGGAAATGGGCTACAAAGAATTGATACCAAGAAAAGGTGGCAAAAATTGACTGATCAATCTGCTGTTTTTTTGTTGTGGACTTTCCTTTTGCACGGGATTTCAGTTCCCTGTCACGCCTTGTCACACTGTTGTTTGCCCTGTCCTCGGCAGTTGTGGTCCTGTTTTGCCGCCTAGTGGACAACGGATCTTGTTAAACGGGGAGTCCAAAACGTGAAAACCAGGGAGTATTCCATACGTTTTTGTCATGCTCTCCACCCAGAGAAGAAACTGCGAAATACAGCGAGCATATAGCGCGATAGGGCGGACGAGGCGGGCGAGTGTCATAGGCTGCCGACTACCGAACAGAATAGGGCCGTTTTCTTCCCTTTTTTTTGTTGTTTTTTGGTGGGAACCAAATTTGGTGTCTCCTTTTGCTACGGTCTTCTCCGTCTTGACCATCGCTCATTTTTTTCAGCATTGTTCGTCTTGTAATCTTACCATTGACTACCTCCCTGTCCCCTACCTCTGTCGTCATACCGCCCACTCTTCTCGCTTTTCATCTCGCCGAGCAGCGACTGTGGTCTGCAAAATGTATGGACAGACACAAAACGATCCTGCTGACCACAGTTGTACTAGAAAGCATTCGCTACAGGGAGTGAAAAAAGAATGTATTCCAAATGTCATAAACAGGGAGACGGCACTAACCACGTCAGGACCCCTTGCTATTGATATCTTTTGTACTTCGTACGTTGGATTACGTTGGTACTCTCTTGTTTACAACTGTTCGGTTGGGGACTAATCTGTTGGCGGACCGTCTGTCTCTCAGACATGTGAAAACGGTTACACACAAAACAAGGGAGGGCGTACTTGACACCCACCAACCCACCCACTGCCTAATACCTGATAAGAGCAGACGGCAAAATAAGAACCATATTTAGCAAAAGAAAAATAAAAGGAAAACCCAAAGGTGAAAGAAAGGCAAAGCACAGGTTGCCGCTCCAAAAGAAGTGAAAAAGGAAGTCGGGCGAACAAAATTGCAAAGGGTATTGATAAAAGGGAGAAACAGTGAGGGGGCTGAGTTTTTTTTTGTTTGTGACGGGGGTGCTATTTCGTTTGTCGGTTGGGAGCGAACACGAAAACGTATGACATGGCAAGACACGGGGCGGCATGGACAAACAAAAAGGGGGGAGACAGATAAAAGTGCACATGTTGGACAAGGCCATGGCTTTCCTCTGCAAACAGATGGTCTTGTCCACCAGTCCTCGCCTGTGTGCCCGCACGCTTTGTCCTGTCAGGCCTACCATATCAAGTCATGGAATCAACTTTTAAATAGCGTAGTATTGAGCAAAAATAGAGGACATGCGTGTCCTGGTGAGAAGGGTAGTAAAAGCTAAGCCAGCAGGATATGAACGCCCAAGCTCGAGTTCCCGCCCAAAATACAGAAGAAAGAAAGCAAATAGTCTATAGGTGGTGGTTTCCGTCATCCTTAATTAATCCCATCCCAAATACAAAGCAAATGTCTATAATATTCGCCAAATCCAAAGCTGCCCGAAAAAGAAACCGTTTAAAAGTAGAGTCGTGAAATCATCTCCCTGGTGGGGGAAGGAGGTTGCTCTGTAGCGCGCTTCTCTGGCGGAGATGCACGCTGCTCGTTGTTCCTCACCAGCCGCCTGTTCGAGCATCTCATAGCGAGAAGAAAGAAGAAGAAAAGCCAAAAGCATCGAAGTTCCCGGCGCCGCCACATGAAAAGAAGGGGTATTAGGTAGACACCGCTGTCGTACGCGGCCTGGTCTGGTTGTTCCCTTTGCGTATGCAATGGGAAAAAGTTCGAGGGACGCTCATTACATCCGCTCCATCAGGTCGCTTCCTGAGATGCTGTTCGAAGAGGAGCTGCGACCGCTAAGGTTGAAGCCGTCGCTCGGCATCAGCAGGTCCGGCACACCCTTGGTCATGACCTGCGGGACCGGCAGTTTTCTCTGCGAGCCGTCGGTGCGGCTCAGAATGTCACTCAGAGAGATGCCACCGCTTGGCTTGGCCGTCGCATTGGCAGGCGTGGGCGCCGTGTATTTCGAGGAATCGGGCTGCGGCTCCAGCGGCGCCAGAGCAGGCGTCGTGTGAGAGTGCAGGGACAGTTGCCGGAAAGGCGGCAGCTCATACGTGCTCGAGAACGGACGCAGGCGAGGCGAGTGGGCGGGTGTTGCAAGCGGCGTGTGGTCGGGGGTCGGCGACAGTGAGTCGTGCGAGAACGTCGGCGACGACGGAGCGGTCGAGTTGGGGGAGTTGGGCCGCGAGCGCTTGGCGTGACGGTAGGCATGGAAGTGCTCGTCGCCGTTGCCGTTGCTGGCTCCGTTCGGAGCCTGGTGGCCGTCCTCGTGCGAGTGACTCCGCGACATGTGGTACGCGGACAGCGAGGGCAGGCGCTGCTGCTGCGACGAGTGATGGTAGCTGCTATAGTACGACGAAGGCGGGCTCGTGTGGTGACTGCTGCTGCCGTGGTGGCTTGAGTGGCTCGAGTGGTGGTTCGCGTGGGGGTGCAGGTGGTGGCTGTTGCTGTGACTGTGGTGCCGCGAGGACGACGGCGAAGAGTAGTGCGAAGGAGGTGCCATGACGGTCTCCCGCTCGACCTGATGCGCGGCCTTGGCCAGCATGGCAATGTCCATGCCCTGGTGGGTCTGCTGAGGACTCGTGTTGCCAAATGCGCCGCTGAGACGGCCACTGCTCGAGCTGCTGCCGCCGAACGAGGGCTTCAAGCCATTGCCATTAGCCAGGCTGTACGAGGCGTACGTGTGCGGAGGGCTGTGGTTGGGCGAGCCTAGGGCCGAGGGCGGCGCAGAGCGAATCGCCTTGGCACCAGCAGGCGGCGGCATCAGGCTCTCGGCGTTGGGGTTGTAGGAAGCATGCGGCATGTGCGACGCCTTGTTGTGGCGGCGCGAGTTGGGGTTGTTGTGTATCCGCGAGTGACGCGTGAGTTCGTCGGACCGGGAGAAGCGCTTGCTGCAGCCAGGGAACTGGCAGGCATGGGGCTTCTCGCCCGTATGGGTGCGGATGTGGCGTGTCTGATGCTCCAGGCGGTGGAAGGCCTTGTCACAGAGCGGGCACTTGTACGGACGCGGCATCTCTGGCGTTGCGTCCGCGGCCTGGCCGCTGGGGACGGGGCCGTTGGGGCGAATGCTGGTTGAGGACGAGGTGCCCGAGGTGGACTCGGCAGAGCCCATCTCGACGTCGGCCGCCTCGTTCTGAAGCTGGTGGCTCATACTGCTACTGCTACTGCTACTGCTTGTAGCAGTGGATGACGGCGTAGAATCGTGGTTCAAAAGATTGGAAAAATCCACGGCGGACTGTGCTCGCTGCATTGAGGCCGTCGTGTGGTTCCGGGAAGGATATCCCAGAAGTCGGGCCAGACGGGAACAAAAGGCGAGGGTAAATGGGAGATCGTCGCCGGTGTCGTTGTGGTGTGATGCTCTTCCACGAGGGGCTTCCTTGTGACGATGCGTATGGGTTGGGTGCTTTGCTATGCTGGCTGTGAACAGGCTGTGCTCGACAATCGCGATGTTGGAGGTGGAGTGATAATCTGGGGTATGCTTGGTGATGAGGTAGGAAGAAGCAGAGAGGAAGAGGAGGGAAGGAGAAGAGAAAAAAAGAGGAGAGAAAAGAAATAGGATTTAGGACGGTCTTTTTCTAATGTTTTTTTCCAGAGAGGGGAGGAGCGGGTACGGTTTTAAATGGTCTTTGGGTGGAAGGTAGGCTTGGGCCGGTAGGGAAAGGGCCTGTTTTTGAATTTTCTTTTTTTTCTACGCCCGCTGTTGCTTTTCGCTGAGATGGGGGTTATTGTGGAGGACGGAGGCGCGAAGGAGGAGGGGGTGGGGTGTATGTACGGAGTGGTGCGAGCTGGCATATGGCGGGCGGGTGTGGGTGGCATGTCACAACTGGAACCATCATTGACTGAGGGTGTGAGGAAAGAAAGAACGGGGTAGAAGGCCCAGAAGGTACGTACCCTTGTACCACGGGGGGGCAGAGCGAGGGGCGTATGGGCTGCTACTAAGTAGAGGGCAGGAGCGATGGGCGGCGATAGCGTGGGGCGTGGGGCGACTGAGAACGGAAGGAACGAGAAGGACAAAACGGTGCGCGGCTTCCCCCAATCTGTGATTGCCCAGCCTGCTGGCAAACTGGGACTGGGGGCTGGCTTTTCGGTGCCTGCGCGTTTCCTCCTATCTTACCCGGGGAAGCGAGCACCCCCCCCCGCGCCTCTCCCCGTTACGAGCTTCCTCAGACGCAGCTGGCCATCGACAAGACGACCTGTTCGCTGCGGCCGTTTGCTGAGCCCATTCGTGCTCCGTGAGATACGACACCTGCTTATGTCCTGCGATCTCGCCCACTCAAAGGGAGGCTCCCAACCAAAAGATCCTCCTTGTAAGATACGGAGCTTTGTGGAGTACTCCATCTGGGGTTTCTGTTTGGACTGTGCCAGGTAGTGCCTCCTTCCACCCTTGGATTCTTGTGTTGGTCTTGGACGTCCAAAGGGAGCCGCGGCCAGGGCTGTTGGCGCGCGCAAAACGCCCCTGGCGGACGTTTGTACATTTCCCGATACATTTCTACTTCCATCTTATGTGATTGCTCCTGCGGCTCGCGCGACCGCGACTGGCTGGGTCCCGTCAGATGGGTGCAATGAGCACGTTTCATTCCAGCTTTGGCACTCGGTGATGAGGGTGCTGCATCCCGGGAGAGGGAAAGGAAAAGAAACGACAGGTAATTACTCCTCACGCTCCTACTCCCCCACGACGTACGGGAAAGGGGGATGGGTCAGTTGTTCTGGCCTCTGTGCCGTGCATCTCCTCTACCACAACAGGGGCGAGGTGGGGAAAATGAAAATGACGGGATGTCTGGCTCAGAGTCAATATTGTGATACGAGTTGTTTCTTGGGCACACTCGTGATTTCTATTTCTGGTCGCGGTCAACAAGCAAACGAAGGAAGGGGGACTGTTGGACAACCGACCGTCTCACCTCCTGACCAGGTCTCCCCACGCTTTCTCTCCATCTTTACGCCTCCCCCTGTCAAGGACGTAGGTCACCCACAGCCGGTCCCACGTCCCCTTGACTGCCCCCGGAACTCCCGTCGGTTTCTGTGTTCAGTGTCATTTTCGTTGCTGTGTTTGAAGCGTGCCCAGGTGCCGGGGTCTTTCGCTGCTCGCTTCTCAACTCGCTTCAGAACGGGAACCCCCTTTTCAGGCATTTGAAAGGTAGCAATCTGTCCGGCACCCGTAAGCTGCGGTAGTCCAAATACGCCTGGCATCTCAAGACATCTGGATCATGCGGCCAGCCAAAGCATGACATGCCCAGCAGACCACCTTTATTGGACACACGAAGAAAAACAAGAGAATGACCGACGAGTGCGGAGTACACAGGCACAGACAGGCTACGACGACGAACGAGTGCAGTCACACAAACTAGCAAACGAGGTCACAGCACGCCCGGCACTATATCACTTACCTTTGCTCTGCGATGTATTACGACGTATTCGTGACGAAGAGCCCCCTTTGTGTGAATTCTTCCCCCAGAACGTGATAAAAACGGGGTCGAAAACGAAACCATGGGGTAACAGGAACGTTTGGAAAAGCACCCTGTGATCATCTTGGGTAGCAGACCTTGACGTACTTCGTAGACAAGGGAGACGGGATATAGTCCATATTCAGTTGGATGGTTGTTACCGTACGAATGTACTCCGTATTGAAATGTAATTACATACTCACATCGTGCTCCTTACAGCCGCAAGTCAACCAACCCGCCGCCAAGCCGGAAAAGAAAACGTTCTCAGTTGGGGGGAACGGAGGATGTGCTTGTTAGGGGACAAGTGTGGAGAGGTCTCATAACGGACCGAAGGAAAATACCCAGTTTTGTATGGAGTAAAACCAAAAGAAATAAAAATAAAAAGTGACAGGAGACAGGAGACAGGATGACAGGCAACATACTCTGAAGCAATACCTCTTCTGTGTATGTCGTACTAGTGCTGGAATAATCGGTAAAATTTGCAGACGGACAATGACGGACGTAGCGGTCTCAACGTAAATCCCACGATGGCTTCACACCGTCAAAAGAGTGAAGGAAAGGCAATGGTAAACGGGGGTGCCTCATTTCCCAGGTAAAATCACCTCCAATGGGCTGACAAGGCTCAACCGATGTTGCTTTAGAAGTGCCAAACTGCATCGTAAACGCCAGACAAGCATTGGATTCTACATACAGTCCAGGCAACGATAAAGAGAAGCAAAGAAGGCCTGGTGAGTCCACAAGAGGTTGCAAGAAATGGCGGCAGTCGGCCCTAATATTGCGTACGCCATTGCGGTTCTCGAGGACACGAAGGCGTCAAAAGACAAGCCTCCGCAGTCCGGCCGGTTTTGGTGTGTTTTCGTGACCGTTTTGTTAAGTATTACTGGGTAATGACTCTCTGTCCCAGAGAGCATCAGCCAACAGCACGAAACATTGTCGTACGGAGTAGGCTTCCATGTCCTAGTTTTCCTTGGCAAATGCGAAAACACGGGGAAATAACAAACGGGGGTGCAAACTGCCGACGGCGCTGCACGAATTAGGCCAGCTGTTCCAGTGGTGGTCTGTTTATCTGATGATATTTGATTGATTTCCTACCCGTCTGTACCATCTCACCACAAAGGAAACTTGTTTCCCTCGTATGCTGAAGCCTTTGCCCCCTTTGTCCTATACTTCGGACCAGCTGCTGTGACAGTTTAGGGGCTTCTGTTGTTTTACATTTCGTGACTCTCCGGGCGGCCCTTCGCGCTCAACCACAATGAACGGCCACTTTTGGTAGAGCCTGGCATGTGTTTTGTTTGCACGCCGCTCATCACAGTTCCTAGTCTTATGAGTAAAGATGGCTAGCACATTAAGTAAAGAGAGATCAAAAACATACAAAATCAAAGATCGAAATATGTAGCCAGGGAGGTGGACAACGTGTGGGGTTGTATACGTCGATTTTCGTAATCTTACTACGACGCATGAGGGGTGAATACAGGGCGAGGACACGGCGCGGCGCGACTGGCGATCTGCAAACTGCATCTAAGCAATGCCTATCTCTTGATGCTGCTACGAATCGGCAATTGACATCGAGATAATACTGAGTAGATAGGAAAGAGCGACGCGCTGCTTAGCCTCCACCACCACCACCCTTAAAACTGGCAGCTACAACTAACTACTTGGGTACTTCCCATACAAACCCTGATCGAAGGACGGGACCATTTGTTAGATTTGCCTTACCAGTCTTTTCTCATGCCATGCCCTTTTCTCGATGTGCCTCTCCGTCCGCAAACGAGCCCCGACCCTAAAACGAAGGCAAAAGGAATGGATCCGAACGTTTCACCGGCCGGAGCTACGTAGTTGCAATTCCGCCTGCGTTTTCTGTCTTTCAAGATACCTGTTGCGCCCCCGTCGTTCCTACGATGTACCTATCTTGGGTCATCTCGGTCTTTCGGTGTTCTTGATCCGGAACAGCCTTTTGTGGGGGGATGGGGGGAGAAAGGAAAAAAGAAAATTTTGTTAGTAGTCGATGGCGGAAGGAGGTAGGCGGAAAGGCGTGCTCAAGACAGCACACTCGGCAGTCGGAGAAACTCCTCTGGGGGAGCTCGGCGACCGTCTTTTCACCTAAGCGCATATGTCTCGGCGCGGTGTGGTATGCCCTGGGGGTTTGGGAATATGCTGGACAAAATTTACGGTTTAACGGTCTGCAGTCCCGATGGGCAAAAGGCGGTAGGCATGTATCGTAAGCTACGGGGTATTACAGCGTAACGTTTCGTCCCTACGAAGTAGAGTTTCTCACTAAACTCCAAAACGGGGGCCTAAAACGGCGGCTTGGCACATGTTTCCTCCACTTGCCAGTCAGCATTCGACGTAGCTACTACGTACGGAGTACGAAGAGAGCGACCGGGGCATATCGGAACCGCTCGCCAGGACTCCATTTTCTGTGCCTCTTCTCCCCTATCCCCATATCCGTGGAAGCAGTGTCTGTCACCGTGTGGCCTGGCCACTCTCCCGTTATCTTTTCCACAGGGGCCCTCCACATGCTCCGTTCCAAAGGACCGCCTTTCGCAATACCGCCGGCGCATTAGTCGCTCTCTTTCCTTTTTAGCCTTTCCAGCTCCCCCGTCTGTAAACGATGCAAGGATTCGGACATCCCTCCCATGCCAAATCCTTCCCACAAAATCAAAACGTTATCTCGATTTTGAATTGCGCATTCACGAGGCTGCGATGGGTTGGCTTCTCCTTTGCAATTGCCTATTTCGGCTCGTTTCTCGTGGTAAAGGTCCTCCCTCCCAGAGAGAGGACAGGCCGGCAAGACGTCTCGCTCCTGCCCCTACTTGTCCCCTTCTAACCCCATAGTGCACTCATTCCCTGTCAGCGGGTTGTTTCTCTGCAAATACACGCTTTTGGGGGGATATGATTCCATAATTTTTTTTGGCGAATTTTAGAACCTTCATATGTGCGCTCCTTCCTCGTTTGATTGTGGGGGTATACGACATCGCCCTCCCGGTCTCATTCCTGACCCCAAGATACGGAACCCAAGCGACAGGGAAGCTGGCACGCACGTCTAGGTCCGACATCCCGCCTTTCTCTCGACCGGCTTCCTCTCTTCATCTCGAGTACGGAGTCCCTCCTCTTTCCAGGATATGCGGTCTGGCACGCCCAGGTTTGGGGGCCTGGTCGATGGAATTAGACACAGTCGAAATGGGCGTTGTGGATGCTCCATAGCAAGATATCACATTTTGCGGAGAATCGTTTTTGGTGTCCGTCGCCGCTCACACTTCCCTCGCCGTCAAGTGAAGTGTGCTCCGCATCGTCTCGGGGCGATAGTGCACATCCTCAGTTTACTACATCCACCCCTCCTGCCCTATCATGCGAATCCGTAATCCCGTCTTGCCCTGTCGCAAAGCTCAGTGATGGCACCTTCCCCACCAAACAGCACTACAGACCCCAGTCGCCCCGTGTTTCCCCTAGCACCGTTTTTTAACGCGCCAACTGCTGTGAGAGGGAAAGACGCTTGACAGGGCCGCCTTGACTCCATTGAGTGGGAATGGGCCACGGAGTCATCTGTTTGGAAGAAACTTCGGACTATCTCTTCCAAGTTAACTACCGCTCAAACTCTCACCAAGGCATACGACATACTCCGTACACGTCTGACATCTTTGTCCGTTTGGCCAGCTCCCCTCTACTTTTCTGGCAGGCTCTCTCATATTCCACAAAATTTGCTGTGGGATATCCCTATTTCCTTGCTTACGACCATGGCTAACCTTTCGATACCTGTCTCACGGGAATGGACACGACAACGAACGAAATGCCAAGCATTTTGATTTGCCTTATGGCGCATTATCGACTCATACCTTAACAAGAGGGCTTCGGGGAAGGTTTCACGGCGAGTCCCTTTCTCGTGTCCTTCTTGCCGAAACAGAAAGGACTAAAAAAAGGGGCGATGAGCTACAGAGTTTTCCCGTGCGTAGCAACAGACCGGTGTTGGTGTCATTTTTTGCTTATTCCTGTCCTCCTCAAGCCATTTCCCTATCGCGCTATTACCCCGTAAGTTTTGTGGGCTCTGGGTGGTGAAGCCCACGCCCCCTCGTCCTTGGCTTCTGTCGGGAAAACAAGACGCCAAACGTGGGGGTCTTGCTGTTGGGCCCAAGATCTACCCCTGTCCATGTATCTTGCTTTCCCCGTGGCCCGCCAGCCAAACTTTTTTTTTTTTTATTTTATTTTTTATACACACTCTCGAAACCTTTGACGACCATCAGCCCCGGTCCAGACCCAGCCGCACATACGGCAGGGCGGGTTGGGAAAAGGGCCATCCAGAACCAAGGCAGCATCTGGAAGAACGGCCGAGAAAGACGATGAGAAACGCGTGCAATAAGTCACGTCGGTTTATCGCACACAGCGTTTATCTACAATGCACCGTCGTCCCGTTAGTCACACACAGTCTCGTATCAATAAATACAAATGGCGACTGGTAAAAATATGACCACGGGAGTCTGCTGCCTAGCCTGGGCAAAAAGACAAGGCTCAACCAATTGTCTCCGTCACTTGTCGTTGCTTTATGACTTATCAAGATAAGACAACAAACAAGTGCAAACGTGTCTGGGCGACTACCGCTATCCAGCCAGAGGTCTAAGCCACAATATACCCTCACACGTCGTATCTTACTTGTTTCCTTGTATCGGCTTCCCCAGATATCCACCGGCATACTGCCACGACACAATCATACACGAGATTCGTCATCTCATGAACCCCTTATTGTGATAGGAACACAGGGGGGACGTGTCAAGCGTATCCGACAAGTGGCATCCCTTATCGCGACTCATGGGCAGCCCTGCATGCGCAGCTTTGGGATGTTGCCGCATTCCATGTGAAAGGAAAATTGACCAAATCCTCGTATTTAGGCCCCATTTCAGGACTCTATCGCTCCCTTTTCGTATGTGCTCTTCCCGTTGGGCCTTTTGACATTGAGGTTGCCGATCTTTTTATCCTTCTGTCCACCGCTCTTACGTATCCCTCAAGTTATACTTCGTAGGTGGCTAGCCGTCGCGAACCGCACGAAACGCGCTCAATTCCGGTCCTTGTGAACTCTTGGCCTATCACCAAAAACGTCAGCGAGAGACGTGTCGACCGCTCTCACCGCACTGCCTTTCGTCCCTCGTGCAGCAAGAACAGGTGTCGTCTTGACAAAGTATCTCTGATACGGTGTCTCGATACATGTCCCATGCTGGGAGCATCTCCTCAGGATGTTCGGCACGGACTAGGTCTGAGAAGGAGAAGAAAACAACCAAGCAAGGGAACTCGAGGGCCAGCGCACCCATTACATTGTCCCCAGGATTGCCTTGGAGTGACTTGCGCCCTGTTTTGCCTGTCCATTTTTCATCTTGTACTAAAAAGGCACTAGCCAGGACAGATCCCCCAGATTTGCCATTTTTCACCAGTCTCCTTTCAGCGCGCATACCCCGGACCGGTTGAGAGAAGGAGGCGATAACGCTATCTTACGCTAGCACAATCATCCCAGGGCGGCCTAAAGTCCTTTTTGCACTATGAATAGCATGCCATGGTACATGGCATCTGACGCCACTCCTTCCGCCTCCTCTCTCCTAAAAGGGGTCGGGACCAGTAAGGGCAAGTTTGCCGACCCGATCGGCTCCCCGCCTCACCGCGCCCCGTATCTTCATTCTTCCAGCGTAGTATCCCCAGGTCGAGACTGTCTCACCTGGCGGGAATCCTAGGCCTTTCTTCCCTTTGCAAGCCCTTTGAGTTGCAATCGTTTTGCACGTAATTTTGCACGAGGGATGCAATACCCGTCGTGATGCCCCAGGATTTCCCGACTGTAAAATCACGATTGCTGTTGACGTGATACTAATGGCCCTTTTCAATCGCAAATTGTAGCCCCTTTAAACACAATCACCAGGTCGACGTACTGCCTTTGAATTTGGAAGGGATCCCATTTGGAATTGCCGAATTGCTCGATGTAAGCCTATCAGAGGCACTCGTACTATGGTGTGCGCTGGTTTACACGTAAGCGGCTGTCCTGTGCGCCTTCCGTAAAGGGACAGTCTGGATCAAATACGCCCTGTCGCGCCTTCCAGCCTTATTCGTGGGAAAACGGCAACGACAGATCCAGCCAATCTCACAACTGCGATACACCGCGACCGCTTGATCCTCCTCTCTCCAGTCTGAGTCTGACTTGTCTGACCGCCTCCAATGAAAACCGAAGCAAAAACCTGATCTGACAGCAAGCACCGCACAATGTACGTTACGCTGAGCCACACGCTCCCCGCATTCGGAAGCCTCGGTGTGCGTGGCCAGTCGAAAAAGCAAAATAGGCTCGGCGGGCCTGGATTGGCGGGCCCCTTGTCGCCTTCTATTTATCCGCGACCCTCTCCTCTCGGCTCCCCTGAATTTGTACCCATCGACGCTCTGGATTTGGTATCGTCTAGTGTACTGTGTACTTACTCCGTACCCGGAGTCAGACAAGCCAGGGAGAGGAACGAATAATCAGGGGGGGCGAGGAGCACGCCACGCCAGTCACCCTGATGACATGACGAGGCGGGCTTCCGCTTTGAGAAGGCGATCAAAGAGGTGCCTGGGCAGGGCATACAAAGCAAAACGTCCAGGGTAACGCCATATGCTGGGAAAGGAAACGTTGCGTTGTTGCTTGTTGTACGATGTATGATTCGCCAGCAAGTTGTAGCAGTTTACACAAGGCGATGCAAAAGTACGCAACGAGAAAACGACCTTTACTTTGAAAGCGAACCACATCCCGTCCCTGTCCCCGTCCTCGATCCCTATCTCTCATCCTCTCTTGACATTGAGAGTGTAATTACACAATAGACGCTGATATGCGCGGGCCAGATTATCCCCTGGGTTTGCGAGGCTCGAGTTGCCTAATTTGCCATAGCATGATGCAATGCCGACTTTCCCCATATCACCCCTTGTTTTCTGGTATTTACGGTATCTCAGTCATCCCAGACTGTCTGTGGTAGATATTTCTTGTAGCGTCCTGGCAAAAGGACCATGGCGGATCTAGATTTTCTGCTAAAACGTTGACAATTGGCTATTGTTGAATGTATGCACTGAGATCAATAAATCGGTACTTACAATCACCACATCACTCGGCCACATGTCGTAAATTGCAACTACCCATGACGAACTGACTACGTTTTTTCACTCTCCTGAATCTGTTCGTTTCCTTACATCTCGGCTCGGGCTTTACGGTTTTATCCAGGTCGTCCTGTTCCTGTTCCTGTTTCTGTTTTTGTTTGCAGAGGCGATTTTGTATATGAATAGAGCGGGTGAGTGTAATCCACATGAATTAATAAATTGGTCTGTCATCGTCGTCGATTATCTAGACCGCAACTACGTCGTATGGAGTTCAGCCCAATAACACCGCCACCATATTCCCCGATATGCCAGCATGCTATTTTAGAAACGGAGATCAAGCAGGCAGTCCCGGGGTAGAATGCAGATGCTTCTATCTTGAGATCAACCAATAAATAAAGTCACACAATTGACACGTTGTTCGTTCACAAGCCATGCAACCAGTTCCGTCCCCCCTATCTGCTTTCGATCCATCTATCCCTTCCCCCAGCTCGCTTTACCCAGGAACGCGGTGCGCCTTTTCTCAGGCCCTGGTCCCTGTTGTCCGTGTCTTTGATTTCATTATTGGGAAATATCCTTTGTGCAACATACACACCCTCACTTCCGTACGGACGTACGGGGTACGGGCACAGTTTTACTGTGTTGTCTTCTCCGCATGTGCCATTGGCAGAGTGTCGAGTCGAAACCCGAATGAGGAATAGTTACACATGCCAATCTCTACCCCGTAGCGATTGTCGCGACCATTCATCTATGGCAACAAAGAAATGCGTGATACGAAAGTACTGGGATGTCCTAGAACATTTACAAAGTAGGTAGGGTTGTTTTTCTTCCATCGTTCTGGCCCTTCCTAAAAGCGGTTGTTTAGCCGGAGCCGCAATTTGTGTGGAGGGGTGTGCGTGTTGTTCACGTTGGCCGGCCCTAGCAGTGATGGCTGCAGTCCCAGCTGTAACTGCTGGAAGCCTTGCATTTTCACATGTCAATGACATAATCTTTTGTCTACCTCTGCACTATGCCCCTGACATCACCAAACCACATCGCAAGCATCGACAGGCACAGGCAAAGTAGATCGAAGAGTAATATAAGGATAAGTATAGATACGGCACGTACGGCCCAAATGGTCGGGTTGGTCAATTGGAGTTGGATTTTTTTTTTAAAAAAAAAAAAAAAGAAAAGAAAAGCAAAGGTAGGGCAAACGTACAGCAGCACTGCACCCTTGCTGTCCTTCTTCTTCTTGGATACTCCTTTCTTTTGCCTCATCACATACGGAGTACACCTCGACCTTGTTAGAGTTATTTTGCCAACTTCACGGCGTCTGGCACCGACACAAATTTTGCTTTTGCCTCTCTTCATTTGGTGAGGCTTTGCTGTCCTTGATCTAGCCCCCTTACCATTTCGCTATTTTAGCACAACGCTCTCGGTTCATTTTTCGGTGTCATTTCGGTAGCCAGAAGCCGAAAACAGCTCTCCAGAAAAGTAGGGGCCAGCATGGCCGGATACGATAGCGAGGTGAAAATTAGCCACGGTGTAGACTAGGTGGCAAACCCATGTTTCTGGCTTTCCCATTCTCTTATTTGCGTGTGCTTTGTCTTTTTTTTTTTTTTTTTTTTTTTTTTTTTTTTTTTTTGGCGGCCGCCTTGCCAACGTCAGTTTTCTGTTCGCTTTAGCTGGTCCACGCCTTTTTTCTTTTTTGCGGAGAAAAGTTGCACGTTTAGAGTGCGGTGTGGCAAAAGAAGGAAAAGAAAAATTCGATGAACCCACACAAACAGGCAACGGAACAAAGACACGGGGAAGCCAAGCTCGACTCGCGCGACACGGTGAACAACAACAAACAGTCGACGTCATGGCCCATTGTCGTGGGAACAACGAGCAACCAGTGTATTTCTGTTTCCGAGGCTCAAACCACCGCCGACGATTTTGACAAAATGGCTCCAAAAAGGGACCACGGTTTTCTCATCCAGCCGCGCACGATCAGAGTACGTGCCGCTTGGACACATGCCACAGACCTGCCCCCCCATCTGCTCTCCCTTTCAGGTGCTCGTTTGGGCACATTGTTTCGTGGGGGTCTAAAAATGAAAAGAGAAATGCAGAAACCCAATCCACAATGCCCCTTTCCACCGCGTCGTCTGGCATAGCCTGCGGAGCTGGGTCCTCGCACAAGGGGTCACCGAGGGAGAATAATATCCCGGGCGTGAACACGTAGTGCGACTTTGAGAGACGGAGCGTCCCACTCAATTGAAACCCTGTGGTGCTGAAGACAGGGCTACATCGAGTGGAAGGAAGGAGACGAGAACAACGACGATAATATGGAGTACCGAGCAGAAAGAAACGCACGCCCCACGACTTACCAGGGGATCGAGAAAACGTGCCCCCTACGACATACTCGAATGGGAATAATTACGGAGTCATTAAACTGTGTCGCACCTGTGGCCTGTCCCCGGCAAAGCGCTTGTACTACGAAGTACATAAGCGCGGGTCCACGATCCACGAGCCATTATGGCGTAGCTCCAGTTCCCCATAGTGCATAGTGAAGAGGGTCTCTGTGATTCCGAGAATCCCCGAAGCAGCATTGACTTTGCTACCTGGACTTGACGTTGTCCGTTTCAAAACGGCAATGGCAATGGCAAAAATGATGCGGTCCGACGGTTGACGTTGCTCCATGTTTTGGGTGCGGTGGGATTCAGCTGTGCAAAACGGGACGACGATAACGCCGTGACCGTGATACTGGTCTTTACAGACCTGGTTGTCCATCGAACGGAGCAACATATGTCCAGCTGGCGTCCCGTACCAAAGCTGTCTGTCTTTTGGAGCTGCTCTTCGCCGTCTCTTGTGTGAGCAAATGCTATGCTCTCTAGCGGCCTGTCTTGGTTGACGATGCTTCACTTTTCGGTCGCGACCGAAGAAAGCATCGCAAGCCGAGCCCTCAGACTGCGCTGGCATCCTCTTGTCCTCCAACCCACTCACTACTCAGCTCCATCGCCAAGGCGGCCACTAAACTTGAGGGGTGTGAAGCGCGAAGCGGCGAGAGTATATTGGGGAACCGGAGAGAGAGTGGCCAATGTGCGGCAAGATGGTGCTATTCTCGTGTGCATTGTGGCGCCGTATCTTGCATTTTCGGATTTGCTTTGGTTTTGCTCGTGGGCCCGCATGCTTTTTCGTGTCTCCCTCTGTCAAAGATCGGACCTCTTTGTCCTGGAACGGTAAATGTGCGCAGCAATGTCAGGAAATCTGGGTCTCCATTTTCCCGAGCAAGGTAGCTCAACACATGTCGACGTATACACGAGCACAGAATGTATGGAGGGTGAGGGCGACTCCACACATCGTCGTTTTCGTTTTCGTTTTCACCTCTCCACCGTCTGTCGCAGCGCAGTCTTCGTTGCTTTGTTTGTTGTTTGCGAGATGGCTCCTCCCATTCAGACGTTCTTGTGTCTGCAAGCCTTGGGGATGTTGAAGAGGCGCTCTGAAACTCTCTTGAGGCTCTGCTGGTTTCGGTCCAAAGCACATGTCCCGTCAACCAAGCCCTCTGCCCCAGATGCCAGGACTCCAATTCACTCCAGATTTTCGGACCATCAGAAGCTTGTCGTACCAACGGACTCTCTAGGCTTGGAGACGACACGGAGACAAGTCAGCGGGCGACAGCTTCCCCAGACTCGCTCGTCCGCAAAAAACACCAAAGAGCGTCCTGCATGCAAAGTCACCAGCCGACTCTCCTTGAATCGTGACCTGGAACTGTGTCTCTCGTGCCTGCCTCGCGATAGCAACGGCGCCTGCTTTACACTCCGCTGTTGTAGCACACCATCCTCTCAAAAGGAAGCTGCTACCGGGGCCGGTCTCGGTACCTTGCAGCACGAAGGAAGGAGCCAACCACCCAGCCTGACAAGGGCCATTGGGAGAACAGAGTTTGGGGGCTTTAGGGGCCAAACGGACGTTACCCTTCACTCCTGGGCGAGGTAAGAGCAGGGGGCAGACAGCCCTGCAATACGATGTAAGATACAAATATAGGATACAAAGCATGCAAAGCCAGAATGCCTGCCAGCACGTAGAGCTGCCTCATCTTGTCTCCTGCGTATCGTACACCTTCCTTTCTCATCATGTAGAAACAAACACTGCAGCACTCCGCCGTGTACCGATACGAGGTCTCGATATCGTCAAGCCAAACGGTGTCACAGGGGTAAACGGCCGAAGAGGCTAGACCGAGGACCACGGCTTGGGGGCTAGCCCGCTCCCGGCTGCAAATCAAAAGCCTCGGAGGCGTGGTCTAGAATGTGCGTTGTGGGCCATGAATCATGTGCTTTCTTTGCTCTTTCTTGATTGTGAGAGCCTTCTGGCCTGTGAGAGGTCCACTGCCGCTGTGACGTAGAAGTACGTTACATTACGCAGTATACACATTGTGCATCCGCAGACCGTATCGTATGTTGAATCGCCTGAGCTCGTTCGTTTAGTGAGAAGGGGCATCGAGAACGCTTTGTTGACGTCGCTACGAATGCCCTGTGTTGAGCATTTTGAGCCAGCCACTCCGGAACCCAGTCTGAGGGGGCTTCATACTGTCTTTCCCGGTGCACATCACCACATCACCACACCCTCTTCTGCCCGTCGTTGCGTCCTCCATCGCCTCACGCCTCACACCCCCTCCTCTTCCTTTCTCCACCCGGCCACTAAATAAATGTTTGGGGTTGTGGAGGTAGATCATGCACCGTTTGTTTGTGATATCCCAACTCCAAGCTTCTTTTGGAGAATTGGCCTCCGACCAGGTCTTGGCTGTCCATTTTGGGAGCAATGGAGGGATGCGAGAATAGGGGAAGATGAAAAAATACTGACGACCAAGTTCCTGATGAAGTTCGTGACAGGTCCATAGAAACCTGTCCGGCGCAAAATCACCCATCCCTGCGACATCCCCACGAAAAGGCATTGTTACCTATCTGCATTTTGTATTTCTGTTGGTCAAAGTCTGCAAGACGTATATCGCATCATTGAGATGCACGCCTCGGAGCACACTGCCTTTTCTGAGATTCATCTTGCTGTCGTATCTACGATTCCGCGATTCTCCACGATTTGGTCCCCGTACGATGTAGTGATCCACCGCCCGGCTGCTCAGCTCCCGGAAGAAGCGTCATGTGAATATATCGGATTTTACTGTGATCCAGGACCTTCTCAAAATGGACGTAAAGGTGGAAGACTATCGCAAAAGCGGCCATCCTATTCCTATCGTGGGACATGCCTCGGCCGAGAACTACAAAGTAGAAAACAAAACCGCCATGCAAAGAACCCCAGCTTCGCATTTACGTCGGACGTGCCCTGTCTACGGTATAGCGCGATGTAATTACTGGGACGAGGAATGTGCAGGTCGACAACGTGCCCTCGCCAGAAAGCCAGCCGACTGCAAAGGTCCCATTTGGCCCTCTGGGGGCGTTCTGAGGTATTGGGTGGATTGCGAAACCGTTGTTAACCTCGGATAACTTTTGTTCTGTGAAGCCTGTGCGTGTTCTCCAGACGCTAGCCCCAGAGAGACCAAAGGCCCGACATACACTTAATCATCGCCATAATTTCCAAATCTGGGGGTGCAAAGGGAGAGATCTGCCCTAGAACATCACTAGGACTTAGAGGTCTTAGGCCTAAGAACGACGTTTTAGTGGCTCACTCGGGCATTTAAGCCACTACTTTCTTTCGGAGCAGTAGGGGATTTACGGGACTTTTGCGCACCGAGGCTCGGGGAAAAACCACTGTGGATAGGGCAGAGGTGGGGGGGGGGGGGTGCGGACTAGTAGAGACTTCCAGCACTCAGGGTCAGCTAAAACGAGTGAACGGAGTACTCCGTACGCTAAAAGTTAGTGCCTACAAAACTTTCACCGAAAGAAAACGCCAGCGGCGAACAAGACGCCCAAACGGCGAAGACGGTGAGCCTCATCTGGTTCTAGCAAACGGTCGCTGAAAACTCGTGGGGCAAAGAAATACGGATACGTCGTACTCTGCTAGCCGGACGATATGAAGAGTCTCCATACGAAGAACACTGGTCCGTGTACACTGAAGGGGCGTCGGAGGCCAGAATCCGGGGGTAAAGCAACGCGTGTCAGTGGCCGTTCTCCGTGGATGGGGCGTCAGAGAGCGAGAGCGAGAGATGGAAGTGAGTCGATCGAACGTCGCTAAGAGCAAGGGGATATCTGGAAATCGACAAGCAGCGTATTGCCTCCAGGATACGGTCAAGCGAGCTATGCGATCAATGCGAACCATGCAAGCAAGGAGTCAACGTGGTCTGAGGGCATGGCGATACAGTCAAAGACGCCGAAGTCTGTATCTGAGCATGGCAGGAAAAGATAATTGCCGAGGAAGCATCCGTGGAAAACATCGCCATGAACGACGCCCATCCGTCAAGCAAAAGCGAGTTCGTCCAAGCAAATAATGTACGACGTTACAGAGACAAAAAAAAAAGGCGAAGATGCTCCAAGAAATCGATTCCGCTCCTTACCATGGGTCAGCCTTCTCGGCAGTCTGTAACAGTCCTGCGTCGTCCATCGGAGGCGATTGCGGTGAGTGCATCGGCCATAATACAGGCGATGATCGATGAGAGAGGCCCCGCGACGAAGCACGGCCAGTCACAGTTGTGACTCGTTGTTGGTCTGTCCACTCGTCTGTCCCAGTCTTCCGTTGTAGGAACACCGGCCGGATGGATGGCATGAACGCGCTATCCTCGCAGAGCTCACATAGGATGTAGGCATATGGACAAGGACAGGGGAGGCTGCGACGCTGCAGCTGGCAGATCGTCAAGCTCTTGGACGGCGCTGCCTATAATGTACATACATTGTGTGCCCCTTCACCGAGGTCGGCAGGCCCTTTTCTTCGCTTCTGCCCTTTCCCAGCAGACTGGACCATGGTTTTCTGTTTCAGCCCAGCCCCGGGTTTTCCGTGTTTGCGGGAACGACAAGGAGCGGGAACGCCTGCATCCACAGATCAAAGAGCAACAATGCAGGAACAGCGCGCGTTGCTGGACAGGCATCACGGATCGTACGGGCCGTCCGCGAGACAGCAGCAGCGCCAGCAAAAGAAACAAAAAGGATGCAGCTGTGGGTGCAGAAAGCAGATCCGACATGGAGAGCCTGGTCTTGACCACTCGCGTCGCCTTTCGTCGCCTCATTTGCTCTCCTCTAACCGGGATGCCTCGTTACGAGGCTCTTCCCAGCAACAGATCCCCCAACTGCCTCAAATGCCTCTTTGGGAAGGGCCGTCGTGCAGTATTCAGGCCGTGAAAACCGTGCATTACTCCCTACTGTCTATCAAAGCTCTGTTGCATTGAATTGTTTACCTACGCTGTCGGGAAATTCTATGTTTGGCGCCCCTTTGTTTATGTTGCATCTGTAGCTCCGTCAGGGCCCTTCTCCGTCCTGCACGATGTGGTTTCCGAGAAAGAAGATTTGTTCTTTTCTCTCGCGTTCGAGAAAGCTCTTCAAAACCCTCAACCCTCAGACACTCTTTTCGTCGTTGTTTGGCCGCACGGCGATCCTTTGTTACAGATGATCCAAAGCGGACGCTGTGGGGTGTCTGCTGTCCGAATTGGGAATGCCGTCTCGGCTTCGTCCAGACTGTGATACCACCCGGAATCAAGAAACAGAGTGAAAATAAAGATACGATGTAGAGCCCAAACCAAAATACCAGAACCGGGTATTTCGTCCTGCGGTCGTCCTTTTGTCCTATTGTCCTCTTGTCCCCCTCCGCCTATCGCCGCCCTCGGGGAAGTCCATCCGCCATGCCATCTGCGAGTCTGAGGATGTGCTGCTGTCGATGATTCAACAACCCTTGCCCTGGAACCTAACGTTGATGCACATTGCTTCTCGGTGAAGGTGTACGGAGATGTCAATTTCTTTTCGTCGAAATATATCCCCCTTCGGCCCGATGTCTCCTACCATGGCAGCCCACAATGCCAACCCACATCCTCAACTCCCAACGACCATCAGGTCCTTTCAACATCCACATAGACCTACGAGCACCCTGCAATGCGGATCACAGGAAGATGTGGACTACGACACAGAGTCAACACACGCCGTGATGTATCCAATATCTTCATACCCACTTGCCACTACCCACAACATGCCTCCTTGTGGAGCACCATTCTCCATCTTCATTGTCTTCATCATGCGGAGAGGAACATTGGAAGTCCCTCCCCCTTGCCCTCGGACCGCAAAGCTACGGTTCCCCACGTTTCTATGATCTCAGGTTCGTGCTGTTCCTTCATGGGATGGTGTCCTGCTCATGCGCGCCTCTGTCCACGTCAGACCAAGTCCAGTTTATATACGCGAAAACAGCAAAATATCAAGACGGCAAGACGACCACCTGCAGGTCAGGAGAAAAGAGGTCCGCAGTACCAGGTACCCAAAAGACAATCGACCGATTGCATACTAATTTTGGAGATCCCATCTGTCTGGTTGTTCTGCCCGTCTGGTGGGTCTGTTGATGCTGTTGTTTTGCGTCTCATCTCGCGCTGTGTATTTTATATGGCCCCGTCTCTATTTGCCTCCGAATACGCCCTTCTTGCTATGCTTCCATATCACGCGTTCCCGGGCTCCGGACCCAGTCCGTGTTCGCTGTCGTCTCGTCTCGTCTGGTCTCTTCGGTTCTGTCTTGTCTCGTCTTGTCTCGATTTGTCTCGCATCTCTCTCGCGCATTGCTTTTGGCGGTGATTGCTCTACAGTCATGCCAATCCTGGGCCTTGGACCCCATCGTGCGTCCATCTGGTCCCTTTATAATTGATCGCTGGTGCACGAAGGCCATTGTTAAAACCCCATGGTATGGGATTTGATTTGGGTCCGGCCTCATTCTCTCCCCAGATATGCAGCTTACATATACTTGACAAGCCGTACATGACCCTTGCTGTCCCAGATAATTCCTATATCTTCAGTTCTGATTTGATGCCCTCGTCCAATCGTATTGGGTCTCAACAAGACACCATCCCCTAGCTTGCTTTCTACTCCATGTTCTAGGCTTCATGGTCCATGTTCCGCATATCATACTCCATTCTCAATATGACGGCTCGCATTATCTTCATGCAGATTCGCGCACCGTGAAGCCTTCGGGTGAGCTTCGATAGTCAATCCCACGAGAAGAAAAAACTGAAGTCCTTTAAAACAAGCACTGCATTGGAGACCGGGATCCTCTTCTCTTACTTTCTGGGGCCGTGAGGGGGCCACCGGGCGGAACGCAAAAGAACAGATACCCGCACCGAGATGAGTTGTTGAAAGGGAAACCGCCGCCAAGTGCCGCCTGTTCTCTCCCCGTCTTCTTTATACCGCTCTATTAATGGCTTTTGCCCTCGAACGTTGCGCCATTTCCATGGCACAAAAGCCCAAGAGTGTACGATGTATGAACCTGGTAAGCTCGGGGAATAACCGGGGCCACCGCGTCTTGCCTACTCTGGTCCTGTCCCCTCTCCACGGTCCGTTAGCTGGCGGTACCGCCGCCACGTTTTTGTGGGCGTGGCCAAGACACTCTTCACAGTCTCACACGGTTTCGTCTACCCAATAAACCGACATAAAAAGACCCAGAAGGCCCAGAAGGCCCAGAAGGCCCAGAAGGCCCCCTTTCTTCCAGCAAGACGTATTTTGCACACGCCCTTCCCCTCTGCTTGGTTAAGATGAGATATGGGGAAGGCTCAGAACGGTCTGGTGCGCCCCGGGGGAGTCCATATCCAGTTCTCTCCTCTTGTTGACAGTGATCCGTCGGCGCCGTCCCGAGACCAATGCTGTCCCCACCATCTTCTCTGTTTTTCTCGCTGTATTACGGACAGTGGACGCTTTTCTGCTTCGGCGCCGTTTAGCCGTACTACCGTCTCGTCCATTCCTATGCCACTTGCCTGGCGCTCCGTTATATTAGCGGACTTGGTACTGTCCCCGTCGGAGAATTTCTCGTCAACGGGAGTGGAGCCCCGTTTTCTGACCGTCTTCTTCTGTGCTGTCGGTAATGGAACGCTGGGAAAACCGTTAGAAACGCCACGGTTTATTCCCGATGGTAGGCCACCAAAAATGGTCGGCAGCAAAACGCAAGACGAAAGGGCTTTCTCTCGCTCTTTCTACTTGATTTTTTTGTCGCTGTTTTAATATCTCGTCAGCTCCATCGATGCATTAATTCCTCGTTTCTCTTGACCCTGGACGAAGTCGGGTAAAACGGGCCTACTCCATGGAGGGTGTGTAGTTGGGTGAAGCTAGAAAAGACCCCAGGTTGCGTAGTTTTTGCTGGGCTCTTGCACATGCAAAAATCCGGCCTTTTGCTTCGAGGAGATACAACATATGAAGCAAACAATGACCCCCAAACATTGCGGCAACAGACCACAAAGGGACTTTGCTACTGGCGGCTTGTATTAATTGGGTGCCATCAGAGTTCTCAAGGGCTTGGCTCACACCACCACAGCCGTGTATGACTGAGTAGTCTGTCAACGCTCTCTGTCGGTGCTCAATGTAATACGTCTTAATACGACGTGTTCCAGAGACGAAGAGGGTGTACAGGGAGCAAGGGGCTTGTCTTCTCGACCATTTGCCGCGACCATACAGGGCCCAGAAGAGTCGAAAGCATTAGGTGACGCAACGGCCAAAAGAACCGTTGTACTTCGGGCATCGGCGTACTTGTCAATGTTAGCTGCTAGTGGCCTGACCGAGAGAAGGCTGAGTGAGGATCAACAACCGTTCGAACGGCGACAGACAAGCAGGCGAGAAAACAGCGTCCGCGTGTTTCTAAAGAAAGAAACAGCCTCCTCCAGGGCAGCCGGCTCTCACCTCAGCGCAACACACGCCGTCCCTTATAGTGTCAGACTGTCACTGTCGACGAGCATTTTCGGTGGACAGGAGTATCTAGCCCGCGGAAAACGTCCGCCCTGTTTGTTGTCGCGGAATTTCCATTCGACTGAGCTAATGTATCTCCCTTCCTGTTCTCTGTCGATGAATCCTATTCGTGAATATCCGTCCTTGATTTCATTTCGATCTGCTCATTGACTGTCGATTGAGCGTACGACAGGCAGCATCGGTCTCGCTGGCTTCGCTAGTGTATGCTTAGGCTGTTGTGTGTTGCGGCTTGCGACGGGCGGTTGCTGAAGGGCGTTTCTTCCCCTTGGATAATTGATGACAATTCTGTTGTCCATTGCGCAACTAAAAATACAATTACCAGGAACGTAAGGAGCTCGAATGCTACGTCGGATTGTTCCTTCCTCTTTCTTGCAAATACCGTATTGCAGCAAGACTGTCGTTGACCGCTTCGGTCTGGAAAGAGCTATGGACCCCGCATGTCAGTTTAACTGCGGGGAAGCCACAACTTTGGAGACGCGTAAGGAAAGCGCGTCTTGTACGGAGTACAGGCGCCTTACGCAACGTCACGCCTTATTAAGAAATAAATTCGATAAGTAAAACATACGAGTTGGCGTCTCAGGGGTCAGCCTCGCTATACGGCGCATGACAACAGCGTTAAACCGAGACGTAACAACAATCGCAGCTGCGTCGGTGGTGGCCTAGTCACGGACAACGGCCGCAGCGCTGCCCATGGACTACCATGCGATCCATGGTCATGATGTGGCCAACTTCAGCACGCCGCTGACTCGTGAGTTACACGACGCGCCCTTTGTTGTGCCTTGGCCCTGCAAGGTCTGACTGGGCTCTTATTGCGAAACATGCAGCTAATCGGTCGACAGATCGAGTTTTGACCGTGTCGGCTGCCGAGGCCGAGGCCGCTCTGCTGAGCCCGTCGCCGGCGTCGTCAACGGCGTCTGAGACTGCACCGCCGTCCTTGCGTTTTGTTATCGGCACCGGGGTCGAGACGTTGGATGCCGTCCTGGCCGGCATCGAACTGTCAGCCCAGACTGGTGGAGACGGGCCACGGGGCGACGAGCCGGCCAAGGAGGCCGAAGGAGACGGAGACGCCACACAGCGAGAGGCGAGCCCCGAAACAGCAACGGCAGGAAGGGACGCAGCAGCAAGTACCGCGGGAGGTGTCCGCCGAGGTCAACTGACGGAGATATGGGGACCACCCGGCGTGGGAAAGACAACCTTTGGGTACGTCGAAACACGTTTCGTTCTTTGCAGACGCAGTCCGAGGGAGTTAACAGTGCACGTACAGGATACAGCTCGCAGTAAATGCACTACTCCAAGGTAGTAGTTGTGTCTGGATCGGTATGTCACTTTGCAGGTGATGGAGAGAAAATCGCACGGCGAGGCCTGGGTCTGTGGATAAGAATCATTAGCTAACATACGACCGAAGACTGTTTCCAGAGTGTCTGCTACGACCGACTTGGCGATGTCTACGACAACCGATGGAACGGGGTCGACGGTGCCAGAGGCCTGGAAGACGGTTTTGTGCATTATGTCTGCCCGAGTTTGCCACACTTCATTGCGATGTTGTGTTCCCAACCACCAGCACAACCTCCATGCATTCCGGCGGACACGGCGCTTCTCGTCATCGACGGCTTGTCTGCTCTCGTCAACTCGGCACTCCCAAGGACCGTTGAGGGGAAAGGACCACCGCTTATGGCGAACGGAAAGAAAGGTAGGCACTGGGGCGTAACATATTCATCGGCAATTGCCTGCCATGGCCACACGTATGGACGTACATATGCCTAGATCAAGAGACGAGGCTAACACCAGTCGTTTGCAGCCCCCAGTCCGTACGATAAACGGGCACAGGTACTCCAATGCGTGGCGGCAGCGCTAGAACGGCTCGCCGAGACACGCAACATTGCCATTGTCGTCCTCACCCAGTGTGCCAGCCGCGTTCAAACGGAGCGTGGTGCCGCACTCGCCCCGGCCCTTAATGGTGTGGCCTGGGACCGCAGCATCACAACACGTCTGGTCCTGTTTCGTGACTGGGCCTGGAAAGACAACTGGCCGGTTGGTGGGCGCTTTGCCGGAGTCCAAAAGCTCAACGGGTACGAGAGCGACACAGGTATCGACAGCATAGTCGGATTTGATGTTACAGAGGTCGGCCTCGTTGAGGAACACTACACGGCCGTCCCACCACGGTCGTCCATTTACAAACGGAAGCTCGGCGAGACGGAGCTTGTCCCTCGGGGCGGTGACGACGATGACTATGGATGGGATAACGAGGACGAGGATAACCTACCCAGCATGCCACCACAGTGGCAGGGCAGTGAGGACATCCTCCTGGGCCATCGTCGTTACGATGATGATGAGGAAGAGGCAGATGAGGACGAAGATGAGGAAACCGACAAGGATGATGCTGGCGGTACGGGGGTAGATGCTAGTGAAGGTGGCAGGCAAGAACCGGAGGACGGTGCAGGACCGCGAATACAGCTGGCCGGGACAATACGGTCACCTCGGAGCATCGCGGACAGTGAAGACGATTCTGATTTCTAATAGGAACACGATGAGTAGGATTCCGGCAGACCATCGGAGCGTTGTCCGGGCACGATATACCATGACATGATAAGAAACAATAAAATAAGCTTCGCATATCAACCAATTGCGTGTGGAAGTCGAGACGTAGGGGTAGTCACAAGCTGGCAAAGCAAAGGGCATGCCTCTCTAGGAAACCACCGAATACAGTTCAGCGTGCTGTGACTTGAATGCATCTGCCTGTCGGTGAATTGAGATGACGCACGCTTACAGGGCGGCCAACTCTCATAACAATGTTAAGGAATCGTCGAGCGGATCTATATTTGTCCCGGAAAACCTGTTTACCTTCGTCCTTTAAACCAACAAAACATTCTTCGCACTTGGGGTCTAACCCCCCAACATGGCGTGTTGTATTTCAATAGCATCCAACGTCGAACTGTCTGATTCTCGTACGCGCGTTAGCTTGGTCTATTTACTTACGTCAACGCAGGAGACGTGGCAATATTTCGAAACTGGTCCGGTCACGCGTGCTGATTACGGGGGAGGTCAAGTCACTCCACATGATGACTGAGAAACGATTTGACATACCATGGGATGACGTCGGTGTGAAGTACACAGGATATGAAATGGGATATACGAGAGTCCGATCTTGATTCATATCCTCTTTGTAGTCTGATTATTCGTCATATAAGGTGGTCTATGACAGTCAGTTTGAGTCATTTGAAGTCATGCATAGAGTGATACAGAGCTTGCATAGGGTAAACACACATCGTGGCACCGCGAACCAGGCCAAACATCACGTCCGACAGCATCGAATGAGATTAAAACGCACCACAAGTGGACCACCACGTAACAATGCCTGCACGAAATGGCAGCGTCAGATACTCAGAAGAGCTGAGTAGCAAGTTTCCTGTCGCGATTTCCCCCTCTTCTAGGAATACCAAGAGGCGGCCAAGACGCGACCAACGGCCCTCATACCTATCTAGGAGCTACCAAGCTCTTGGCCTAATAGCAGCAGCATCTACGCTGGATTGTTGTGATGATCTCCTTGTAAGCCTCCTGTATGTTGTACTCCATAATACGTCTGAATATCAATACGGCGTCTGGCGTATACTGGTTTCAAGATCCCTGCGCATTCAAGTGTGTCCGGCTCAAAATTCCAAACCGCACGTTTGAATTACGCCTGTCCAAAGCAAACATCGCCTCACCTTGAGAATAAAATATGTACCACGAGATAGAAGCAGTTTAGTAGCCGGCCAGGAGTGAACCCGATGCTGCACGTTCGGTATTTGGGGTCGCGATACATGGCGCCGAAAAGGCTGTCTAAAAACTAGAGCAAGCTTATGAACGATATAAATTGTTCGTATTGTCATTCGGAGTACCCCGTACCACAGCCCCATTTCGTATCCAAACTGTGGAACACGGATTCCCGTTCCGATGGTATGACGCCCTAGCCTTTGCCGTATTACTCTATGCTCAGCACGGCAGCTGCTTATTGTGAATGCATATGGCGACGATGACGTCCGAAAGCAATGTCGTGGCAGTCGTATTCCGTGTGGTTCCTAGAGCTGCGCATCGCGAAGAATTTGATTTGTCCCGTGAGGTTGTCTCGCGAGGCAACAATGCCGTGGCCAAAAATAGAAAGACGAAAATAGAGGGAATAAAATAAATGACAACCATTAAAAAAGCTGCCAGTGAGAAGCCGTTCTCGTCCTGGCCAACAGGACAAATGAAACAAGTGGCAGGAAAACGCCTCCTTGAATATCTTTTGGCCTTTTGACAGAGAGCGCGGCGACATGATTACATAAGGGGCGCCAGGGCTTTGCGCAGCCAATCAGAGCGCCAGGGAGCTTGAAATTACGGCACATCCACAACGGGACCTGCCAGCCAACAGCTGCAGCAAGCGTCAGTCGGTCGCACTTTCGTTTGTTTGTGTCGTACGCTATGCCAGGTACCCGTCGCTGCTCATTGGCTGGGCTGCACCTGCCCCCAGAGAAAAAGCCACCAGCGCAGAAAAGATGGTGCCCGTCGGGAAAGCACGACAGGTACGCAGCAAGTACTTCAACGGTGCAAAAACTGGGTTGATTGCAATGGGGCGCTTTTTTTGCGACGGAGAAAAATCGACATTCAACAGCGACCAGTAGAGTGGACAAAAGACCCGAAAGTGTGATAGACAGGAGGGGATTAGCCCACCGACGGTCATTTGACACTGTCGGAGATGATACCAGCACAACCGAGAAAGAGCCAAGGCAGAATCAACAGACGGGAGAGGGAAAAAGCAAATGGCGTTCTAGAACGTGTTTGGCGGCCAGCGGCAGGGGCAGCAGCTTTGCGAGTCAGTCACGATAGCGACCGAAGTTAAGATTTCCATTTTACGGAGTACTTGGCAGAAAATCAATTTAATAGAGATCTGTCCCGCGGTGAGATGCATTGTTTGAAGTCAGAAACCCGGTAGCGCTCAGGGCAGTGTGCTCTCGGTACAGCTACCCCCATGTTTCTGATTTTCCGTTTCCTTTTGAGATTTACCCCGTTTCACGTGCCGCTTGTTACTGGCTAAAACGACGTTCACTGTCTTGCGCCATGACGAGATGTTCGGGCGAGGCGTAGACGGGGCGTCAATCTGACCACAGTTCTCTACAAAGTGCAAACGGGGCCTCGAGTTTGAGGGCTGTCAGGAAGACGCGAACAATGCCAACGCAGTCGGTCTTTGCTGGCCGCACTTGCCACGACACACGACACGTAATTACTGGGCACAACGTGGCGAACGGCCAACAGAATAGGAAAGAAGGAAGGCGAATGAAGGAGACCAAGAAAACTCTTGCCTCGTCGTTGGACAATGCATGGCAAGGTTCCTGAAAGTTTGGAAGAAAAACCTGCAGGTGCGACCAGAACCCGAATCTATTTGGGCCGTTTTCGCCTCATGGACTGGGATCTCAACAATCGCACCTGCCCAAAACGAAGCCCACGAAATGGGTGAGATACATAGTTGGTACGGAGTACTGGCCGCCGCTTTCTTACCGCATGTCCTCCGTATGCATCTCCAGCTGAGGGCTCTTTCTTTTCGCAAATGTGCTCTCGAGATACTGTAAGATGCGCTTTTAAGCCTCTTCAGAACCATACCGGAGTGGCGCACTACGATGTAACTGCGCTGCACGGCCTATTTCGCCACAAACCTGAGAAGGTAAGATATCTCACGCCCGTAATTGAGATCAGAGGGCGGACATGACTCCCCATCTGGTGGTACGGGGCATGTACGAAGAAAACGCGCAAGCAAAAAGCGAGACAAGCCGCCGACCCTGGCCTTGTCTGGTGAAATTAAGGGAGGCAAAGGACAGCAAAACGGCGAAACCAACCAAGCGCACCGAGCAAACGACGTGGGTCTTGTTGTACCCCCCAAGTACTGGCCCCATGTCAGTCACCGTAGCGGGCCCGCTTCTTTCCCTTTCTGGCTACCTCCAGGCGACACAATCGTTGCGGTCGAAGGAGGTGCGGCCCTCGTCGTTGGTATTATTGTCGCGTGTGTGGGGCCTCTCATCTGGTCCCCTACTGCGCTTTCACCGCGCCCACTGTTGGGTCGCACCTGCGAGCCCGTGTTGTCCCCCTTTCTGGGGGGTGTTGCCGTCCTCCAAATTTTCGCTCTTGCCATTACTCGTCCTGCGCCCCTTCCCGATCCTTCCTCATCTACCTCTTGCCCCCCCTTTCCACTCGTTTTCTGTCCCTCGCTATCGCATCCTTCGTTTAGGTCCCTCACTTTGTTTTTTGCGCTTTGCTTCTTCAGAGTATTCCGTTGCTCGTGCCATTCCTTTTCTACTCGCTTCTTCGGTTCACACCAGACTCTCTTTTCACACGCGCCCGGCGAACTCGACGTGTCGCACGGCTTCGAACACGACGACACGAAACGAAACCACTAGCATCGACATCCCATTCACTCGATCTTTGCCTCTCGATATACGCCGTACATCAGCACAATGCTTCTCAAGACGTCGACCGCCCTGGCCATCCTGGCCGCCGCCTCGCAGGTCGTGGCCGAGCCGCAGCCGTATGCTGCCCGCAAGATGATGTCGGTCCGCGACATGTTCGGTGTTGTTCGCCGTGACGGTGCTGATAGCTACAGCCCGTCCCAGAGCTACTGTGGTCTCGGCGAGACCTGCGCCCAGGCCTGCGGTGCTGGCTACGAGACGTGCACGTCGACCGACGACGCCATTCACTGCTACGATCCCAGCAACCAGCAGGTGTGCTGCCCTGACGGCTCCGGCAACTCGTGCGACGCCGGCTACTACTGCTCCGGCACCCAGAAGGGCGAGACCGTGTGCTGCCCCAACAGCCAGTCCCTGGCCGAGTGCGCCGCCGCCTACCACGTCACTGGAACTCTGACCCGCGAGACCGCCAAGCCCACCTCGTCGTCCGCCTCCTCGTCGAGCATCTCGTCCTCGTCGTCTGCCGTCAACTCGACGACCAGCACCACCGCTACCAAGCCGACCGGCCACCACGGCCACCAAGCCAATGGCACTGTCGTCACCTCGTACACCACGAGCCTCACGACGACGTCGTGCTTGACCTCGGCCGCTGGCACTGCCGCTCCTACCCACGCCAACAACTTCACCACGTCGCGTGGTGGCCCGTCGCCCACGGCCTCGCAGGTCGCGACCAGCGCTGGTGGCTTCATCAAGCCCGCCGGTGCGGCCGCTGCCATCCTGGCCGCTGTCTTCACTTTCCTGCTGTAAACGCAAACGACGGCATTTCCTTGACGCCTCCTCTCTCTCTCTATCTCTATCCGCCACCGGTTGCTACGCGTTCATGAGACAAACGACTCCATTTCAACTCCCTCGAAAGAACAAACAAGCGGCATCTCTCGCTCCCTTGTCCGGACACTGGCCAACTTCTTCCCTCTCTCCCCCATCCTCCACACTTTTTTTCTATTTTTTCTTATGTGCTCTGTCCGATGTTTGCAATGGTTTGGCGGGTTCGCGTGCAGGCTAGCCGCATCGCAACATATTCAATGGCAAGACCGCACGCTTCACATCTGGCTGAGGAGTTGGCTTGGTTTTTTCTTTTATTGACTGGGGGGTTCTTGCTCTTTTTTTTCTTTGGTTCTTCTTTAATCTCCTTTTTTCACTTCTCTGTCTATGATACCTCAGGGAACAAGCAAGTCCCTCCGGTTGTTTGAGTCGCGTAAGCGACGTGGAATACCTGGAGGGCGTGCTTCACCGCTGTCCTCGGACAAACAACCCTTTTTACCCATTTATCTACCTTTTTTGATATCACTGCTGTTTGCGACGCTTCCTGTTTATTTTCAATGTACGCAAGCTAGCACGAGGCAAGCCTCGTAGGATTGCTGCACGAAACCCCCGCACGCCTTGATCTACTTTCTCGTCGCATATTTTTTATTTTTTATCGATATTTACGGAGGAAAAAGAAATTGTACCGTCAGACATTGCACATAATCTTTCTTGTCCCATTGCCCGCGTAACTCCATGCTTGTGACCGAGTAACACCGGATCTTTCCATCCGTGGCTGGGAAACCCCTCCAAAGGGGCAGAATGCTGTGGAAAGAAGACGATTCTGTTGAAAGATTGAATTCACTACTTGTGATCTTACTCATGTTTAACTGGTAACACTGAAAACCTGGCCCTACAGAGAGTCAATTGAATCAAGAATAAGAGCTTTTACTGTCTCTATTTATTTGCGCTCTGTAAGGGATGTAAAGAAATCCTAGGTAAGGCCGCTCATTGTTTTGATGCCAACATGTTTAGAGGCTTGCCAGAAGGGCAAACTGAGACGATGCGCAAAGTACAAAAAAATCTCTTCATTGGACCTGTCGATCTGTGTTTAAATTTTCGTACCCCATTGCAACGTACATGTACTTACAAACACGAGAGTTATTTCCGTTGCACGGGCTATTACCTGGGAGCCTGGCCAATACGAACACGGCAGCAACGGCAATTGTTCGTTGCCTGGCTGGCCTAGAAAGGAGTAGGCTGTGTCGATCACAGCACATCCTCCCTTTAGGGCCTACGGATCGGCGCATATCACAATTTGCCTCTCTCATTGTCTCCCGTTTGTTTGGTTTCCCCAAGCCAGGGCGGCACGCATTGAACAAGTTGCATTTTTCTGTTGCACATTGTGTAGTAAACAGGGCTGACGCTACGTTCCCTTGCCAAGGTATCGCAGGAATGAGATATCCTGCTTGTCTTCGGCCTTACACGAGGATTTTGCCTGGAGGCGTCTAGCGTACATAGTTATCTAACCTCCCACCACCAAAGTGAGAATACATGCACGGGAAACTGTTTCAAACCAGCTCACCCGAGTCAGAAACCATTTTATCCGGTTTCCCGATTTAGTCTTTTCTCAGTAAGTTGGGCTGTGTTGGCATCATGTAGTAAATTCTTTTGTTTTCTTTCGTGCCAAGTTGGTCAAGTTGGAGCGCCTGCGTCTTGGCAAAAACAGGAAAATACACGAGTCAACTTCCTAATGTATAACAAATTTTGAAAACAATAGAATGTGTTATGTGAATTGCTTGCTGGCTGAGTGACGATAAATTGTAGGTCTTATAAATGATTTCCTGATGGTAGTAAGAATAGAACAAAGCAGACAATAAAAAGACAAATACTCGCCCGAAACGTGCATAGAAGCAAGTAAACAAAACAAAACAGAACGAAACAATCGGGGGCTCAGCAAACGCTATATGCTATTGTGATGTCAAGCAGTCCATAAATCCCGGGCCCTTGACATCTCTTCCCGCCCTCTCCCAGCTTACGCATTGTAGTCGGGCGGGTTGTCCATCATCTCGTCGGGGTGAGGGCGGCGCGTTGGCACTGGCTGGTGCTGGCGACGGAGCCGCTCCAGAGCCGCCGTCTCATGCTGCTGAGACGTTTGTTGCTGTGCGCGGGCCTGGGGTGGCGGCTGCTGCTGCTGCTGCTGCTGTTGCTGCCTCTGCTGTTGCCGCATCGCCCACAGCTGCTGCTGATATCCGACGTAACCAGCTCGCTTATAGCTCAGCACCTCATACACTGCCTTGGCAATCTCCAGCGGCCGCTTGCGCCAGTCCCGCTCGCCCCAGACTTTGCGCAGCAGACTGTCCGCAATGGCCGTGGCCAGGAAGCGCACGGCGTGGTCCTCGGGCGTCCACGTCGTCTTCTCCGGGTGGTACGCCAGGAAAATAACCGACTGGTTGTTGATGGCGTCCTTGGCCCGCTGTGCTGTGGCTGCCTTGTCGGGCTCGGGGTCACTGGGCGCCTTGTCGGGGATCTCAACGGCATTGCCCGACTCGTCGTAGAGCGCCGTAAAGTACTGTGGGTCCAAGTAGTCGCGGCAGTACTCCTCCCAGTCACCCTCGAGGAACGAAAGCCACTCGCGGAACTGCGAAGCATCCTTGAACGGAAGCAGCTCGAGAATGAGGCGTTCGTGCTGGGCAGAAAGGCGGAGGCTCCCGGGGCTGCTGGGACCGGCACTCGGCGCCCCAGAAGCATTTCCGGGAGAATGCACATTGAGTGAGCTGGACGAAGCCGACGCAAAGCCAAACCCGCCAACCAACGGCGTCATGACTGGGGGTGAAGTAGGGCGCATTGGCAACGGTGGCGGCCCGTTGTTGCCACCAGGGGAACCAGTTTTCTCGCTGGAGGAGACCATTGTAATAGAGACAATGGAAAGAGATAAATTTCAAAGCTGATAAAGCAGGGCCAGTGTAAACAAAGTAGTGACAGCGCAGTGACAGGCGAGCTGCGGCCACACCTCACTTACACGGTCGGTTTGCGGCCATCGCTTCGCTCTTAACCTTTGTTAAGCTGTTGCCTATACGAATGTAACGGGATTCTGGCAGGGGGCTGTGCAGACATAAGCGTTGGAGGACTACGTATGTCAATATTGACTTGTTACTGAAAAATGTAATCGTTCTACAGAGGCAACAATGCTAGTAGCAGAAGTATTATGCAGTTATTGAATATTCTGGCTGAAAACCCCGCTTTTTGCACGGCCAAATAAACTGCCCGGTCTTTGAACCTCACACCCTAAAGTTTTCGGGCAACGGAAGGCGCATTCTCATTATATGCCCGGTGTAGGCATCAACATAAATGTGGTGTAACTGTTGGTGAAAATGTGTATGTCGTACGGGGCTATTTATGTAAATGCATTGCTATTTTTATCCCAAAGAAGATGAAGTCTCATGAGGTCGAGGGGATCGTTGTCTTTGTCCGTTCCAAATCAGCACCAGGAATAGCACGTGATGTTGTACTTCCATTGTCACCAAAATTACACCAGACTAAAAGTACCTCATTGGCAGGTCGCTTAATGTCTGCTAGACTCATCCCCTCACCAAAATTCTTATTGGCATCGTTTATCAGCCCACTGCGCTCGCTATCTGCGTAGATAGGCGAAAAAATAAGGCCAAAAGTTGAGTGCGGTCTTTGGACTCTACAAAAGAACAATACACAACCAAACTAGGCTTTCGACCACCCCTCCAAGCGACGCCTCCTCCCACCAAACTGCCCACCATGTCTGAGCTTGCTCCCTACAAGGCCGAGTTCCTGCGCGCGTCCATAAACGGTGGCCCGCTGTCGTTTGGCTCGTTCACGCTCAAGTCGGGCCGCCAGTCGCCGTACTTCTTCAACGCCGGCTCCTTCTACCGCGCCGACCTGCTCGCGGCCATTGCGACGGCCTTTGGCGAGACCATTGCCGCTGCCGACAAGGAGGGCGTCTTCAGCACCGACACGGAGAGCAAGGACACCTCCCGACCCGCCTTTGACGTTGTCTTCGGCCCGGCATACAAGGGCATCCCGCTGGCCACGGCCGCCGTCGGTGCGCTGGCCGCCCTCGACAAGGAGCGCTACGGCAGCATCGGCTACGCCTTTGACCGCAAGGAGGCCAAGGACCACGGCGAGGGCGGCAACTTCGTCGGCGCGCCGCTGGCCGGCAAGCGCGTCGTGATTGTCGACGACGTGATTACGGCGGGCACCGCAAAGCGCGAGGCTGTGGCCAAGATCCGGGCCGCGGGCGGCCACGTCGTGGCCATTGTGGTGGCACTGGACCGCATGGAGACGCTGCCGGACGCGCCAACCAAGGAAAGCGCGCTGGGTGCGCTGCGCCGCGAGTTTGGCCTCCCGATCCTGGCCATCCTGACGCTGGACGACATCATTGCCGGCATGCGGGCGTTTGCCACGGCGGACGACCTGGCGCGCACCGAGGCGTACCGGGCGCAGTACAAGGCGGAAGACTAGAGGGAGAAGACCGTGGGGGTTGGGAAAAAAACCCATGCGAATGTATCTAGTCGGCACATTGATGAGGCAAAGGACAATGGAGGCGACGTAAACACAAATAGAAAAGAAAGGAGATAGAGATGGCCGCCGTATCTGGTCGCTTCGGTTCCTATTGGGCGGTGTTCATGAGGATGTAAC
Organism: Sporothrix luriei; assembly: GCA_021398005.1. Taxonomy (NCBI): domain Eukaryota; kingdom Fungi; phylum Ascomycota; class Sordariomycetes; order Ophiostomatales; family Ophiostomataceae; genus Sporothrix; species Sporothrix luriei. Next base: position 418,978 of record WNLO01000007.1, read on the forward strand.
CTCGCATTTGGTTCTGGAGTTTTGTTTGGTATCATTAGATGATGGTCGTTCATCGTTCGTCGTCCGTTACTATTTTGTTTGTTTATTTTGGGTCGCATTTGGCATGTATGATCAAGCGTGTTCTGGTTTCGTTTAGATCGCATAGTACTGTGTTTGTTAGATCAATGCCTCTGCCAGAGTGAATCCATCGGGAAACAAAAGCTCACCATGTCAAACCAGCCGCCGCCGCCAAACTGTGCCTTGCTTGGGCCGTTGTTCGTAAAGCCCAGTCTCATATAGTAGTCGACGAGATAGTCCTGGCAGATCAAGACCACGCGGTCTACCTTGTGCGCCCCGTCCGACGCCGACAGTGCGGCTACGTGCTCCAGATACGCCTTCATCAGCTTCGTGCCCAAACCCTTACCCTGCAGCGACGGCACGATGCCCAACGAGTGCACGGCAACTGTGCTGCCAGTCGGCTGGTGGCCAAGCGGGGACGATATGGGGGTGCCGGCGGCCACAGCAGCCCGCCAGTCCTTGGGTACGCCCATGCTGTCATCCGACAACACCAGTGTGGAGCACCGCGTGGCAACCACGTGGCCAACCAGGACACCGGACGGCGGCGCAGATGAGGCAGAGGGCGTCCCGGGCAGCAGCGTTTCCGAGTCAGCCGTGTGCACAAACAAGCCGAGGCATGTCTCGGGACATACAGTCAGACGGTACGAGAATTTGTCCGGCGTGGCGCGGTGGTCTGGATTGGTGAAGCAGGCGTTCTCGACGACGACGCAGGCATCGCGGTCGGCCACGGTGAGAGGCCGGATGGAGACGGCGCCCGGGGCCGTGAGGTCGATGGAGGTCATGGCGACGAATGGGAGGGTAGTGCTTTCTGATGGCTCGTCTCAAGTAGAGGCTGCGCCTGTTTGAAGACAATGGATGTTGAGCCCGATGGACGTGATATACCCAAGACAAAAGATATCCAAGAAAAATCAAACACAGAAAGAAGTCGTGCGAAGTGCTGTAGGAGGCCGGACGACACAGGAGACGTGAGTTTACCGTGTTCAGAGTCCAAGTATTTAATGTTATACGATTTGCCGCCTGAATTGTCAAATGGCTGCTGGCGGATGCTGGGAATAATAGGTGCGTTAACTGCCTTTTGTGGAGTTAGCCAACTGTACTACCGCTGCTCTCCCCCGCTCGGCCTGCATTACACAGAACTGGTCTGACTAACTGGAACAGAGCGTTAAATTTTATGCTTGTTATCATCTCACGAGAAGACAACACAGTGTCACCAACTTGCCATTTTTGGATCAGCATCGTTCTCCTCCGTGCGCTTGGCCCACTATCCATGTGAAACCTGGTATCCATAGCGCCTTCCCCTCTCACTCACTGACCCCTGCAACGCGCCTGCCGCATTCGGGTTTGAGCGCATTCGTCGCGTCACGGGACGCTCATTCGAATTGTCTGTTGTGAGAACGACAGCTCATATCGCATCGCATCGCACGATCCGACCTTCATCAAACCGCCGCAAGCACACGGCCCACGCTTGCCGCAGGCGAGCGATTGCGAAATTGTTCATTTTCAAGGTTTGTTGCCCTCCTGTCTCACAGCAACTTTCCTTCATTACTTTCTCACGTACGACATGGGTTGAGTTGTCATGCAAGCCTGCAATTGGTTGCCTCGTCACTTCTCATCGCGACATTGTGCAAGCATACGACGGTAAACTCATCGTCGTTGAAATGTTGAAATGTGACAGGCTATGCACTCCATTGAACCATTGTGCCAGGCTGTTAACTTCGCCCTGCCTCGCTTCCTCGCTTCATCGCTTTGAGTCTCATGATCAATCACCATTCTAACCGAGCTGCAGTATCTTTTACTCTACCCGCGTTATTATTGGACGATACGATGGGCGACAATACCAGTCCGGCCATGGCCGAACCCGAGCCCATGGCCGATGTCATAGAAGCGAAAGAGGACTCCCGACCTGCTGAAACTGTCGAGCCTGCTGCGTCTACTCCGCCGACGAAACCCTTCTCATGGCTGTAAGCGAACCTTTTGCGTTCTCTATTGAGACGCGCTCATATCCATGACATGAGACATTCCATCGACTGACATCTTCGTGTGCAGTGATCCCCATCCGATTTTTGTTATCCTTATTGTGGGCGCCGAGGAGAAGCCCTTTGGCATCCAAAAGGACTTTCTTTGCGCAAAAAGCCGTTACTTTCAAGATTATTTTTACAAAAGCACACCCAACGGCACGGCAGAGAATGTTAGCGAAAACGACACGGTTGACAAGGAGGTCGAAAATGTTGTCCGTATGAATGACATCTCAGTCGAGGCGTTTTCCTACGCGCAACACTTTATGTACACGGGCAACGTCGTTCCGGACCACACCACTGGCATCGGCTCTCATTTCAGCACCGACAAGGAAGGGCCCGGCATCCCCAGCTATGACCTTCTCGTTAGCATTTGGAAGCTCGGCCACCGCCTAGGCATCGACGGCCTTTGTGAGCGTTCGCTTGAGGCCATGGCCGAGACCAAGCGCCTGACACAGTCGATCCCCGCCACGAACATTCTCGTGCAGGTCTGGCAAGACACACCGGACGGCTCGTCCATCCGCCATCTGCTGCTGTCGTGGGCCGCCGAGTACCTGCGGTCGAGCGAAAGCGGCCGTTCCGAGTTTGCCAGGGCACTGCCCCAAGAGCTGCTCAGCGAGCTTGTTGTGGCCATGAGCAGCTCATACGGGGACTTCTGGGGTCTTCCCGGCGACACGCCCGGCGACGATGAAGTTGCCAGCGCCGCACCCTCCACGCGCTCCGCCGAACACGGCCACGTCAATGGCAAGCACTATCTCGAGGACGACTACGACGACAGCACACAGGATGGTGGCGACCCTGGTGCTAACGGCAACGGCAGCATCCACTATCGTGGCTCGCCGCCGGCATCCAAACGCGCACGTTATTTTGACTCGTTCCCCGTGGGCAGAGCATCGTCTGTTATGAACCCAGCAACGCCAAACTTGGCTGCTTCGCCAGCGAACCTTGCGCCGGGCTCTACGGGCAGGAAAGCAATTAGGACTGCGCTGCCCACCGGCGGTGGCGCCACACCGCGCGCTATGCCAAAGAAGCGGAACGTCAACGTGGACATCAATTCATTCACCGAGGCCCAGAAACTCGAGTTTTGCGCCGACCTCGTGACACGTATGCTCTCCGGGCCGGGGTTCTGGACGCGGCTCGTGGGCCCGTTCAAGGAGCCGGTTGACCCCACATCGGAAGGCATACCAGATTATTTCACCAAGGTCAAGCGGCCCATGGACCTCGGCACGATCAAGAACAACCTCGAAAACCACCGGTACAAGGCGCCCGAGGAATTTTTGGCCGATATGCGACAGATATTTTCCAACGTATACTCGTACTGGACAAAGGACGACCCCATCTGGGCAACCTGCGAACGATTGGAAAAAACGTTTGAAGAAAAGTATTCTCAGATGAGCAAGTGGCTTGTGAAGCGGGAAGACGAAGTCCTTGTATAGATGTTAGATATGCGCGTTTCCCAAGTGCGTTTTCAGTTTTTTGTTTTTTGTGTGTATTTGTAAAATTACGGATTGGAGCGGATTCGGTCTTATTGTTAATGTTGGGTGGTTTGCAACGGGCGGTACTATACCAAATATTTAATAACGGTGTTGTTCAGCTGTGTGTTTATTTTTTATGTAGAATATATAATGCAACGGTTATCGTTGGACGCAAATGGCCAATGCTCGATTTGTAGTGTGGTATGCTCGCTCTCGTGTCCTCCTCTCAACATGGTTATGGCACACGGATGCAACCTCGGACATGCCATCCGGCCACCTTGTTTCTCCCCATACTCGTGGCATTGCGTCGTTTTTATTTGTCACTGTCTGTGTTCATGACCACTTTATGCCAAAGAGCGTTCCTCTTTTGTCTCCAGGAGCGTCGCCGCCCGACTTCTCCAGGTAGATCCGGTCATGTCCTGGCACGTCCACATAGAAGTACTTATACGAGTAGTCACTCTGACCACGCGGCCGTGTCAAGTGCAGGTATGCTTGTCCGTTTGCGCGCGGACCGTCGAGGTGGAAGTTCATCACAAAGTGCTCCGTGCCCTGTGCATCGGTCCGTTCAGAGGAGCTAGATACATCTCATGTTAGCAAATACCCAATTCAAACATAGTTGCATAGCCGGCATAAACATACGCAATCGGTCGTGCCCTCCGCCACTTGTTCGACGTCTCCTCGCCGTGGGCTGTAATCTTGCGACCGTCGCCTAGCAAATCCGTGACGCGGTGGTCGGTTCGGATCCGGTCGACCGCCCGGTTGAAGTTGGACACTTTGCTGCTCGGTGAGAACACTTCGGTGTACAGGAAGTAGCAAACGCCGCTTGTTAACACAACGCCCACAATCACCATGCCCAGGTTAAAGGTCTGCTGAGCGGCTCTTGCCGTTTTCTCGCGGCCAGAGAGCTCGGTCCAAGGAACACCGCCGTCGTCGTTGAAGGGCGTAACAGAGCGGCGGCGGGCCGAAGTCGAGGATGAAGATGACGATGAGGGTGAAGAGGTGCTCTGGTGTTGTGTGGCGTAGCTGCGGGCGAGCATGCGCTGCGTCGTGGGTATTGTCGAAGTGGTGCGCGGAGGGAACAAGGCTACCATATGACAGCTGCTCCATGATGCGCCGGACGCAGCCGACGCCGGCCAAATGGCCGCTGTTGATGACGGGCTGGCAAGCGAGCGGACGTGTGTTATCCCCATTGTGGTTGAGGCAGAGGATGTTGGCTGGCTGACCACAATCTCGTTACGTCGTTGAGCGGAGAAGAAGGCTGGCGGACACGAGACACGGTCGAGAAGGCTGCTGCCAGGCGCACCTACCCGCTGAAGCAGCTAATACGTCTCTGCGCGAAAGAATCTTTCTAACTGCTGTGGGGGGAAGGAGACTAACACATTCACAGCTAGCGCTTTCCAAAATGGGAAAAGCGGCAAGTATGCTTGTAGCCGAATAGCAGAGCGCTCTTGACACATAAAACCCGACACCAAACCCCACTAAAGGGGTCTCTTCAGGAGGGGCGAACCTCACTAAGAGCGTAGAGGCCGGTGCCCAACCGCAGCGCGCAAACAGCACCGTAGGGAGGGAGGACTGGTGGTGTTCAATTATCGCGAACTTGTCCTCTTCCATCGTTTCCCAAACTCCGCCTCTCTATCGCCCTCGCCTTTTCTTCCCACGCGCTCGCTCCTCCACCACCACGACCGCTACACGATCCCGACGCCCTCTTGCGAGATCTGCGGACCAGGTGTTCTCAATTTATATTCGCCGGCCATCCGACAGCCTTTATCCGGAATCGACAAGACCGCATCTCTGACATCCATTTTTTGTATTCTTTTTTTCTTGCGTCTTCCGAAACCCGCCCCAAACCGTCACGATGAGCGGCCTTGCGACCAAACAGCAGTCGCTCAAGCTCTTTGAGAAGCTCAAGAGCAAGCCAGCCAACAAGGTATGCGCCCTACATCGCGTCATAGGCCCCATGTGGCCGCCCGACGGTCATCGTTCACCGTTCAGCGTCCACCCCGCTCACACCTTTAGATCTGCTTCGACTGCGGCCAGAAGAATCCTACGTGGACGTCGGTCCCCTTTGGCATCTACCTGTGTCTCGACTGCTCGGCCAACCACCGCAACCTCGGTGTGCACATCTCGTTTGTGCGCTCTACGAACCTCGACCGTACGCATATCCCCGTGGTCTTCCTATCCTGCCACCGGCGACGTCTTCGGCCTGTTTAGAGTCTGGATGCGAGTCTGTACTAACATACTGGTGTAGAATGGCAATGGGATCAGCTGCGCGTGATGAAGGTTGGCGGCAATGATTCGGCCACCAAGTTCTTCCAGCAGAACGGCGGTTCGGCCGCCCTGAACAGCAAGGACCCCAAGACGAAGTACCAATCCAACGCTGCGACCAAGTACAAGGAGGAGCTGAAGAAGCGTGCCGCACGCGATGCCAAGGAGTATGTTGTCGCCCCTGACCGATGGACCCGCTTTCTCATGCTTATACCGTGTGTACATCTAGGTACCCCAACGAGGTCGTGATCAACGATATCGAGGTGAGCGACGGCACCAGCACGCCCGCCGGCGAGCCGGCCGACGACTTCTTCTCGTCCTGGGACAAACCCGCCATCAAGAAGCCTACGCCACCCGTTTCCCGCACGGCCACGCCCCCTGTTGTCGGCCGCACACCTTCGCCGTTCCTCAGCGCCGGCGCCAACAACGCCGGTGCCCGCTCGACGTCGCCGCTCTCTGGTGGCACCGCCGGCAACGACGATGCTGCTAAGCCGGCCGCCAACCGTATCACGCACTCCTCTGCCCTGAAGAAAACGACCACTGGCCCCCGGAAAACGAGTATTTTGGGCGCCAAGAAGGCCACGTCGAAGCTGGGTGCCAAGAAGGTGACGGGCGACGTTATCGACTTTGACGAGGCTGAGAAGAAGGCCAAAGAGGAGGCCGAGCGCATCGAGAAGCTCGGATACAACCCAGATGACGAGGAGGAGACAGCGGCTGCCCTCAAGTCCAGTGCAAAGTCGGAGATTGTGTCGCCAACACCCGTGGCCCCCGCTCGCAGCGGCTACGGCTCGGCCTCGCACTCGCGTGAGAAGTCGGCCTCAGAGATGGAGCGCCTCGGCATGGGCATGGGCCGGTTGGGCTTTGGCCAGGTCGGTGGCCGGCCAGGTGCTGGCGCCGCCGGGGCGGCCACCAAGAAGAATACTGGTGGCTTTGGCTCAGTCGGCCCCATCAAGGCCAACATCGGTATGGCTTTTTGTTATCCCTCTAGCTATCCACTTACTATGGATTAGGATTACGCTAACCTCATTTTACACAGATGAGGATGAGAAATTCGCACGGTCCAAGTTCGGCACGCAAAAGGCCATTTCGTCCGACGAGTACTTTGGCAAGGGCTCTTACGACGCCAACGCGCTGTCCGAGGCTAAGCAGCGTCTGCAGGGCTTCGACGGTGCCACCGCCATTTCGTCCAACGCATACTTCGGCCGCGTCGAAGAAGAGACGGTTGAGGACTACGGCGACCTCGAATCGGCGGCCAAGGACTTTGTGCGCCGCTTCGGCATCACGGCAGGCGACGACCTCGAGAACCTTACGCAAGCACTCGGCGCGGGCGCCACCAAACTGCAAGGCGCGATTCGCAATTACCTGAACCAGTAAAGGGGCAATGAATTTTGCGTCTTGAAGCGGACGTGAAGTTGTTTCTTTTTTCCCTTTTTTTGGTTTAGGTTGAAATTGCGGGAAATATAAACACACAAGGAAGCCCCAGGGAACTAGAAATACAGGACTGGTGGACTGTGGCACTGTTTTGTTTCGAGTCTTACCGATCCTTTCCTATTCTCCATTCTTTACACTTTATGTTTTCCCTTTGCACTAGTGGAGTTTTTGCTTTCCGACTTTTATACAGGCTGGAGAAGCAGGAAAATGGAGGCAGGCGGTGGTTGACAGGTTGAAGAAAGTGGTCTACGAAACGAGTCCGGCGTTCAGTATGATTTTCTTATTCCTTTTTATCGTTCCTTTTTTGTCGTTAAAATATCTGATTGTCTCCCAAAAAGAATACATCGATAATATCCTTACTTTGTAACCTCCTTGTACGATCCGACAAAGCATATACCTCGATGATTTATGCTTCTCCTGCTAAGACCACCGTAGGCTGGAGACAAAGACACGAGAAATCGAAAATAAACGAGGCGACGACAATTGTGGCAGTATAAGGTGGTAGATTACAAAACTAAGCCTGAAAGCATGGCATGGAACATTTAATCCTATTATAAAACCGTGATTACTTAACATGGCAGAGGAGAAAACAGGATAGATAAAATGCCGTTCATCTCACGCTCACCAGAGGGCGTGAGACGACGCTGCATTGTATTTTGGTATGTCCTCTGCAGTTGTGGTGAGGCCTCCTGACCTCAGCCTTGTCAGCTGCGACCCTTCAGGCTTATCGGGTGGGATTCACATGCTTTTTTTTGGTGGTTGCGTTTTGGTGCTGGGCTTATGTTTCGCAGCAGCAGCAGCTTACTACAAAGGCTGTCAGGTGCCAGCTTAGCACCTCCTTTGCCACCTCCACATATCCTACTATGGACGACTGTCCGATTGCGAGGGGAGCGTCAGAATCTCACGACTGGAAGTAAACGGATTTTGAGAGAGAAAATAATTCGTTCTAGCTGACGTATTTAGACAAGACGGAAAGGTGAAAAAAAAAAAATACTCATGTACAAAATGAAAACAAAATAAAAGATGCTGCTCAGTAGTGTTCCACTGCCTTATATGTGCATTATTTTCCCGGGACCATACGCATCCTATGCGTGGTCTTCGCATATCCTATCTTCACAGCCGAGCGCTTTACAGCTTGGCAATCAGCTTGTTGCCCTGGGTCAGAGCAGTGACGGCATCGTTGACGAGCTCGTCGACAACGGCCGCGGCGGGCTTCTTCTCGTTGACGACCGACGCGCACTGGCCCATCAGGAACGGCCGGAACTGGTCCATCAGCTCATCCACATCGACCTCGTCGTCCTCGCCGCTGCCCTCTTTCTTTCCAATGTCCAGGCCCGAGGGCGGCGTGGTCAGCTCGCCAGCCAGGACCTTATCCAGGTCGGCCTCGTAGGGAAGCTTGCCCTTGCTCGTGAGCTCGCGCAGCTCTTCCTGGCGCTCGGTCTCCCAGTGCTCAATGTAGGGGTTCTTGCGCACGCGCAGGGGGCGGCCCGTGAAGATGAGCGTGCGAATGGTGTCGTCGAAGCCGGCGGTGCGGACAGCCTCCTTGTGCGACTCAGGCGCACCGGCCTCGTCCGTCAGGATGAAGCGGGTGCCGACCCAGACGGCAGACGCGCCCATCATCAGGGCAGCGGCCACGGTCTGGCCGTTGTAGATGCCGCCAGCAGCGATGGTCTGCACGGGCAGGCCGGTCAGGGGCGACTTGTGGCCCTTGCAGATGCGCACGACCTCGGGAATCAGAATGGTGGTGGCGGTGTCACCGGTGTGGCCACCGCCCTCACCGCCCTGGGCGCAGATGATGTCGACGCCAAGGTCCAGGCACTTCTTGACGTGCTTGGGGTGGCCGATCATGTTCATGTACAGGATGCCGTGCTTGTGCAGGCGCTCGACAACGTGCTTGGGGGGCACACCGACGGCGGAGACGAACAGCTTGGCGCCGGACTCAATGACAACGTCAATCAGCTCATCGAGCTTGCCCTTGGTGTAATCGTAGTTGGTTTTCCGGGCGTTGCCGCCAACCTGGGGAAGCAGCAGGTCGACACCGAACGGCGCCTTCTTGTCCTTCAGGTGCTCCTTGAGCTCGTTGATCTGGTCGCGCAGCATGTCGGGCGTGTAGTTGACGCCACCAATGACTCCGAGACCGCCGGCGTTGGTGACGGCAGCAGCGAGCAGGGGACCAGCCGCCACGTTCATGCCAGCCAGCAGAATGGGGTGGTTGATCTTGAACAGATCAGTGATCGGGGTGCGGATTTTCTCTGAAGATAACGAAACCGTGGTTAGTCAAGCAATGGGGATGAATTATGGGTATGTATTTGCATTCCCTCGAGCGGCCGAATTTGCGATAGTGCTGTTGAGGTCGCGATGGGGAAGAGGTAAGAATACTTACGAGGAGAAGCCATTTTGACGGTGTGGAGGATGGAGGAAGAAAAAAAAATAGGACGGTGTCACAGGGAGGGTATACAGCACAGAACTATATAATGCTGCTGGATACGACGAAGAAAGGAATAGGGGAAGATGCAAAGTGAATAATGCGAAGAATGAACTATGGTGAGAAGAAAGAGAGAAAAAGGAAACAGGAAGGAGCGGAGGACGTAAAGAATAAGAAGGAAGCTGCGGAGTAATTATGGTAGGAAAGTCATCAGCGTACCGCCCCCGCAGGCGCCACCCCGGCTCCTTCTGCGCGCGGCCACATGCTGGCGAGAGCCGAGGTCGCGCAAAGTGCACTGCAGAATGGGGTTGCGTGGTGGCTAAGCGCTAATTAATCTTGGGGTTAATAGTCCGCTGCGGGTATGTTGGTCTCTGTCGCGGGACAACCACCGACCAGCGAAGAAACAGACGGAACGGCGCTACGCATTTAGGGGCAAACCACCTGCCTGGGCAACAATCTGGGGGAAAGAAAGAGGGGCATGCACGCTGGCAGGAGAGAAGGCGTTGGAATGCTTGGAACGGGGCCCCATAAATCGGGTCTTGCCCGGAAAAAGCTAGGGTACTTCGGAAACATAAGAAAACGCACCACTGTCTTTTGTACATGTACTCTAGGAGGAAAGTGTGCCGAGGCACATTTTTTGGGGTTGCTGGGGTTGACCTTCCCGTCAGGAAGGCACGACGGCAGTGGAGGCAACCACGTCTTCGCACGCGACATGCAACTGCTAAAAGAAGAAAGAGGCCACCATCAAAGTGGAATCCAACAGGTGGACACTCTACTGGGGAGTTTCGACGTCGTCGGAATTGGCACCAGAGATCATTAATCGACCTTCTCACATCGTTCCTTCCGCCGCGAGCAGGTGGATCACGGACGAAGGAAAGAGGCATCGAACCACATCATGTGATGGTTCAACCTTGAAGGGAAGGAACCGTCCAAGTCCCCCTCCATATCTGTTTCTTGGCTTCGCGGTTTTGAATTGCTTCAAATGCCCCTTTTATTCCACTACTCTTGCACCGTCCTCCAAGCAATTCCTGGCACAAGTGTACATCCAGTGTGCAAATGGTCAGTCGGCCAACCTGGCACCGACTGTCCGGATCCGACCATTGTGGCAGCCGTGTACGGGTTCTGGCCGACAAAGACAGTTCTGAGACCGTTGCACCAGACAGTAATCTTGCTGTCTCAGTTTGTCGCGTATCGACGAACCGCGCAACCTGTCGCATGTCGCATTATCGTGTCTCTGTCGAACTACGATGACACTAGTACAGTATGCGCTCTATCGCGGCACAGTATGACGCCGGACAGCTGTGAGAGTTGCTGGCACTTTAGTGATCGTACAGCTCGCTAAGATGTATTCGCACTGGTCTCCAACTGACCAATCATGTCTCACAGTTCGCTCATTTGAGTAGAATTTCATTTTTCTCTCACCCGCTTCTGAAATTCTCAGTGTGAAATATCACAGAGCCCCCTCAACTCGCAGTTTGATTATTGTCAGGCGTCGATGCACGTGCCTTGGCTTACGGACGAGACTCTCTTCTTGACGAAAGAAAAGGGGGACAAAGCCGAGATACAGGTGACAGAGCCATGAAAGTCATCATCGCCTCGATCCCGTCTCAGCTCACAAAAACAAGCCCCACCATTGGCCGTCGCTTATTTTCTGCGGAATATCAGGCTGCCAAAGCCAGTAGGCGTTCGCTGGTGACAGTCGATCGCCCACCGCATCTTCCTCTTTCACGGGAAAGGAGACCTACGTCGAATTTCTTGCTTGGGCGCGTTTCCACCAACGGCATCTCATTCAGAGCCATGTCATCTTCGGCACCGGCACCGTTGGCAACGCCAAGCAGCCAGGCGGCGGGAGCCCCGGCAAACAACAAGAAAAAGAGATCATACATTGCTTTGGGCGGAAATCTGGGCGACCGCATTGGCTGGATTGAAAAAGCATGCCGCGAAATGGACAATCGGGGCATCCGAGTGTTGCGGACAAGCAGCCTGTGGGAGACGGAGCCCATGTACGTGCTCGAACAGGACAAGTTTGCTAACGGCGTGTGCGAGGTGGAAACGGAGCTGGAACCACTGGCGCTGCTGGACCAGCTTCAGGACATTGAGCGGACGCTGGGGCGCAAGAAGTTGATCGACAAGGGTCCGCGCAACATCGACCTTGATATTTTGTTGTACGGCAATGAGACTGTCCAGCACGAGCGGCTTATTATCCCCCACATTGGCATACCAGAGCGAGAATTTGTTTTGCGGCCACTTGCACAGTACGTACCTTGTCTCCTCTCCGTTGTGAAAATGCCGATACCAGACGAAGGGTGTGGCACCGCAGCTAACCTAAACAGACTGGCACCCAACATCCCCCTGCACCCGGCGCGCCCATGGAAGCTTGTTCAGGACCACCTCAACGAGCTGCCACCACAGGCCGAGCCGCTGACGCCTTTGACGCCCTTTGGCCGGGCCCATGCACCACTACAGGCCCTGCGTGCCAACCGCGGCACTATGGTTATGGCCATCCTCAACGTCACGCCGGATTCCTTTTCTGACGGTGGAAAGCACTCGGCCTCCGATACGGAATCGCTCGCCGCGCTGGCTGAGACGGTCAAAGGTTTTGTTGCAGCGGGCGCTACGGTGATTGACATTGGCGGCCAGTCGACGGCCCCGGGCCGGCCGCAGGTTTCGGCAGATGAGGAGTTGGCCCGCGTGGTGCCGGCGATCCAGATGATCCGTGCTGACCCAGCGTACGACGCCATTGCCATCAGCGTGGACACATACCGGGCGTCCGTGGCCGAGGCCGCGGTGAAGGCAGGCGCTGATATGATCAACGATGTGTCGGCTGGCGATATGGATGCGGATATGCTGCCTACGGTAGCACGGCTTGGTGTCACAGTGTGCCTAATGCACATGCGTGGCACGCCGGAAACGATGAGCAAGCTGAACAAGTATGGTGCTGCTGCCGTTGAGGGTTCGCCGGACAGTCAGGAAGGACAGGCTGCGACGGCCGGTGCCGGCAGTGTGCCGATCATCGAGGCAGTAGCGCGCGAACTACTGGGGCGTATTGAGGCGGCCGAGGCGGCCGGCATCCGCCGGTGGCGCATCGTGTTGGACCCGGGCCTGGGCTTCGCCAAGGTTGGCGACCAGAATATTGACGTGCTGCGGCACCTATCGGAGCTGCGGGAGTGGGCTGGCCTGGAGGGCCTACCGTGGCTGGTGGGCTCGAGCCGCAAGAGTTTTATCGGACGCACGACAGGTGTGGCCACACCGGCAGAGCGCGTCTGGGGTACGGCAGCAACGGTGGCGGCAGCAGTGCAAGGCGGCGCGGACATTGTGCGAGTGCACGATGTGAGGGAGATGGCACAGGTCGTTGCTATGGCTGATGCTATATGGCGGTACTAGCCATGGATTGGGAAGGCGAGCGAAAGGGGGAGGAGGTGGAACTTGCACATCAGCGAAAAGGCCCAGCACGGGCAAAGTTTAAAATAGGGAGAACGGCATATCTAGACAACCCACCATAGAGATAGAGGCTACGGACGCGAGTTTCCGGTCAAGTATTTTGCGCTGATTATTTGTTGATTATTTGTTGATATGTCGCCTGCATTCTTCGTCATATGCCGTTGAGAACGTCTATACGAGCCTTGGACGTCATGCGTCGTATGTGACACGAATGGGAGTTGCCGCACACGGGTATGACCGAGCGAGGTCTCGGAGCCCGCGCGGTAGTGGCAAGGAAGCCGAGATGCGAGATGGTGTGCAGCGACAGAAGGTAAACGAAACTATGGCTCACCGGCACAATGCAGGTTGAGCAAGTATTTAAGAAGGCGAAATGTGGCCAGGGGAAGGCCCAGGGCTTCCGAGCATCGATGATGAAGCAGAGCAGCATGTTTTGCTGCAAAGCCATTAACATTAGCATGGTCAGAATATTTTGTGGTGAAGCAGTGGAGGTTTTATGTTTTATGAGCCTATTATGAGCCTAACAAGCCGAGCACTAAAGGCGGTCCGTGCCGCCCGTGCCTGCCTCCCCGGTGCAGCCATTGCTCCGGAAGGAAAGAGACAAGCAAGCACATACTAGTAATGAACGATGACGGGTAACATCCGCGCCGTAATACGCGTGTTTCCCACCCATTGCTCTCTCCATACCCACCATCTCAGTGTCAAAGCCTGGCATGACGTGCTGATGTCTCAGGAGCCGGAGCAGGATACCGATAAGGAAAACGGACTCGGATGAGCAATGCGAGAAATATCTGTCATACCAAGAGTCTCGTTTGTCCCGTGCTCACAACCTGCCGTGCATGGTCGCTTGATCGCCTATTCCACGTGGAATATGTGGAGTGCTCGAACCTCCAGTGTCCTGTGCAACAGTGAATGCAAGAATTTTCATGGCCAATGTAGCGAGGATGCAAATGTCATCGTTGTGCGAGATGCTCGTGATATCGAAACGGAATAGTTCGTACTCAGTGCTTTTGCGTTTATGACTCGCATGCCGCACTCGCCTTTTGAGACATTTTGGAGGTTCACGAAAACCCACAAGCATTTGATGAGGGTGCATTTCGGATATTCAGTGACTCTAGCCAGCGAAAGTGCCGGCAATTCGTGGCGGCTGGCATGCCAGCTCCGGCCTAGTTTCTGGAGCTCTTTGCTTGGCAACGGGGCCAACCAGGTCGCTTGAGCTCTGCCGCTGCTTCTACTCCGTAGTTCCCACAAGGCAAGGACAATGCAGGGCAGCCAGAGCAATGCGATGGGAGGTTGACGCAACTCGCCGACTGGACGACGTCTTTTCAGACGCAGATTGTACGTCACATCTGGCAGAAACAAGGTGCGAGCCGTGAGTACAAGCACTGAGTAGGTAAACGAGGCAATAACCCGAGAAGGCCGAGTGTTCAAAAGTGCGACACGTTGCTTTGAAAGAAAACTTGCTGCCCAGGGCAAAAGTCATCAAACGTCCTACGGCCGTAGTGACTGCCAAGCAGAGCGTGTCTTTCGCCGCTGACAAGCATAAAGTGCAGAAAAGAAGAGCACAGATATCATCGCAGAGACACATAATGGAAGCAGAGACTGGAGGCACAAGATGGAAAACCAACGCAAAACATGGCAAGTTTAGCGAGGAAGTAGAGAATCATATTGTCCTCGTCGTTGGACAACAAGAAAAGTGACTTGAAGCGACCTTGATACCTGTCAAGGGATGCCAGGGGTCTTTTACGAGGTGTTACAGATTTTGGGCACTAAATGCAGGGTCACATCGCCCGCATTTTCAGCCCTTTTTTTTCTGTTCCTTCAACGGCGTGATACGACGCAGCATTTTACCAGCCGAGCCTTTTCCGTACGGGACCTCATGAATTACGACGAACCATCCGAGCCTCATTTCGTCGGGCAGCATGCAGTGTTTGTCGTACGGCGTAATGCGTCGTAGTTCGCGACTCTTGTAAGGCATATTTTACTTTGCCAAGCTCTCTGCTCCCTTCTATCCTTTGTTATTCCTGGTGTAACTTTTCCCCTTGACCCCTGGAATACGACGTATTGATCGCATTCGATTTTTCTTCACAATTAAAGGCGGCTTCTCCATTTGGTTTTCCACACTGCCTAGCTTCAAAACTCGGGCCAAAAACGCTTTAACAAAAGATTGCTTAATTAAGAGAATTGGAGACGCGAAAAAGAGAGACCAGGGACAAGCCGGCCACCGCCTAATCAAGCTATTTTGCCAAGGTTTGCCCAGGGCCAGAAAAACGGTCTGGCCCAGGGACGATGCTTGTTGTAACTACCACCGGAGGCTGGGCGCGTTGATTGACTCCACGCGGTCTCCATCCTCAGCCCGCAGCCAACAACGAGAACACGTCCTGGCGGATGCGGTCTCTGATTGCAGGACCACCCTTGGCAAGCCTAATGGGAAGGGGGGAAAGCTCCAGAAAAGGTGATAAAAGGAATTTTTCGATACAATGACCCGGAAGCATGTCAGACGCCAAGCCCAGGCCAAAGCAAGTAAGAAACGACTCCTTCTTGCCCCCAACCCGCAACGGCAGAGGGAAGGAGAAGGGAGAGGTCCAAACGTGCGGTGGCTGGCAGCACGACCTGGGACCCAGTTAAGTACAACGGCAGATTGACGGACGACGGAATAAAAGGGAAAAGGACTTTAAAGACTGAAGGCGACATTGCCGCACTTGTCTAGTCAGCAAGTAAACAATACGGGGTAATTACGTCGTAAAGTGTTTGCGCCGTCCAGCATGTAGGTATCTGACCAAAGGTTCAGCAAAAATGGGACAAAAATGAAAGCAGACGAAGGACAAAACACAAAAAGCCTCACTCGGCTGTCGACAAAGCTGCGAGCAAGAAAAAGCCTCTCTCTCTGGTTGGCGGGTACGTACATGCTTTGCAAGATAAAGACAACGAGTTTCGTGTAAAAGGAGACAACATAAGAGGGCGAAAAAACGGGCTGCAGCTGCCAAGCCCTGCACCCAAGACGCGAAGCGAAGCAGGGCCCGTCCAGCGACAAGGCCTGGCCATCCAGAACAGAGACTCTGATGGTCGGTGCTGTGCTGGTTCGATGCACGAGAAAAAAGGATTGTGGATCCTGTCCATCGGGCTTGGGGTTCTGTTCTGCCCTGGTCCAGACTGGTGAGCTGTCCGGGGTGTTTTGTTTCTTTGTACGGAGTATCTTGTCAGTGACTTGTCTTCTTTTTGTTTTCATTTCCTGGCATCTTTCGTATCCCGTACTATGCGCTTCTCGCAATTTGTTTCCTCGTTGTGAATTCATCTGTTCTTTGCATATCTCTTATTTCCATTTCTTGACTTGTTTTCGTTTCTCGGTTCTTGGTTCTCGTCCTGGTTTCTTTTATCTACCTCCCTCTATCCAGTCTACAGCTTCCCGCAAGCCTGCTGCACTCGCCTTCTCTCGACCTTCTGTCATTTTTGCTCTCCATTTCTGACGATTACGACCCCCGCGACGACTACGGTTTAGACTCATTGACATCTCTCTTAATTTGTGTTATTCTTGTCTCTTCTCCTGTTTTCGTTTCTCTTTCTCTTCTCTTCATTCCATCATTTGATCCTCCCAAATGCCCGCGTATATACGACCAAGTTCAAATTCAAACGGGCAGGGCCGGTCTGCCTCGACATCCACAATGGGCGGCAACACCAGCAGCAATGAGAAGCCCGAGGGCGATGCCACCGTCGAGCCGGCACGCGAGATCGACCTCGAGGCCGGCCTGCCCGTTCCACCACGTGCTGCCACCGCTCGCGCCTCCGGAGCCGATTCCCGGCCTCGACCGTCAAAACGGACGGCCACTTTCTCCATCACTGCGGCCACAGCTGCCGCCGCATCAGCAAGACCGTCGAACGGAACCACTGGATCGACAAAACAGCCGGGGACCGGAACCGCCGGCGCCGGCGTCGTGCCGCCACCAAATACACCAGCCAACAAAGAACGGGCCACTCGGGCCATCCGGCGCATGTTCTCGCGCAGCTCAGGCAAGAGCGACGGCTCGGGCCGGAGCTTGCGGTTCCGGCCGCGCACCGAAGGCGAGAGCGGCCGCTCGGGTCTCCACATTTCGCATTTCCTGCGCATCGCCTTCCGCTCGTCCAGCAGGGTCTCGTGCATGGTCAACGTGCTGTGGCCGTTTGTCCCCGCCGCCATTGCCTGCCGCTATGCCCTCAGCGACTCGCCCACCAACAACCTGATCAGCTTCATCTTGGCCTACATCGCCATGGTGCCCTGCGCCAACCTCATTGGCTTTGCCGGCCAAGAGCTCTCGCGCAAGGTGCCGCACGTCGTCGGCGTCCTGACGGAGACCATTGTGGCGTCCATTGTCGAGATTGTCCTGTTTATCGTCCTGCTCACGCGCGGGCTCTACGTCGTCATCCAGGCCGCCATCCTGGGCTCCGTGCTGGCCACCATGCTGCTGTGTCTCGGCATGTGCTTCTTTGTCGGCGGCCTCCGCCGCACCGAGCAGGAGTTTAGCGAGACCGTCAGCGAGGCCGGCAACGGTCTGCTGCTGACGGCCGGGTTTGGTCTCGCCGTGCCCACGCTCTTTGAGCACGCCCTGTCCGGCATGGTGGGCCTCGACCCCGAGGACCTGGAGCGCCGCACCGTCAATGTGTCGCGCGTGACGTCCATTTTGCTCATTGTCGCCTACCTGGTCTTTATCTACTTCCAGGCCCGCACCCACAACAGCATCTACGACGAGATCTTTGAGGGCGAGGAGCAGCGTGCCACGGCTTTCGCGGCCGAGAGCGCCCTCGAGCACATTTCGCGCGGCGAGCTGGACTACCACGTCGACGTCGAGCGCGAGAAGCTGACCATGACCGAGTGCCTCATCTCGCTGTCCGTGGCCGTCGCCCTCGTGTCGCTGATCGCCCTGGCCCTGGTCGAGGAGATCGAAGACATTGTCGTCGAGCGCAACGTGTCCGATGCCTTTATGGGCCTGATTCTCGTCCCCCTTGTCGAGAAAGCCGCGGAGCACCTCACCGCCATCAACGAAGCGTGCGTTTACATCTTCTCTCTCTCTCTCTCTCTCTCCCCCTCCCCTCCTGCTAACACCAACAGATGGGACAATCAAATGAACTTTGCCCTCGCGCACGTCCTCGGCTCCACCATCCAGACCGCCATGTTCAACGGGCCCCTCGCCGTCATCGTCGGCTGGGGCCTGCACCGCCCCATGGGCCTCGACTTTGAGATCTTTGACATGGGCGTCCTCATCCTCGCCATCATCACCGTCGGCAACTTCTTGCGCGACCAGAAGAGCAACTACCTTGAGGGCTTGCTCTGCGTCATCGTTTATATCGCCATTGCCGTCGCCGCGTACCACTACCCAAACGTCAACGCCGAAGCCGGGGGTGCCGAAGAAGCCGGCCATGTGGCCGACCATGTGGCGCGGCAACTGCTGCGGCGGTGATCCGATGTCCGGCTGCGCTTCTAATTTGTTGATTTGGCCGCAGTGGTATTGTTTTTGTCGTCGTTCCACCTAGCGTTCGTTTCATTAAGTCGTTTTTGGTTTATGGATTGTTGGGACGCCTCTATCGTTGATGTTTGGGACAAATTGCATTGGAGCAACCGCCGGATGGCATGAATTGGGTTGGGTACGGGAAAATCGACACATGCATTTTGCACACGACGGCGAACGTTGGAAAGAAAGATACATTTCATATCGTCTATAAAGGGAAAAGGGAAAAGGGAAACCAAATTGCCAGCTCGTATCTATCGTCGAGGGAACCCCAGCAATGTACCGCTATGCAGGCGTAATAAATGGCCGCTCAAAACATACGACACACGCAGCGACCTCAATCAATCGACAGCTCCGAAAACGCCGTATGTCCCGTTTCCTTGGTGTGCTTGACCATATCCCTCTGCCCAGAGCCCAGCCAGTTCTCACACCCCAGCATCTCGCATCGGATTGCCATCGTCTGCGTGTCCGTGTAGTAGTGTGCCGACTTGAGCTTTTCCGCCAGCTGTTTGGCCTTGTCGATCACGCTGTCGTCGTCCACGCGCCACTGTGTCACGTCCATGTCCACGGGCAGCCCCAGGTCAAACGACTGCGCGATACGGTCGTAATGGATGCCCGAGTACAATAGGATGCACCGCGTGTCCTTGTCGAGGCCGTACGTATCAACACGGCCGTACTATTAGGTTAGCAGACTGTGTTCACTTCAAGAACAAAAGAGAGAAGAAAAAAAAAAGGGGCGAGAAAACGTACCTTCACATCGATTGAGCAAATCTGGATCCCGTAGATCTCGCTGAGGCATTGGAGCTCGATCGAACCGCCCCATCGTTCCGGGTCCTTGATACGGTGCGCGTAGACTGAGGGTTCGGTGTTTTCCAGCACCACTTTCGTGTACTTTTCGGGGTGCGCCAGGATGTGCGACGCCACTTCGGCACGTACCCGGGCCGCAGGATCTGGTATACCCATGACGCCGCCAAACGCAGTGAACATGCAGCTGTTGTCATCCGGCATGACCCGCAACACTGGACGCGCCTTGTTAATAAGAAATTCTAATTCTCACGCACGAAAGAGGGACCTCCCTGCAGCAACTCAAGATACATACCCAAATAGCCACCGCCTTCGTCCCATGGCACGACTGTCTCGTCAACGTCTACCCGTTTGGGTGTAAACGGCTTTGGTACCGGTGCCGGTGGAGGCGCCGATGCTGCAGGAGCTTGTGCTCCTGATGATGGCCCGCCCGCCAGCCCACCGCCTGTCGGGATCACCATGAGCGTTTCCCCATTGAGCTTCAGTGGCGCGAGAGTCTTGGACTCCGCATCGGAGAGGTCGAGTGCTGTTGGCGGGTACGCCGCCTTGAGTGTGAAGCTCTCGACTCCAGTCTTCTCCCGGATGAGCGCCAGAAGTTGCGCCAGCGTCCACTCGTCGGCAGCTTCGAGCGTCAGGATTGCGCTGGGGCCGCGCACGCGTATGCGAATCGGCGCCATATTGAGTCGTATGAGTGTGCGCGCGTGTGTGTGTGACAATGGCATACGGCGAGAGAACCGATGTCCGATCAGATCAGATAAAACGACGACACCTGGAAGCGTTCGAGGATATAAAAAGAATAATGTTGATCACAAAAAAACACCTTCACGGTTTGAGATGGTTCTGAGATGCACAGTGTGCCGTCGGGGAGAGAAGGACAGGGGCGAGCCGTCGTCGGCAGTCGTGGCCTTGTCGCCAGTGAGGCTAAGGGTCCCGTAGGAACTTATATAGCTTCTTTAAATGGGACAGACGAGTCCCGTGTTTTTTTCTATAAAAAAAAAAGGTCTTGTATTGCGCGTAGGCCTGGAGAGGAGTGGCGGCTTTGTCCGTGGACGGATTATGCGAATGTCATGGGGCGGGGGCGGTGGTGAAAGGGTTGATTGGAGCACTAGATTGGCTTCTCTGCGCTTCTCCTAGATTCCCGCCCGCCCGCATAAGCGCCAGATGAGAACTGTAAGTTGGGTCTCTGGGGCAAAAAGCAGATCGGCCACACCCTCCCGCCAAAGCTAGCAGGACTTATATGATGATGAAGAACGCACAAATGCCGTACAAATGCCCGTGTACAGCTTGTCCGTTCTTGGCATAGGCACGAAAACCTCAGGAGAGGGACATAAAACTGAAGCCGCAGCTTGCTGTTGCTTTCGGAGGAGACAGTGCCCGCGACGAGCCAGACGGAATTGTGACGCCCGGGGGATAATAGCGCAGATCTGATCGGGTAGCACTGGCGCTCCAGAAGTTGAATTGCCGATTGCCGGGTCGCTATAATTTTGTGACGTCGATGTACGTTGTGTCTGAGTCGCGGAAGTGAGTGCAAGTTGTACGTTCTCAAAATATTAGAGGCGAGAAAGGGGGGTCGAAGAAAAGGGGTTCGGAGCTCTTTCCTTACGCCATAAATAAAAACCAGGTAATTCACACGGCGTGTTGTAGATGCGAAAGAGGAAAGAGGGACGCACCACATGCCACCGGCTCAGCAAATCCCATAGTAGGGGCCCCAGTGAGTGCCGTCGGTCTGCTTAGTCATCCACCGCTAGCTCCGTAATACCTTGTCGCGTAAAAAAGCGACTGGAAAGGGCGACCCAACGAAAAAGAGGAGCCGCGACAGCGCAACTCGTGCTAAGAAACCACGGAACAGCAGGAACGACGAGGCACGCTTGCAAGAACGGTTCGCGAAAGGACTTGCCAATTCACTGTCTCTTGCGGTTGCCGACAATTCTTCGGCACGCGCTCGGTGCTTCTTTCCCTACGAGAGCCACCAGCGCGTCAACCCAGACAACGATAAAACGAGCGAGGGAAGCGACGCCGCACATCCAAACGAGAAACACAATCGCGATCGCGATCACGATCACGGCCCACGACGAGTTCAGCGTACTTTCACAGCCGGCAACGGGGTCCCATCGCCACAACCGACAGCGCTTGGCGTATGCGAGTGCCACTCACGCGCAGGCGACGCAGTACTCGACGCACAACACAACCACACAACCACACAAACGCGCCTGAAGCGACCGGCCATGGCGGGAGACGGCGTTGCAGAGAAGCGACCGGACGGAGCCGACGCGTCGTCTGAGGTGCACGAGTCCATTGAGGCCAAGGCCACGAAACCTCAGCCGTCGGCCATGGACGAGGACGCCGATGTGGACGCCGACGGAGACGAAGACGCCGACGGCGAGGCTGATCCTGACTTAGACGCCGACGGCGATGACGACGTCGAGATGACGGACGCGGCCATGGAGGTCGCACCCGATGCCAGCGATGACGCCAAGGCGGCGCAGGCAGCGGCCTTCCGGGCCAAGCGCGATCTGCTGCACCTCATTGAGACGACGGCGCACTACCTCAGCACGTACGAGGAAGAGTAGGTGGACCAAGACACAAAACGATCAGCAGTTGAAACTGCGAGACGATCTTCCAATGCTGACCTGTTTTTTCCCTCTCTCTCCTGCAGTGGCGTCGAGATTGCCGGTGGCTTTCAACGCATCCCCAACAAGCGGGTCATCCCGGACTACTTTGACATTATCAAAGAGCCAACAGCCTTCAGCACAATTCGCGGCCGCGTGCAAAAACGAGTGTACAGCGACTTCGCGCAGTTTGTCCGCGACGTGGCGCTCATCTGCCACAACGCCCAGGTCTACAACCGCCCGTCGGCGCCCATCTTCCAGTACGCCGTCAAGCTGCGCGAGATTTTCAAGGCCAAGCTGCAGCAGCTGGTCCGGGACGGCAGCATCCAGCCCAAAGAAGCCGAGCTGCCCTACCTCGGCGAGATCCCCGACTTTTCGCCGTCGCCACCGGCTGACGAGGACGACGGCGAGGAGGACGAGGATGAGGACGAGGACGAAGACGAGTCTGACGACGACGACGACGACGACGACGACGACGTCGATTCGGAGACCGGCCGGCGGCGGCGGAAGAGCGGCGCTGCTGCTGCACGACACAAGCTTGTCAAGCAGAACGGCGGCGCCATGTCCACCAGGATGTACACCGCGACAGAGGGCCGCATCAATGCCGTGATTGCCGGTCTGCAGAAGGCCGAGGACGAGGACGGCGACCCGCTGCTCGACCCGTTCGAGACGCTCCCCGACCGGGAGCTGCTGCCAGACTACTACGAAGAGATCAAGAACCCCATCGCCGTCGACATTATCAAGCGCAAGTCGCGCCGCAAGATCTACCTCACCATTGACGACGCCGCGGGCGATTTCGAGCTCATGTTCAACAACGCCAAGCTGTACAACCAGGACGGCAGCGCGATCTTCGTCGCGGCCGTCAAGCTGCAGGCCCTCATGCGCCGCCTGGTCGCCCAGGAGCGCCAGAAGCCCGACGACGTCTTCCGCGACGAGCACGGCCGGTTGGCTGTGCCCGGCGTGCAGCACCTCGGCCAGGTGTGGCGCATCGGCGACTGGGTCCTGCTGCGCAACGCCAACGACCCGGCCAAGCCCATCGTGGCGCAGGTCTTCCGCATGTGGTTCGACAGGGACGGCCGTGCGTGGATCAACGCCTGCTGGTACTACCGCCCGGAGCAGACGGTGCATCGCTTCGACCGCCATTTTTACGAGAACGAAGTGATCAAGACCGAGCAGTACCGTGACCACCCCTTTGAGGACGTGCTCGACCGCACGTTTGTCATGCACTTGGAGCAGTACGCGCGGGGCCGCCCACGCGGCTACCCCCCCAACAAGACGCTCTATGTCTGCGAATACCGCTACAGCGAGGACACGTCCCGCTTCACCAAGATCGCCAAGTGGGAGTCGTGCGTGCCGGAGGAGGTGCGCGGCCTCGACATTCTGATGGACCCGTACCCGGCCCCGCGCCGCTTCCCCAAGTTCCCCAGCCCGATCAAGCACCTGCTCCATGCCAATGCAAGCGAAACAGATGCCCTGCCCAAGCCGACCTGGGGCAATCCCAACGCGCCGCCCATGATCGGCTCTGTCCATCGCCGGCCCCGGCTGCCCAATGTAAGTTTTGTCTCTGCAGGGTGCGCTTGTCCGTTGGTATCCGTCTACCTCTGCCCTTTCCACCCTCCTTTTTACCCCATTCGCCGCTGTTGTCCAGGAGTCCCTGCGCGCGCGCCCATGTCCACGTGGTTGTGCTTTTACGGCGCTGTATGGGTGCGTGGGTTGTTTGATCTGTCTCTTTTTCTTTGTCAGCCCCGCCATCACAAAAGGCTGTCCTGTCCTGCCTGCGTGTCAAAAACTGATCACACTGGACGCGTTCACTCTTTCTGGGGCAAAAGCTCTGTTTGGGCCTCGCTCTCCGTCACTTCCCATTCATTTTCCCCTGACTCTCGCCTCCTTTTTTGCTTCCTTCGATTTCCTTTTAAGACTTTTTTGCTATCACGCTCCCAACCATCCGCCAACGACCGTTTCTCGCATAACGCGTGTCAATTGGCAAATCTTCCAATTGTTATTCTTGTCTTTGTCCTTTTTTTTTTCTTTGATGCGTCGTCTATTGAGACCTCAATCGCTAACATACCCCCAAAGGAGTCGCCACCCCCAGATCCAGCAACGGTGCCACCGCCGCCGCCGTCTATGGCCAGCGACATGTACATTGACCCGTCACGTCGCGTGTCTGGGTCCGGCGCGCCCCAAGGCTATCTGCAGCCAGGTGCTGTGCACCCCGGCCAGTCCCCATCGCCTCACGCGTCGTACGCGCAGCAGCAGTTTGTACCGCGTCCTAGAGTGATGCCCATGGCTCCTGGCACGCCTGGGACGCCCAATGCGCACATCCAGCCGTCGCCTCATCATCACCCCGTGCAGGCCATTGCGGCTCACCCTTCCGTGCCACCTCAGCAGGGCGGGCCAATGCCAGGCGGATCCCCCCACCTTTTGCCGCACAACAACTACAACACCAATGCGCCACAGCATCAGCAGCAACAGCAACAGCAACAGCAAGTGCTGCGGCAGGGCCCTCCCACGCCCGTCCAAAACAACCAGATGATGGTGCCCCCGCCACAGCAGCAGCAGCAGCAGCACCAGCAGCTCCATCTCTCACCGCAACCACATCATCCTGGAATGTCTCCTGCTCCCCCCGGCGGCTACAACCAGCACTTCCCTCCTCAGCACCAACAGCAACAACACAGGATGGCGAACGCGCCTATGCAATCGTCGACGCCGGTGCGCCAGACACCCATCATGCCGCCTGTGCCACCGCACCATCACCAGCCGCCGCAACCGCCGCAACAGCAGCAGCAGCATCAGCAGCAGCAACATCAAACGCCGCACCAGTCGCAAGCCATCATGCCGCCCCCCGTGCCCAACGGCTATGTGCCGCCACGGGCGGCAGCCGAAGCGTATGTGCTGCCCGAGGATATTGACAGCACAATCCCCGAAAGTCTGCGCAAGCACTACCATCGCGACGACAAGGGCCGCGTGCTCTTTTTTACGACCCCGTCCGTCGGACACGGTTCGACTGGCGGACGCGGCGACCAGCCTGTGGACAACGTGCGCGCGGCGCCCGAGTACGAGGGCCTCGGCCACAGCGTGCGCTACCTCAATGGGCTGGAGCAGTTCCGCGAAGAGCGGCGGCGTAAGCGCAAGGAGCGCGACGAGCAGCTGGCGGCCGCCCAGCGCGACGCAGCGGGGCAGCAGGACGCCGAACGCGAGGAAGCCGCGGCGCGGATGTACCGTGCTGCGGGCGAAGCGCTGGGCGAGTTTGTGCAATGGATAAACGACGGGACACGGCTGATAGTAGAGCGCGGTGACGAGGAGACCAAGACGCCGCTGGCCGCCACAGCCAGCAACTAGACACGTTTCAGAACAAAATGGGACGACGGCCCGACGCGTGCTTGTCTTTGTGGCAGCGTCTGGTGTGGCTTTCTTTGGCTTCGTTGTGTTGTTTCTTGTCGTCCTTTTTGTACAACTATTATTTCTTTTTTTATTGCTTTCTCAGTTTTGTTTTCCTTTTTAATAAACCAGGCGAATGGGAGGAAAGGGACAATAAGGGGGGGATGTATTCTGTATGGACGTCTGTTCCATGCACAACTGCAAAATTGGACCACGATTTGTTTTTATGGTTTTATGTTTTCTTTTGTTTTCTTTCGCCTATTTATTTTGGCTTCTGGATCAAAACGATAGTTCGCGTTTGGTACACAACCTTTTCAGCATCGCGTCAAAGATCGCAGTGACAATATTACATACACCTTTGCCCCTTTGCCCTTTTTTAAACGAGACATCCACAGCAACGACCCTCGGGGGGGGGGGGGGGGGGGGGGGGGGGGGGGGGGGGGGGGGGGGGGGGGGGGGGGGGGGGGGGGGGGGGGGCGGGGG
>WNLO01000008.1:0-438266 GCA_021398005.1 Sporothrix luriei
TTTTTTCACCGCGGTGAATTTTTATTTTTTTGTTAATAAAAATCCAGCCGTTGGGCAACGGGTCTTATTATGATTTTTTTTTTAAAAAAAACCCCCCCCCCCCCCCCCCCCCCCCGCGATCACGAGATCGTTTGTCCGCGTGACTGCCTAGACCAGTACTGTGGCTTGAACCGCTATTCAGCCAGTCACGCGAGGGCCGATTACGCACGACTGAGGTAGGCGGTTTGGTCACCAGGCATGTCTCGGTCCTTCCGCCTTCACTACGACCCAGCTTTTAAGGTCAGACCATGCTGCAAGATTTGTTATTTGCAATTCCACCCTGCCACGAGTAATACGTCGTATCCCATTTCGTATACTCCTACTCAATACCCCGTATTCCTTTCCGTACTCCCGTATCGATCCGTTGGGACAAGTATGAAGGGGCCCATATTGGCGCAATGCGATGGATCTGCTTTATTGGCTCCAGCACCAGCTTTGGCCAACGAGCTTGCTAACTCCTAGTCCATTCCCCGAGGCCCGTCTTGGATTCCGCTCGGTTGGCGATGGTCTTCGCATTGTTGTTTTGTGGCGAGCCTGTTCACGGCCCTTAGAAACATTTCCTGCTGTTAACTCGCGCTTCGTTTGCCGACTTTGCGTTTTTGGCCTCGCGACCCTGGCGATTAGTCCCAGGCCTTGCTACAGCCTACTCAGATCCTACCCAGCTAAGTTCATAGTCTTTCCTCCGCTCTGTCCGTACCCTGTCACCAACATACTGCCCCTGCCGGTCCGGCCTGTGTCTCCGATTCATAAGCAGATAACAAATGGTACTTTCCACAGAGAGTTCCTTGTTCGTTCGGAACACCCCTCTGTCTACGGCGTATCCCCGGATTTGGTATCTACCTGCGTTTCCTTATACCTAATTTTTCCCAAACGGTGGCTAGGCGACTGCCTAAAATGGCTGAACAGAGTTGCATATAGTGTGTACTGTTAGTCGTTCTACTTTGCAACAGTCCCCAAGGTAGCTGCCGTTGCGATGAGCTTTCAATCGCAACTTTATAAGGTGAGTGGCCTCAGGTTGCGTCTCCTCTCACCGGCCCATTTGAACACTGCCAACCGGTGTACTTTGCAGCACCATCGCCAACCTCACGGCCGTGTCCGGACTGTGACATTTTTTACTTTGCCTTAGTTCTTCGCCAACGCCCTAGTTTCTTTAAACACATACCGTCTCACGAAGAGCCCTCCGTCGATAGCCCGTCATTTTGTGTTGCCATTCTGTCACGTCCATCCTGCAGTCTACCAACCATGCGGCTGCCCACGAATCCTGCGAATCTGATCTTAGTTGCCATGTACCCTTTGCGAACAGTGCCTGGGTAGGCTTTCCCAAATAGGCCCATCTAGATCTCTCCGGGTCCCTCCAAATCTGACCTTTAGGGCCTTGGAAAACGAATGGCACACTGGTGCCTCGAAGAGTATTAGCGATTATGCCTGTAGACTGATATTGGATCCGAAAAACCGTGCTATTCTAGAAAGACAATTCCTCACTCTATGCCTCCGCTAGTTGCCGGTACCTCCGTGATGCTCTCATACTTATTTTGTGTGCTTCTCGTGCCTCCCTCCTAACCCCCCTCCCTAAATTTTATTTGCTGTCTTGCCAACAGATACTCTTTTCCTGGCACCCCGTCACTTTTCTCGAGGCTCCTTCGGTTCAACTCCCTCCAGCTTTCGATCTTGACGGGGATATCGGACGTCGAAATGCTTCTATGCATGGAATGGCTCAGACGCCTGCGTTTTCGTACCCCATTTATTTTCGGCATTGCCGCTAGCGTCAGCCAGTGCCGCGGTAGGAACCGAAAAGATTTGACAGTGGGCCCGACTTTGACCTTTGACCCACACCCCTTTCCAGTTCCTTGCAGTCTTTTCAACTTCGCCTCCCACAGTTGCTCATTGCTTTGGAGCCCGTCATTTTTGGCTGCATCTCTGATGCGAACAAGTGATAGTTCTTTGGCCATTTTTGCCTCTTTTCTCGAGCCCTGGTCAGTCCCCGCTATTTCTGTCGCCAATCTCCCGCATTTATACTACGGTTCCTGGCTGGAGATCGTGTTCGTGGCTATCTGAGCTTTCGCTTGTACCTGCTGAAAACGGCTGTCGCAGACGATGGGCAGTAACGTGTCTTTATTCAGCTTCCAAGTCGTAACTCAATACCCGTAATTGTCGCTATTCACATCAGTCTGTCTAGGTTGCCTGCACTCGTACATCTTAGACGACCTCCCTTAGTAACCGCGACTGATTATTGATTTCCAATGGCGGATATAAAACAGCGCAGCGTCGATAAGTTTTGTTGTGCACCTGTGTTCATTCTGCCTTCCTCTCGTTGGGTTGGTGCTTCTAGTCCCTTTCGTGTCCGTGAATCCCCCAAATAATAAAAACATTCGCTGTCGACTATAACTTTTCGCCCCGTACCCTGTGTTTACCGAGTTTCGCCACCGCCACCCCCAGATCATGCTGTTAGCACACGGTGAAATGTCCGTTCCACTGCCCTGGGTGGTAACCGCCTATAATGACAGTTATTTGTATTATGGGGACTTGGCTGCTGATCTAGACGCTCAATGGGGCCGTGCTGATGCCGCCATCCGCATGCCAACAAAGCGAGCCGAATATGGGTCGCTCAGTTTTTGAGCTGCTTTTCTTAACCTTTTCTCAGATGATGATAAGCTGTCATAGACACAGTCGTTAGTAGCTAGAAATGAAGACGAGCGTTGGCCTCCCTACTCATTTTGCCCAGTTTTTCGATTTTGGCGTTATTTTATGTCTCGCCTTGACGTGGCTCCTTTACTTACCTCGATAAGTCTTTCTGTCAGCCCGAAACAGTGCCCGTCTTGCTCGTGAGAGTTGTTGAACGTGCAAGATCTCCACAGACCCCCAAAACCCATATCATTCAGACTCGCCTTGAGCATGTCAGTGGAGTCGAGGACTTGTGCAAACTTGGAATTAGAACTAAGCGTCTGCAGCAACTCATGGGCTGCTTCAAGCGTGGACGAGTTTTGGCAGTGCAGCAACACGTCATCTAAGATGGAGGCGATCGGTGCACAGCTAGTTTTGTCAGTAAAATAACATCGAGACTAAACGCACTAGATCTGACGCCCTGCCTGCAGGTTTTTCTTCGTGTTTGTTGTCTCGATTTTCTTTCGAAAGCTCGATGCCAATAAAAGGGGAATATCAAGGGCAGCAGCAATGGACCTACAGATGCAAGATGACATTTGGCTTCTCTCGCGCCAGGTCGTTTAGCCACAGGAGAGTCCGATTCTGCAAGGCATCCTCAAGATATTGGAAGTCGACAAGCTCCATCGCTGTGTTCAACAGCAGGTCTTTCTCCTTCATGGCAGATATGTTTTGGATCGCATGCACGTCTGACAGGCTAGGCAGAGACATGGGGCTGATTCCCACATGCCAGAGGCTATCCTTAAGCTCTTCCATACTTCCGACACGCGCTAGGATGAGTGCCATATACGGCGATCCGGTCATGTCCACCACCTTCGTTTCCTTCTCGTTTGGTGTCCAGCTGGTCAGCTCAAGGAATGTAGACAGCACGCGAAGGGCTGTTGACTTTGTCATCGTGTCGGTTAAGCCCCGAACAAGACATGCGCACGCAGCAAAATGAAAGTTCTCGCTGTTGAAATGAACGCCGTATGCCTCGTCCAGTGCCAGTGCTGCATCTTCGAGAGGTGCCCGTCCCTGTAGCAAGAACGGTACCATGCGTTCGCCCCGCATCTCACCCGACGAGCTGATGTTGGTCAAAACCGACTCGAGAAACTGTGCCGTACAATTGAAGAGACCCGGAGGAACGAGCCGAAGCAAGGACATGGCCAGCCAATAAAGCTGGTAGCCATAGCGTGAAGCCGACGGCAGTTTGGTCATCATTTTCGACAACGAAGTCACTATGGCAACCATCATGTCGCTGCTGTTGTCGTCACTAAAGCGACCAATGCTTGTACGGAGGGCAACAAGGACTTGGTACAGGAGGTCATCGTCAACCTCCTCTCTGGCAAGACATCCCATCACCGTAAATGCACGAGGCTGGATGGCTGGATTGTTTTGAAAGGCCGTACTTGCGACTAAGCTCATCCAACGAGCACGCCACGCGTTTGCAATGTCGACTGATGGCGCAGCCACCGAGCACAGCTCGAACAAAAGCGCTGCGAGGGATTCTGTTGCGGCAAGTGACGGCCCGACTTCCTGGTTAGTCGATATCGAGGCGCCATCCCGGCCAAACGTCGTGGGTGCGTGGCTGGAAAAGAGGTCGCTCTTCCCCTCAGACAGCGACTCGAGGGCACCACGAAGCTTGCTGAGCCGGGCTTCGTCGAGACTGAAGGATGTACAGACTGCATGGAGAGAATTGGCTAGAAGCCGGTGAACTAGGAAGCGAACATCAGGCGTTCCAATGTTGGCAAGCATCGTGACAATATGGAAGATCTCTGGAAGATAGAGCTGTGACTGAATCCCACTATCAAACGATAGTGACACACAAAACTGCAAGAGAACGCAGATTTCTGCCCAGACGGCATTGTCCGGCAGGTATTTTGTAGGGCGTAGTGAGGATCGATTGAGTGCTTTTCGGAGGCGAGATATTATTTTGCCGCGTATCGTAATTGTGCCAATACCGGTCACGATAGATGTGATAATCTCTGCCTGGTCATCGTGGATGCCAATGGATAGTCCGTTTTTGACAACTTCTTCAATAAATAGGTCCAACAGCGTTTCGTCCTGGTAAATGGCAGGCCAGACGGTCTGCTCTAGAACATAGTTTAGTGACGGATCAGACACGGCGACTTCAATCAGCTTTCTGAATATGGCGGATATCTTATCCTTCGCCTTGTCGCTTTCTGCATCGCCTGCCAGAAGAAAAGATCGGAGACCCGGCAACCAGGGCGCCATGTATGCTAGACTGATGGGTTTCTGCTCGTCTGAGAAGCTGTACCAGCCAACAAAAAACTCGTTTAAAAAGTCCGTTGTAAGTTGAGGTTCTGCTTCAGCGAGCTTTTTGCTAATGTTGATGATGAACTGTGACGGATCCAAAGGCACGGATATTTCTAAATCAAATTTTGGTCAGTGCCCATGCAGTTAACGACATGACAAAGGCTAGGCGACACCGGTGCTCACCTTTAATGCATAGAAGGCTAGCAGCAGTCGAGAACTTGAATGCGCGGCACAGTGCACCGAGAAGGTTATAGGATGAGAGCCTCAGTGCATGATCTGCACTCCCTAGATTCGCCAGCGACAGGTTGAGCAGTGTGCCTGGCACATCTTGTGGGCGAACATGTCTTTCAAAAGACTTGAGAGCCCGCGTGTCCTTGCTGTATTTCACCTTGGCGCCCCTTATGGCCTGGAGGATATCTTGCTTTCCGGGACTGGTGAAGTACATTACAATCTTGCCATTTTCAGCACGAAGCCCAAACGCCGAGTCGTCATCTGTTTGAATAGACATCGGGGCCTGGTCGATGTCTCCCAATCGAAATATATCATTGAAAATAGCACTTAAGCCAAATCCCTGATGGATCTCCTGCTTCTTGGTTGTCGTGATCTGAACAAACTGACTGCCGACTTTGATGGACACGTCGATTTTCCCTCTGGACCGTGAGAGACGAGTGATTTGTTGAAAGACATACCTAGTATCTCCGACAACGCTAAGAGTCTCTTTTGGAATATTGACTTGGCTTAGATGGAAATGTCCCTGCAAGTCTTGCATATTGCTGACAAGGTGGTACTCGACGTTGTCAGGATGGAAAACGCTACCCTCATTTTTTGCAGCCGCCCGGAGAATACGTCGTAAACATTTTCTACTACGTGTTAGGAGTAATGGTACGGGGATGCATTGAGTACGTCTCTTTGTCAAACTTCATGAGTGGAGGCTTTACCGGAATGTGCTGTTCATGTTGTAAATATACACACGAGACAGCTGGCGAGAGAGCTCTGTGGGCGTCAGGGCCTCCAGTTTCTGAAATAGTTCATCCGGTGGCTCGTTTTGACCGCTGTAGCAGGTTGCATCGATGAGGAGACCAAACGGCTTGTGCCAAAGACGACTGGCGATCTGCACATTCCGCAGCGTTTAGTGATTCCATCCGCTCGTTGCAAATCAACAAACCTGCCCTAAAACGACGAAAAGCAGTGGCTTACCTTGAGATAGCAAAACACTAGTGTATCATAGTCGATCGAATCCACGTCGATGTTACGCAATATGATGCAGATGATTGAAAGACCGTCCTATTACGGTTAGCATCTTTACAAGCAGAAAAGATCCCGGCATTGTGTAACGGTGCAGCAAGGGGAGAAGTGGCTTCACATACCTTGCTTTCGCCGCCATCGTACACTGCCCGCGACGTGACAAATGATTCGCTGCTTCTGAAGGCGTTGCGCAGCATGAAGTTCTGAAATTGTGAGTATGCAGGTGGGTTATTAAGGGTGATCTGTGGCCGGTTCCAGGTGACAGCAAGCGGTGGCGGTCCGAGATTTGTGATCAGATTGCGCAGCGGCTCTAGAACGGGAGAGCGAGCGCGCGGACCTTTTCCAGGTGACCGCACGTGGTCTCGCCGTTCCTGTGATGCTAGCCTTTGTTTGACATGATCCCAATGATCGTATAGAAATCGATGGATAGACACAGATGCTCCAAAGTCAGTAGCGTCACTTGTTGGAGATCCCTCGAATTCATCAGGCGCAACTGAGATTTTGCGAAGGAATGTCGTTACTTCATAGATATTGTACGATAGAAATTCGTTGAGAGGGAACATGTAGGGTTCTTTTGCACCAAATAGAACATTGTTTGCAAGGTTTTGGATAATCTTGGCGATGAGCAGCAAGCCTCTCCGCATCTCTTTCGACGGAGTTGTCGTCACGAGGCCTTCTACTTCTGGGGCGACGATTGCCGGGCAGAAAAAACGAAGGAAAATAAAAGCACCAACTGCTGTGTATTTAGCTTCTGGAAATCGTGTAGTGACGGCTGACGAGATGATGTTGCATATCTTGCGGAATGCCGAGGGTATCTTCGACGACGAAGCACTGATATCATCGATGAAAACCTTTGCCACAATCTGGAGCTGGACGGCGTTCTTTTTCAGCTCGTCCTGCGATTTCACCCGAGTGGGATCCAACTCGAAATCAAGGTCTTTTGCCGTCATCATCAACCGCTCAACGACTTTTTGGAGGGTCGCTTTGAGGTAGGCGGAGCCTTTCCACTTCGCGTAAACAGACAGCATTTTTGTAGCAACACAAGTCCGTCGAAGGAGTTCGGACTCACTCTCGGTTTCTTCAACCTCGAGCTTTATCACTGCCTCGAGGAGGTCAAATCCCATCCCGCGAGATTCAAAAACATTCAAAAGTGAGATCGTGAGCTCATCAACCTCTGAGCTGGGGCACACAGCCGCCATGGACGTCGCTAGCGCAGTGTCGTTTGTAAGGATGTCAATCAGCTCGTCGTACTTGTCACCGACAGCCGTGTCTGATAGGTTGCTAAACTCAGTGCCCTGCATGAGGATGTTACATAACACCCGGACAAACGCAGTACGTATCTCGACATTTTCGTGGTAGCCGATGCTGAGAGAGCGTTTCAAACCAACGTCTAAGTTGGCACTGAGCAAGTTGGACAAAATCGTGATTGCCAGTTCAGAAGCTGAAATCTCATCCCGAGGAGAACTGGCAATATAGTCCGTTCTGGAAAGTTCAGTTTGCTCAAGATTGAGTAGAGAAAGAAAACGGTTGAAGTAAGTGTGAAACATGTGGGACTTTAGCTCGCTGGTTCCCGCATCAGACTGACCATCAGCCGGCTGCAGGGGAAGACGGTAGGTCAGCTCCGCCAGGCATTTCAAACAGGCCTTATCAAGGTCTTTTTGGACACGAGTAGCTTCATCTTGTCGGCCCGCCACGTTGCTGCCGTAGACATGGCCAGATGGCGAATGCGGCCGTGCAATCCAACCAAAAATTATTTCCAGAAGCTGATTTCGAATGCGTACATCATCGCGCAAATTCAGATGTTCTTTTCTCTTCGTCACGGCCTCGCATAGTTGACAGGTTTTGATTTTCACGCGCAGATTGTTCGGCGAGTCTGGTGTCGTATCCAGTAATTTGGCGAAGTTGAGCGTCAGTGCCCCGAGATGAACAGACGAAGCAGCGCCTAGGTCCGACGGTGAGTCTAACCGGTCGATCAACGCTCGAAGAAGTGACACAGATTGCTCTGCAAAAGCAACCTCGCCTTCTAGACTCCTTGATGTTTGCTCCAAGACACCGGTAAAAAGAATATCGAGCTCGGAATCCAGAGTTTTGAACAGAGCTTGGTACAACGTCGGCGAAATCTCAGCGGACAAAACCTCCCGCATCGTCTCACGGACTCGAACGTTCCCAGTCGCCAACAGCTTTATACCCAGTCTCAGAAATCGACTTAACAGGGCTTCATCTGAATTTTCGGTCGACATTCTGTCTATCCATCGTAGGCCGCTGATAGTCGGCTCTTCGAGCATGGAGGCTTGGTCAGCCGTGCAGATGCCACCAAGGGATGCAAGAAACCCAGAGTAGTTTCGCCATTCAACAAGGGTTTTTTCGGGGAGTGCATCTGCCTGCGTCGTTGAAACTTCCTTGGAAAGATGAAGCCATTTATCGAAAGCAATCTCCCATGCATTGAGGATGCCGCTACTTGGGTACTGCATCTTCTTCAAGAGGCCATTCACTCGTCTTTGAAAGGCTACAAGCCCTGTGAAGCGAAACTCTTTCGACCCAATTTCACGGAAGACATCTCCATTTCTTAAGAGAGTCGAGGATGACTTTGCTCCCTTGGATGCGGTATCTATAATACGGCACTCCTCAAGGAACTGCGCAATGCATGAGGTCACAAGCTGGCATGTCTCGATATCGGAAGAGCAGAGTGAGACTAAAAACAGTGTCTCGAGTTTCGTTGAACAGGCTGTTCGTTCAGGGACCTCCTCGGGCAATTCTGACAACTCCTAGATCTAGTCAGAATCGAAAACCAGGCAAAAGGAATCGGTCATTCCGGTGACATACATTTATGGATTTGAGAAGCAGGAGGCGAGACTCCAAATAGCCATGGATGGCCTTTAGACCAGCTTCCAATCTAAACGGGCTGATTTTGTCGCACATTGATGTCAAAACGATAGACCTGATTCAAACCAGATACAAAAACGGTTAGCAAACAAAAATACCAAAGGAGAGAACGAGCCGTGTGCACAACAAATCACACAGTATCTTGGGGACGAGCATACGTGAGCTTCCAAAAATTCGATTTGAATCTTTGTGTTGCCAATCTTGACGTTTCTCTATAACGGGAAACGGTCTCCTCGGTAAACAGATGATAAGCAACACCCATTGACAGACGCCTGATGGATTCATCCGATACGACCATACAGGCCATAAATGACTCGAAGTTGTTTTGGAAGAAGAGGTCTCCTTCGTCACGGTCGTTGGGCTCTCCTTGAAACAACGTCATTGGTGATGCGTTTAAAAACTCGAGGATACTGCACATCATTGGGACGGAAACACCATAGTCGGCGGACTTGTGTTTTAAAACTGAAGCGGTAGCGTAGGTGCTTGTCAATTGAGATGACATGGTCTAGAGCTCCATTAGCCCACGAGCTTTGATAAATTCAACAACACCACACGATCAGGTTCATAATATGGACGTAAGGAAACTCGGTAAACTTACCCTCATTTGGAACTGCACAAAGGCAGACACTGATCCGAAGAGTCGCTCGTATTTCTCGGAGTTGTCAAGTCTGGCAAAGTGCGAGCATGCCTGGATGACTGCGATCTTGAAGGATGATGGCGCAGATGCTACAAGGCAATTAATGGCAAGAGACTCCACGCACATTTCAAAATTTAGATGTGTCAGACTGACAAAAGCGGCTGTAAGCAGATCTTGATCCAAAAGAGCGATCTCGGAACTAGTTGGTGCTCGACGAAAAAGAGCTTCGTGGACCTCGTCCTGGAAATCCATAGCGTAACTCATAAGAGCCGAATCGCTCTCTGCGTCAAAGTGGCGTGCTACACGGAGGAGAGATACTAGACAGTAGGCCGCCTGCTCGTTTTTGTTTCGTAGCATTTTGCGCAGGCCCTCCAGGTATGCAACCTTTTTGGCTACGCCGCCGCCCTTTGCCTCTCGCATGTTGCTTGCTACCTCAAATACGTCTGGAAGCAAAAATAGAAGGCTTGTTTGCAGAGGATACAAAAGCGCTTTGCGGCGGGCGTTGTCTCCCACTGTTTGAGCCATGTCGAATAGGGTTTCCGGAGTACCATCAACTCGGAGGTGCATGACATGCAACTCGACAAACTCATCGGGAAATCTTTCAATCCATCGAACGATCAATAAGGGTGTTGAGATGGCAATACAATTCTGATATTGCTTGCGGAAATGGAGAAAGCTTGAAGAGACTTCCTGTAGGACTTGGCCTAATCTCTGGCGGTCAACCCAAAAATAGGAAAGGAGTCGTATAATGACCAGGGAAGACCTTTCGTCATCGGAACTGACAAGACTTTGAGGAGGTGGGGCCTGAGCTGATAGAACGGTTCTGACTTTGTGGGAAATGCTCTTCAGATATTCCAGTGATGGTTTCCAGGCGGACGCCGTCACATATTCCACAATCGTCTTGACGTGACGCTCAACTTCCGAGACGCGAGAGTCCATCATCTGCGTACTTCCGCCCATATCATCGGACCGCGCAGACACAGGCGTTTTGGGGGCCTCGCCTGAGGTACCGGGCACTGACAAGTTCTCAGCCGTGTAGTCGTCGAGAATGGTTTTCGCCGATAGCAGTTGACCATCAGGCATGGGGTTCATGAACACCTTGATCACTTCGAAGATACGTCGGACCAGGGTGGTATCAAGTGTAATGGGTGGGGGTGATTTGGCCCCGCGCCACTTTGTTGAAACGTCCTCATCTGACTCTGCGTCTGTGGCAACCGCAGATGCGCTCCAGTGGCTTGAGCAGCAGTCGGCGAGCAGAGCAAGTACGTACAGCTCAGAGAGAAGCACATGGGGTGGGTGAGAGGTGGCTATTTTGTTGTAGGGGCGTGCGACATCTTCGAGCAGTGATAGCAAGGTGTCGAGGACAATGACTATGGAGGAAGCACTGACTTTCACGAGGGTCGTACGCGTGATTGCAACAATCTCATCGTGAAAGAGGCCGTCGCCGTGGGTTCCGGTTCGGTGCGGTAAGCGGGTAGTCAGCCGCTCCACGAGACAGCCAACCAAGCCAGCGTCGCCGTTCATCTTGCAGATAATGGCAGGACCGGTGTACTGCGGCGGCAACGGCGCACGGCTAAACTGCGACCAGTGCTACTAGCATTCGGAGCCAACCATAGCAAAGGGGTATATCACAGTGTGTGTGCGTTCCAAGTGAGGTGACTGTCCTGTATGTGAAATGAGACCACAAATCAGCAAAGGCTACAAGAAGGGTCGCAACGTATATTCCGCGATGCTCGTTGCGACGAACGTTGAAGGCTGTGGATCCTGGAAAGAGTTGGTCCGGGAGCATACTGGAAATGAGGTACAAAGAGGATACCGGTTGCAAACGAGAACTTCGGAGTTCTCGGGTAATTTCTTAGAAGCAGCTTGGTAGCCACAGATGGGGGCGATTGCTCTTGAAGTGGCGATGATCTGAATATAGACTTTCGA
Source organism: Sporothrix luriei (assembly GCA_021398005.1). Taxonomy (NCBI): domain Eukaryota; kingdom Fungi; phylum Ascomycota; class Sordariomycetes; order Ophiostomatales; family Ophiostomataceae; genus Sporothrix; species Sporothrix luriei. The sequence continues at coordinate 11,648 of WNLO01000008.1, forward strand.
TGCTACGGATGCTCTTGTTGTAGATTTCGCTGGGCGGCCTGGCTGCCCGTGGCCCATTGGAAGTTCTAATATGGTTTATAGCGATATGCTGTATCAGACCGCTCGGGTACGGCGCGGGGCGCTTGGGCCCCCGCACCTTTTCGTCGCGGTAGACGCTAAACCTCGAAGAGCTTATTCTGGACTAACTCTCTACTCCGTACTTCTGTCCTGATATGTCGCTTGTTCCTTGTCCCCGGATCAAGCTGGAGACAATAAACTACGCCCGCATCTCGGTCGAAGTACCTTAAATAAAATAAAACCCGGAGCAGCAAACTTAAGTCAATACAGCCTTCCGATTTACAATAGTGAATTCAGAACAAGGTTTGTAAAACACGACCGACCGATTCTATTGCCAGACAAATGCGAACTAAAAAAAGAAAAGGCAACAGCCTTAAAATAACTCACAAGATGCATCGAATGAACTACGATTCTCCCGAATTTCCCAGAACGCCAGCTTCTACGGCCGGTGCGGTAGCGGGAAAGCTAAACTGGTGCGAAATCTTCCCAAATCCACAGTAGTTCTTCACCTACGGTGGCCGCCGCGAGGGCTGCTGTAGCCCCCGGAGCGGTCGTCACTCGCCCTCGGCCTTTGGCCTTGGCCAGGAGGAGGTCGATATGACTGCTGCCCATAGGACTGTTGACTATAGCTCCCAGGTGGTGAGGGGAAGTTGTAGCGATTTTGGTAGCTTTGGTTGTGGCCGTCGTTACCGTAACTACCGCCGCCAGAGCCTCCATTGTCGTAACCACCCACATATCCGCCTCCACGACCACCGTAGCCACCATTATTGTAGCCACCGTCATTGTATCTTCCACCGTTCATAAAATTCGATGACGGCGGCGGAGGGGGCCGACCAGAACCAAACCCGGCTTGGCCAGGTGCTGGGGGGACCCAAGATTGAAATGACGCTCCATGATATGAGCCTCGTCCGCTCTGGCTGTTCGCAGGGTGATGCGGGGGTTGATCACGAACGCCCTGGTGGCTGCCATAATTGTTGTGCTGATGCCTTCCGCCCGAATCATGCCACGGCCGGCTATTATTGTTGTTGCCATGGTAGCTGCTGTGCGGCCCTCCTCCATAATTACGGCTGGATCTATTGTTGAGCAATGCCTCCTTGTCGCCGCGGTTGAGAACGGGCGTTGGAAGCTTAACCCCGCGTAGGAGCATGGACTTGTGTTCGTGTGGTGTGGACAGTATTTCAAAGTTGACACTAAAATGTTAGTCGATACAACAACCGGGCTTATTATGGAAAGCAGTGATATACCTTAAAGATCTGTCATATTCGATGTCGGGAAGGGCCTTTCGCTCCAATGGGTAGGTCAATGAGCCGTGTGGGATGTAGTCCTCAATTTTCTCGATGCTTCCGGCGATTCCACCAGATGCGAGAGGATCCAGCTTGTACTTAAGTGGTCCTTGTCGTTTCGAATAGAAATTTGCAGTTACCTCGTTGTATAACGTCGTGTCTGCGTCAGACAGCAGCATAACAATCTTGCCAATACCATTACGGATTTGGTCTGCAGGACTTAGCAGAGGGTACCGTTTTTCTATGGCAACAAGCAAACGCGCCATGTCAATGAAAGGTAGTAGTGCTACCCCCTGCCATGCAAATTTTTTGCCATTGAGATCGAGGTCGAATTCTTCAGGATAGAAATCGATAATTTCACTGTCTTCGTTAAGCATGAGGTCGTGGAACACCTCCGGGATGGCATGGCGAGAGGCTGCCGGAAGAACGCTCATAAGTTGCTCGAATGGTTTCGAGATGCGGCCCTTCTCGAAGTGAAGCTCCATCCTGGACAGATCCACAAAGTCGGCAGCGAATGGTGCGTAATGATAGGGATAGTACCATTCCCAAGACGGACACCCTTGGAAATAGTACAAAAGAACCCAGGCTAGGCCCTCCACATAGGCTCGAGCAACGCTGTGGCGGAACTCGATATCTTTTGGGTCGACGTGAAACTTCTGCTCGTAGTAACGGTCTGCATAACCTTCTTCCCACATCCGAACAGTATCCACAGCACCTTCCTCAGCCAAATTCGGGGCCGGTGTATTCGTTCCACTGGATTGTGGAGTGCCCTTGGTGCTATCGCCAATGTCACCGGCCTTGCGTTTACCAAGGGCGGTCCGTTGACCCGTGTCTTTCTCTCCCGTAGATGCAGCAGCACCGTTGGTATTGGTCGTAGGTTGCCCTGCACGATTTTGCATGCGACTCTTTAGAACGCTGGCGGCGCTTTTGTTCGCTATGCTCGCATCGGTTGCTGGTCCACCGTTCACGACCATGTCGTGAGTAATAGTCTTTGAGGTTTCGGGTGTGAAAGTTGTAATTGGACGCAGATTCAAACCGGCGGTGCCCTCTGCAAAGACATTATCGCCCCCGACGCTTCGGGTTGTGTTCCGTATGTCATTGCGGTTCTTCCCTTGTTCTTGTTGAAGTTTGCGTCGTTTGTTGTTCTCTTCTCTTCGATCTTCTTGTTGTTTTCTGCGCCGGAAGATACTATCCTCCTGTTTAGCCAGTCCGCTCATGATGACTTGAGCGCGTCTCAAGTCGACATGGCCGTCTTTCGTAATATAGCCGTTCATGAGCGGTAAGTTTTCTTTCCAAAGTGCCGTTAGTGTATTGATGCCGTTCTCGCGAATTTCAAGGGCAGGAAGATGAGGAAGGAAATCATTGCCCACGAAACAGCACAAGAAAATCCAGTCGTCAATGGCCCGCTCCAGATCCCATCGGAAAGGAAGATTGGGGACATCTAGTTCGACAGCGAGGTATTCTCGCAAAACAGATACATGAAGCCAGATGAACGGCTTCTGAGTGTGCGGGGTGTCTTTTTCGTCAAACTCGCCATCCTTTTCCTTTACCTGGCCCCTGCATGCGCTTGCTTCGTGGCCCTTTTGTCCACAAAGTTTGCAGAGACGCGCCTTGCTGTCCTGGAAAAAGACGTCCTCTCGTAAAACTCGAAAGTACGGCTCGTGTGTGGCGAGGCTTAGCATGATGAGATCCGCATCCAAGCCATATATGACATGACGAGTATTTGGGTCGTGGTTGGGTGACGCCCGTTGAGCGCGAACAAAGTCCATAATTTTATGCTCACCCTCACCTGGCACGCTAGCGTCCGAGATGATGACTTTCATTTTGGACCAACCGGGATCTGTGTTGAGCTTGTAGGCGCACCAGTATCGTAGGCTGGCAGCCAAAATGTCCATGAAAGGGGTCCCCGGTGTGATAGAATTCGAGTCGAACGCCTTTTTTGACACGGCTTCGAGAGACGCTTCAGACAGGCTACCACCATTTTGCTGTTTGAGTAGCTTCAAAAGCTCCTCCTTGTCCTCTTCCTTTTCCTTTGCCTCCTGGGCGGACCGAAAACGACGCGAGCGTTGCTGATTCATCTTGGCGCGAGGTGCGACGCCGTCTGGATGAACACATATATTAGATCTCTATATCAAAGTAAAAGGAAGACGTGGGCCTGTAACTTAAACGTACCGACGGCAATCATCAACAACTTGCGGGGCCGGACCATATTGACGACCCGGTCTGTGTATTTGAAAATTTCCAACATCATCTCCTCTTCATCTGCTGGCGGGGGGCGGTCATCAGGATGAGAGCAAGGGTGCACGATGCCGTTCATGTCCAAATAGAGGTTGTCGAATTCCTCCCCGTTCGGGTTCGGCCCCGTTGTATTAACGGGTATGACAGTACCGTCGCCCATTTCTTTCGGTGTCTCTTCTACCACCGGGGAGATGATCTTCGGGTATTTGCTCGAGAGCCATCGGAACGCAGCCGGGATACCCATTCTTAGATAGGGGTGGGGCTGGGGCTGTCGGTAATACAGAAGAGGGATTAGAACTAATATTGTTGTACCGTACACCGCAATACTGTTCGGAGGGTGTCGACACAAGGTATTGTTTTGATGCGTCGCTGGTTTGGACCATTGGTGATAATGTCGTTGCTTCCTAGCAATCGGGGGACCGGTGTACTATCGGGACCGTCGTTCGAATATGTTTTCTTAGATACGGGGCAGTTGCAGGCTGCGCGGAAAGTTCGCGTCGTGCGGTCGCAGCTTTGTCCAAAGTTGTGTAGAGAGAAAGTTGAAGATACCGCGACCCCCGTCCCAGCCTTTGTCCTCGTAGCCTTTGTGGGGCCTCCTTGAGAAGAGAGCAAGGACGCGGTGGCAAAGAATGAGTGGTATGAACAAACCACAAACAAGTGGGCTTGTGTAAGTCGCTAACAATGTGGTGCGAAGTACGTCGTATGTGTCTGCAAAATTGATAGCAATCTCGTCTTGAGAGACACGTCCTATTTTCGTGACGTTTTGAGTTTAGTAAAATGCCTGAAAATTTCATGGACCTGTTCCGCGTCTTTGATAGTCTTGGAATTTTCAGATCACAACTAGTAGTGACTAAGCTGCTCGGCATAATACGATGTATTGTTATAAACGGCGATTGTCTGCAAGAATAATCGTTTTATCGGGGCACTACATAGATTACCTGCGAAATAACGGGTTTCTGTTCGAACAATCCCCACAGGACGGTCTGTTCATTCAATGCACTTACCAGATATCTAAATTAAATAATCGATATTGACGCCAAGCAGCACACACCACGAAGCTAGTAAACAACAAGACACTTCAACAACCACGACGCCTGCGGCAAGGCTGTTCGAGCACCGACAATAATCGTCTCCCAAATGGGAATGGAACTGGCAGATCTTAACAGCAAAGAAACACACTGGAATGGAAGTACAGCCGTGATCTGGCTGAAGCGTGCAACAACCCAACCTCGACAAAGCAACCGCGTCCTGGACACCTCGCTTCGCTGTCGTCGCTACCGCCATGTTCTCTATTGCCACTGCTCCGGCCAAGCAGTCGGTCGGTGAAACAATATCTGTTTTAAGCGGCCGATTAAGTTCAGCGACTCTATTGGAAGACCGCCGAGCTGCGATTTTAGGCCTTCGGAGCTTTGCAAAAGAGTACCCAGCATCAGTAGCTTCTGGGGCCTTGCGTAGCTTGATCGGAAGCCTTTCAAAAGATGGCGAGGATGTAGATACGGTCAAGGTGGTCCTTGAGACCTTGCTGATGCTATTCAACCCGAATGAAACCAGCCTAGAAGCGTCAGACGATATTGCTCTTTGGCTTGCAGACGAATTCACACAGAAGCTTGAAAACATCACGCTGCTCCTAGACTTCCTCGAGACTAGCGATTTTTACTCGCGGCTTTACTGCTTGCAGCTTCTTTCGGCTATCCTAGCCGCCCGGACCGATCGAACCGAAGAGTGTATTTTTACTGCTCCTCTCGGAATCCCGCGACTCGTTGCCATTCTAGACGACCAGCGCGATGTGATACGCGACGAAGCAATCACGCTGCTAACATATTTGACACCAACTTCGACCGAGATTCAAAAACTTGTGGCATTCGAGAGTGCATTTGAGCGGCTCTTCAAAATTATCGAGGAAGATGGCTCGGTCTTGGATGGCGGCCGGGCTGTCGAAGACTGCCTTATCCTGCTAGCCAACCTTCTGCGGCTCAACGCGCACAACCAAACGCTGTTTCGTGAATCTCTTTGCACAGTCCAGCTTGCGCAACTGCTAAAAAATGCTGGTTCTCCGAATAACCAGGACGGCGAGATGGCAGGCTGGGCATTGGCACAACGGAACCGAAATATATACGCTTTACTGGCCGTAATCCGGCTATTCCTCGTTCAAGGCGCTGCTGGAACCGTGCAGAACCAGGCCGAGTTTTGGCGGCACGGGGTTCTCTACCATGCCTTGCAGCTGTCTTTCAACGATAACTTCGAGAACCAAATTCGTGCAGAGGTGAGTTCACCCATACACTCGCGTCAAGAGCCATCCCTGCTGGTCGACGTCCATGACCAAGCCCAGCTGACATTTTATATTTTGGTTTAGGCATTGTCGACATGCGCGGCACTTATTCGAGGAAATGCAGCTCTTCAAGAGAATTTTGCACAACTCCGCGTCCCCTCACCAGCCACAAACAACAACCACGCGGCCCCAAAAGCAGGCGACGAAAAAGCACATGCAAATGACACTCACGCGGAGGTTTATGTGATCGATGGTCTTTTGGACCTAACTTTGAGCGTGCCCTCGCCTCAGTTTTTCGATGTCCGAATGGCTGCTTGTGAATGTCTTAAGGCATACTTCTTTAATCACGAGGTCGTGCGACTGCACTTTTTGCAGAGAGCTATTGACGGGCACAATTCAGGTGCTGACGAGACAGCCAATGTATTAACGACACTATTGCGATCTCCTGCAGATTCGTCATCCAGCGATCCCTATCGCAACTGGTTTGCGTCAGTGATTATGTTTCACCTAGTCAACGAAAACCCAAGAGCCAAGGCTCTTGCGATGGCCGTGACAGAGGGAGATGAGGCAAGTGGCGAGGAAGTCGTCACAAGCATACAGACTATTGCGGCACACCTCTTAAGCAGTGTGCACAGGGGAGACGACGAGCGTGTTGTGATTGGCTACTTGATGCTGCTGCTTTCATGGCTCTTCGAAGATTTGGAGGGTGTCAATGACTTTCTAGGGGAAGGGAGCAATCTACAAGGATTAATTCAAGCGGTGGTCAAAAACACCAGCAGCGAGATTGCTATTCAAGGGCTTGCGGCTCTACTTTTGGGTGTTCTCTATGAGTTTTCCACCAAGGACTCGCCAATTCCGAGAAAAAAGCTGCACGAGATTTTGATGTCGAGAATGGGCCGCGATCGGTACATCAACAAGCTCAATACTCTCCGAACGTACTCACAACTTCGTGATTTCGAGGTAATACCCCAAAAGCTGGATCCTCAGACAGAGGAGAAGCTTCCCAATGTGTTTTTTGATGGCGCTTTTGTCGATTTTTTCAAAGACAATTACAGCCGGCTGCTGCGCGCCATTGATAAAGACCCAAACATGGAAATTTCGTTTGTGTCGAACGGAGTTCAACAGGGCATCTCTCGTGAGTTGGTGGACTCTCTGCGCACTGAAATTGGCAGCAAGGACCGGCTACTGCGCGAAGCCCAAAACAGAATATCCGCCCTGGAAAATGCTCTCGGCCATGAAAGGGCTGAACACAAGAAATCGAAGGATGAAGCGTTCTCTGACCTTGGCAAAGCCAGAGCGGCACATGATACGGCTGTGCGTAAATATGAGGAAGCCTTGCGGTAAGTGCTGGCGATAGCTGTCTTGAAAGTTTGCTTGGTACGAGCGTGCAGAAGCTAACCATTGTCGTCGACTTCCATCATGCAGACAAGCCAGCATAGAGCACCAGACAAGCCGGACTGACCTGCAGCATCAAATGGAGGAAGCGCAAAAGGCTTCAGAAGCCGAGATAGCACGCGTGCAACGTCGGCTCGAAGCGCAATTGGCCGATCTGCGAGCAACGGGGAGCCGATTGGAGGTGGATTTGTTAAAGGTTTGTCACTCTATTGCCAATATCTAGCACGACGGTAGACGCAACAACCTGGAAGCTGACAATTTGGTAGGCAAACAAGAGCAAATTACAAGAGCTCCAGGCTGCTCACGATAAGTTCAGGGTTCAGAAAACCGATATGGAGACTGTAACCGCCGAGTTAAGGAGGAAAGTCAAAGACCTTGAGGACAAACTCGCCGCAGCGAGCATACAAGAAGCCGAGCTTCGGGAAATGATTGAAGCCGCCGAAGAGGACGGCATGAACACTCGTGAGAAGTTGCAAGCCGCTGAAAAGGATGGTGTGAGGACCCGCGAGAAGCTGCAAGCCGCCGAGCAGGGGCTTAAAGAAGTAAGTTCCCACCATCCCTATACATCTTGGCGCGATGTCCACTGCTTCACGCTTAACTGTACAACATGTATTAACGAGTTTTAGGCGGAAGACGCACTACAAGCAACCCGTGAAGGAAAGAAGGCGACGCAAACCGAGTTGGATGACTTATTAATGGTGTTTGCTGACCTCGAAGAAAAAGTCGCAGGCTACAAGGTGCGCTGGCTATTATTATCAAGATTTTGCAAAGAATCGCTCTGCCTTTCTGCTGTGTGCAGTCTAGTCCATGATAGACTGTTGACCGCTGACTCTTTTTTGTTTATTTACTGCAGGCTCGTTTACGCCAACATGGCGAGTCATTGTCCGATGATGAGGATGGCGGTGAGGACGAGGATGACGACGAGGACGAGGATGAGGATGAGGACGAAAGTGACGACCACAAGGACGATGACGTTGACTGAGGTAAGAAAAATGAATTTCAGATACTTATATTCAAAGTACCATCGCTCTAATACGTGATAGGAAGTGATGTGGTCGCTAGACACTACATGAAGATCGCACAAAAAGCTGACAATATAAGCCAGGCATACCTTGGTAAACTTGTATTTCAAAGCCACGAGATTCAAGCCTGGAAGGGAGACTAGAAGTTTTCAAGAAGAAATTTTGGAGAAGGGCGCTAGTGGCGGGCTGCATGCTGTTTGGCTCACGGAAAAGAAAATTCAAGCCTTTTCCCCACAACGAGCTCAAAAAGTACACGAGTAAATTCACAACTGCGATAGAGACATGCAAACCAGTTTCGGTTGTCCACATATTATCCTTCCCATAACATTTTGCTTTCGTGCTTTTTCTCATAAATTCATATACGTCCAATGTCGGAGCGTGAGTTCCAGAGCAGCTCCGAGTCTTCGGACGAAGAAGGGTGGCTCGACGCCAACCCAGAGGATGACGAGGAACCTCAGTCCGTTATCTCGCTACTGGACGACCATGTGTTCCAAGATGTCGCTTCTATGATAGCCTACTGCAAGGAAGAGCACAACTTCGACTTTCTAGCTATTCGCAATCGGTTGGCCCTTGACTTCTACGGTAGTGTGAAGCTCATCAATTACAGTGAGTCAGTTCCAGGCCCATCTGAGAATGGTGAGGAGGGTTTGTTGACGAGAAATCTTAACTGCATTTACAGTCCGCCAGCGCGTGTACGACAAAGCTGCTCTCCCAGCCGAGATTTCGGAGGAAGACTTTTCCGGCGACATGTATCTCAGGCCCGTTATTGAGGATGATGCTCTTATCCTAGCCCTGGACAGTCTACCCGAATCTAAGAATCAACCTGTGGCAGGCGAGGGAAAAAACGCTGTCGACTCAGATGCGACGGCGGTCATTAATCTTCGTGAAAAAAATGACCAACTCCAGTCCGAGTTGGAAAGCCTGGCCAAACAGTTCGAGAACTACCGTTTGGCCGTCCAGAAGACTCTTGACCAGCGCTGGGGCGTGGACGAGGATACGCAAAAAGGTGCCAATGCCGCGAAGCTATCTGACACCCCCGACAATGCGAAGGCGAATATGGAGTCACAAAATCGATATGAAGGCGAAATGCCATCTTCGGGAGGCACGGACTACTACTTCGAGTCGTACTCCCACAGCGGTAAAAACCCATTTCCCTTTACGGGACGGTTGGCACAACCTTGTGCCTATGTTTGCCCCTGCTGACTGCGCTGTATAAATTTGTAGACATTCATGAAACCATGCTCAAGGATACGATCCGGACAGACGCGTACCGTGATTTCATATATGCAAACAAAGGTCTCTTCGCCGGAAAGACAGTCCTTGATATCGGCTGCGGTACAGGTATGCAAAAGTGGCTCATGCATGAATTATGATATCCTCTGGGCTGTTCCTCATCACTTTCCTCCATTCCGAGTTGCTCGCTGATTTCTGTGGCTCTTTTAACTTTTTTGCCGTTCGTTAGGTATTCTGAGCATGTTCTGTGCTAAGGCTGGCGCGAAACTCGTCGTCGCAGTGGATAGATCTGAAATTATCAACAAAGCGCGAGAGAACATCTTCCACAACGGCCTGGCTAGCCAGATTACTTGCCTCAAGGGCCTCATCGAGGAGGTGACGTTGCCTATCGACAAGGTGGATATTATCGTCAGTGAGTGGATGGGTTATGCTTTGCTGTACGAGGCTATGCTGCCGAGTGTCCTTTACGCCCGCGACAAGTATTTGAAACCGGACGGCTTGCTGGTGCCCAGCCACGCCTCCCTATTTTTGGCCCCGGTCAGCGATGCGGAGTACATTTGCGACAGCATCACGTTTTGGAGAGACGTGTACGGTTTTGATATGAAGGCCATGCAGGCAGGTATTTACGACGATGCCCGGATGCTGGTTATGCCTGAAAAAACCATCGCAGGTACAACGAGTATGTTTAAGCATCTTGATCTCCATACTATTCAGGTTGAGGACCTCGTCTTCACCGCGAGCTGGAAATCAGAGCTTTTCAAAGACGTCGAGTCCCTAGACGGATTCTTGGTCTGGTTTGACATCTACTTTGGCACATCTCGCACGGCTCAGATCGAGCCTGTCGACGCCAGCTCCCAGAAATGGATCGCTGGAGGAAAACAACGCGTCGCCTTCACAACGGGGCCGTTTGGTAAAGCGACCCACTGGATGCAGTGTCTGCTTTTGGACAAGGAACACTCCAAGGTTTTAACGGCGGCAGATAATCGCGACATAAATGGGGAGCTCTCGTTTCTTACGGCGGATGACAACCCACGCGCCTTGACGTTGCGTGTCGTGTGGACGCGGGATATGAAACAGCAGCAGCAGTCGTGGTCGTTGCGGTAACGAATTATCTTGGGTTGCGTTTCTAGCACACGTTGACCACGGTCCTGATAAGTCCACACAATAATGATTTAACGGATTTTGTAAAAAGTTTGAACTTTCGTTTTTTGTCCGACAACCGACATATAATATTATAAAAAAATTAAACTTATAAATCAAGAGAAACGTCCATGCCATTCGCTGTACTATAATTATTATCACAGATCAGGTATTAATGCTGGCGTTGGTTTTGAGATGCAAGTGAAACTTGCCATTGAACAGGGACCGCAGGGAGGCTTTCTGACTCAGAGCTTTCAACCTGTTCAGGAATTCAAGCTCGGATTACAATTCGATAAAAGCCTAAACACCCGTATGTAATATTCTTATCGATGAGGAACACCTGCCGTTTGCAAGACTAGATTTACAACGCTAAGGACGCCCTCGCCGAGGATGAATCCCTAAAGCTTGGTCAGTAGAATGCAGGCGTCGTCTTGAGAAGCCAACCGCCAACCAATTAATCTGCATAGCAGGGTGTACAAGGACCTACCGACGCAAGCACAATGGCTCTTGTTTCGTCGCGGCCAGAAAATTTCCAATACAGAGCAATCAACCCGCCCACGCTGCGGGCCAGTGTGAACGATGGCACATTGTACATGCCTATCAAATGCGTTAGACCACGACACCTTCACACACACACACGCACAAGGAGGTTAGAGAGGGGTAAGATCGAAGAGATAAAGGTGGCGCCACTACACAGCAGTTTCGTACCAACAGCGACAGCGATTCCGCCAGGAATATAGGCGTGCCATGATTTCTCGGCAGTCCGTATTCTCAAGAATGTAATCGCCGCGAATAAAAGAGCAGAGCCAAAGGCCCACTCGCCGGCCATGGCGGGAAGGCCCTTGCCTGTCACAAGGCGAGCAGTAAAGATCCACACATAACCGGTCGGTATCTGGAAAAGATTGGACGGGATCTCGTACGCTCTGAGATTGAAAATTGTTAGCGGACGTCCATAAAACTGCCCAGCGAATATTATAAAAACGCAGCTTGAAGGAAGGCAATGGGGAAACGGCGGTGGTTGATAAAACTGACGACGTGTAAAGCTTATACAAAAAAGCACTGACAACCGCGCCGACGCTTGTTCCGATAATCTGGCCCCAAAACTGCGCCGTTGGTGCGGCACCGATGAGATGACCGGTTTTTAGGTCTTGCATGAGCTCACCGGCTTGTAAAGCACCCTGTACAACGTCAGAAAAGTGTCCGCTGCAAGTTAAACGGCAAATTATGATGACGTCTGGGGTTTATCTGTCATTAGCTTACAGCTTCGGACACGGCACCTGCGACAAGGTTAATAAGAACACTGCTTTTGTGTGACCTAGGAATGATCAACGCGAAGAAAAGCTGAGTGAGTTTGGAAATGCCAGAAACAGGATTTAGATCCGTCTAAATTGTGTTAGACAGAAAGACCATTTTGAGCAGATGAAGAAAGAAATGAGGTCATGATGTGGCTAATCTCACCTCGCCGAGGGCCCTGACGCCCATGACACTTAGAACGAGTGCCATGGTGATAGAAATTATGGTCGCATAGAAAGGAACAAGTGTACCAAAAGTAATACGAATACAAGCAACACAGAAGACGATAGATAGAAGCAGGCCAATCGCAACTGTCTTCACACCGATATGTTGATCTGGTGGGGCGTCCCTTTCTAGGGTGTCATCTTCGAGCTGTCCGTCGATACTTCCGTGGCGTTCGTCTTCGTTTTCGTCACTGGGGCCAGCTACAGGCACTGTGAATTCAGAGAGGGGGCTCGCCGGTACTGATACCTCCTCAGGGGTAGTATCTGAGCCTCGAATGGCCATGTAGCCAGAGGTACGTTTCCTCTGACACGGCCACTGGGCAATACTCGGAGACAGTCGGCTTGCAATGGTGGCATATATCTCAGGCTGAAACTGAAGAGCAGAACGAATAGCAACATGACCGAGACTGACAATGCCGTCAGCTAGCATAATGGCGATGGAAATCCATACAATCCACCCCTTGCTGCCCGTCTCCCAATCCTCTATGGGACCAGGTGCCCAGCCACGATACTTTGCCAGAGGAGACAAGATCGCCCAGCCCAGTATAGCCCCTGAAAGCATATGCATAGTGGTTGCCGGTCCCATGATAACGCCCTGGCCAATGTAGGCAAGGCTCGGGTTGAAAGTCCACAGCCACGTGGCCGCGGCTGTCGGCCCAAATAGGGGCAGGTCCCGGATGGCAGGAAAGAAGTATGTGGCAAGGGTTAAGAGTCCAGAAATAAGAAAGCATACGAGGAGGAGGCGCAGATTAGCCCGCCACTGCTCACGACGGCGTGTCTCCAGTTCGCAGACAGGGTTGTTGCCGATCGTATCGTCGCCAGCACTAGACTCAGCGGTGATAGGTGAAGAAATGGCTGGTGTTGAAACCGAGGCCGGAGCCGGAGCCGGGATTAGGACAGTGTCTTCACCAGCAAGGCTTGCAAATTCCGAGGGAATTTTGCCTGGGTCGAGGTTCGGCTTACGCCCATGTAGAACACTAATCAGGACGGCGGCACCAAAGCCACTGGGAAACTTCAACTTCTCGCGTATGATAACCTGGCGCCGACTGGAGGCAACATCACACGGGTTGACGTATTAGCATTGGGTCAATGGTGGCTGAGCGAGAGGGAGTATAGACACGACCATACAGTGGAACGGCGAACAGCACACCGAAGTAACAGAGTCCGAGCGACCACATTATCATTTTGAACAGTGACAGATTGATAGGTCCCATCTCGTCTGCATTCATGAGGTAATTCATAGCCGGCAGCACGCCAACAAAGCCGGAGCCAAGCGGAGCAATTGCCATGCTGCCAGCCACCGTTTGAACCAGAACATTTTCAACGGGCGAAAATGGGTAGGACAGGTGGCGCGAAAGCGCCTTGAAAATACCAAACCCGAGCAAACTCGACGGTAGCGACATGGTGCTCACGAATCCCGTCTGCAGACCGAAGTACATATTCGAGCAACAAATAATCAGGCCGACGCCAAGGCCGACCGCGAGGCCGCGCAGTGAGAGGTGCCGCACATTTGAAGAAGAAGGCGGCGCGCACTGGAAGTCCGTAGATGGCCGCATGGTTTTCGGTGACGGTGACGGCGGGCAGGGACAGAAGGTGATGTGCCGGTCGCAGTTGAGGTCAGGAAAGGCCGTGACGTTTTGACGAGTGGCAGGCCCTAAACAGGCAAGAGCCGGTAATTGTAAGCTTTCTGATACTGGTTTTCGATTTGGTGCCTGAGGTTCTGGGGTATAGGGTGGAGCCGCTGATGACTGTGACAAAAGCCTTCCGAAAATAAGTCCAACCGCTACGCAATAGTAGCGGCGTATCAACCCTTGTGTGGGGATGGTGGGCCTTACCTGGTCTGGCCTATTTCCACCTGGCAAGGTATTGACCTTTGGCAGGGGAGGTTCCAGGCTTTGTGCCCCATGCAGATACAAGACACGCAGCCCACACACAGTGGATTCCATCTATTATTAACGAATTATCGACCATCTACACGCGGGGTGGTCGTAGTTTAAAAACGCCGTCATCTACAACGCTGTGCCTGTGGCCTACTACAGAAAAGCTAAAAAGAGGACTCCGTTTGGATGTAGCCTGGCAATGCGTGGTGTCTGTGCCAGGTGTTTTGCTTCCTGCCTCAAGCTTTATTCTCCGTGCACTGGCTGTATCTTACGACTTATATGTTCCTTGACCGAGCGTTCCCTTTTAAAAGCGCCGCACTCCACATAGGCGCTTACTTGATTTTCATGATAGACGCCAGAGTTCAAAAGATACTGACAATGCCTACGGATATAAACTCCTGGAAGCCAATCAAGACGCTCTTCTAATAATAATGGTGCCAACCTGTCTACTCTCTCCGAAGTAGAGCAATCGTTGTACCACATAATAACACCCATGGAGCGGGTGCATTCCAACCTCGAGTGACAAATGCGATCGATGGTCTCATCTACGTGCGAGGCTCGGCCAAGAAACGCCATCCTGCTCTTCCCCAACGGCTTAGCCGCTATAGAAGCGGGGCGATTTGCAGTGGGTCCTAGTGGCGGCGAACTATTGGCTGATCTGCACAAAACCCCCGCTCGCTGTGTGCTGGTGCGCTGCACACCCGTAGCTGTGATTCGCCATCGCTGACGGGTGCTCTTATCAGGGGTGGCCATGTTGCTTGGGCGTCCCTTGCGGGCCAGCTGAGCGTTGTTCAGTCGTCCAAGTTTATGGTGTCGGTGTCTCTCTCTTGTATTCTCAGCCTTGGTCGCCGTTCAGGCATATCTGGATTGGGTGGTCCAGCTGGTCGAGTGCCCCGTTGCCTTGCGTTTCCGTTCATGCCACTGTCGTCACTTGCAATTGTGCCTCACAACATCCGCATCATTCGCATCATTCACATCATTCCTATGGTTCATAATCCTCGTGCTCGACGCGCGTTGTTATCATCCTAACATCCTCTCCTGCCCTGTCTTGCCATCCACTATATGCCACCCTCATCCATTGACAGCCGCTAGGCCGCTCGAGTTGGGTCCATTTCAGCCTTATCGCGCTGTGTACCCCATTTACCACCCTGTATCGTCGTGTCACCATCGCTTGCCCACGCCGCCGCACCTAGCTTGTATTGCCTTTTGCTTTGTGCTTTTCTATGCTCTATCTTTTCACGTATTGATCAACGCGCTCGGTTCTCTCTCTCCTTCTTCCTTGCTGTTTCCTATTTTCTCCATCGCCCTCCGTCCCATTCAATCACAAGATTAGCACTCTCAAGCTTTGCGGGCACAGTTCCCATTTGTCGATCCACTGTGTTCATCGCTGTCGCCTTCGTCGCCATCGTCGTCTGTTCCACAGCGGTGCGCCAGTGCTCCCCGGCTACCCATCTCCTCGTCCTTGTAGCATAGATACGCCGTTTACTGGTGTTGTATCGGCTCCTCTCCTTCTCCTTCTCTGTCTTGTTTCACCTCCCTCCCTGTCTCGTGCCGCAGCCGCCCAAGCTAGACCTTATCCTCACCTTTGTCGTCGTTTCCCACGACGCGGCTTTTTTTTTTGTCTCCTACTCATACTTGGACCATTTTATACCACTCTGTTACATACTCAACACCTCTGGGCACTGTAGCCACCACCAGTCGCCGCCAATTGCATTTCTCGCTATAGTGTACCGTCTTGCGTCCGAATATTATCGCCCCCGCCCAGAAGAGGGATATGCGTTGAAATATCCTGCCCCCCCGACTTTCAGGAAACCGGTTGAGTATGTTCTTCATTCCCGTGTGTCATTCATTGCTCTGTCGCCATATCGCCGCTTGCCGCCTTGACAATCATGCATACAAAACTTGTTTGCTCGTTCCTTATCATCAGCCTTCCGACATCCATGTTAGTCACGCTTCGAAGACATCGGGCTGAACATGCGCGCATACCTCATGACTTCATACGCGTCTCAATAAATGCGGTCATCGAATATACACTTACTTGTTTTTAGCAGAAACGGCGACTGTCGTTACGTCCTTCCCGTTTTGTCAGGCCGTGTGTCCTCCTGTCCAATCTGTTAAGCTATTCAAGAACCGCTTCCGCCTTCCCTTTCCAGGTCTCTGAGCTTCTATCGCCCAACCTATCGATACTATCTCGCTGTACCTCCTCTACTCCTCTTGGGCTCCTCGACCGACCAATTGTCGTCATTTGGTGGCTTCTCATTTCTGCCGCTATCTGCGCCCATTACCTCGTCTTGATATACCCGTCTCTGACACGCCCCGCATGGCAACTATCGCTCTAACTCGGCCGATGCCGCCGCACCGCGCCGCTTCCGGGATGCCACCGTTGAACTCGTCTATCAACATTGACGTCGATACACTGAACGGGCAAGCAGCCCAACCCAATTCGCTGCCTGCAGGCCCAGTGCCGAACAAGCACATACCCGTCTGCCCGCCGGGTCCGCCCGTTGTCTCTACGACGCCGTCGCCATCTCCACCGCTAGACGAGTCCAGTCCCTCTCAGCAGTCCCTTCTTTTTCCCCCAGACCATTACCCTCGCGTTGAGAATGACGAGTTAGCGATATACGACATTGATCCAGCCAGCGTCACTGCAGCTGTAGACTGCATTGCACGCCAGCCGCTACCGGACCCTTCGCTTGTCTTTCCTTGGCTTCACGGCCTCAATCCAGTTAACCACATGCAACAAGCCTTTTTTTCCCAGCGACGCCGTGTGATGCGGAAAACGCCCTGCTGTCTGCGCGGCCTGACAATTGTCAAGGCTGATGGTCAACTCCAAGTCGCTCGCCTAAAAGGCGCCATTGCACCCGACGAGTTTCTACAACCGGGTACCGCTGCCGAGTTTCTTGACCCCGACCCTAAAGAAGGCTTCTCTGTGCGGAACTTCCAAATCCAGGCAGCCAAGACCGCCATGACCTCAGATATCATTGTGTATGGCGACGACAGCGCTGTTGTTCGGAAATTGGCTTGGAGAATTGCAGCTGCCCAGAAAACCTGGCGAGACAAGCATGGTATTGAGGGAATTTCTCTCCCGACATACAACACATTTGCCTGTACAGGCGACTTTTCCGTCTTCGAGGAGTTTTATCCCCATATAGTGTCCACCGACTCGGGAGGACACATCACTGGCAACGTCATTGACTTCTTCCACCTGGAGCGTTCGGAAATGTATGCTATGACGGTAGCTTCCGAAATTTCACATAATGTCTGGCTCGGACCAACACCCGAACCAAATTCCGAAGAGGAAAACTCGTACGACATTTTGATCGAGTGCAGCGATCTTGGACATTTGAATCCTCGTGCATTACGTGCTTTGGCCGAGACAGGCATCCCGTCAAGAACGAGGATACATCTCGACTTTCCATCTTCGGGGACCATCCTGCCCCCAACATGGTCACAAGTCGAAGCTGATGCAATCCTCGAGTCTTGCAAATGGATATACCACTTGGCTCATGGAACAGCAACTTCATCCCTGTTTGCAGCTTGTACAGACGTTTCAAATGCTCCCGTTGACGACGGCCACGATATCGCCATGGCGGATGAAGCAGAGAAGTCTCCAGCCACAGCTGCATCTCAGCCGAAAAAAATTCTTATTCACTGCGCCGATGGCTATACAGAGTCAACTATGCTAGGACTTGCCTATTTCAGTTATAGTACTGGCCGCCCGATTCACGATGCCTGGCTCAGTCTCCACACGACGAAGAAACGGAATTTCTTCGCTTATCCAACGGATGTGGCTCTTCTGACTGCCCTTTCTTCACGGCTATTATGCGAGTCGCCTATATGCGCAGAAAAAGACCTTGATTCCATTACAGCCTTGCTTCAAAACCAGCCAAATTGGTTTTCAGCAATAGATGGATCGTTTCCCAGCCGAGTGCTAGACTACATGTACCTCGGAAACCTTAACCATGCAAACAACCCCGATCTCCTCAAAGCATTGGGCATCACTCAAATTTTGAGCGTCGGAGAGATGGCCATGTGGCGAGATGTCGACCTGGAAGTCTGGGGCGAAGAGAATGTTTGTGTTGTACAAGGTGTGCAAGACAACGGAATCGATCCACTAACTGATGAGTTTGATCGTTGCCTCGAATTTATACGTGAGTCTTGTTTTCTCTGGATAATGTGCAGGAATGATTCAACCCCCTTCGAACTTTTATACTGAAACCTTATATAAATCTAGAACAAGGGCGCAGAAAAGGCACCGCAACGCTTGTTCACTGCCGTGTTGGCGTGTCGAGAAGTGCAACAATTTGTATCGCAGAAGTTATGCGGTCAATGAAGTTGTCCTTGCCCAGAGCGTATTGTTTTGTGCGTGCACGACGCCTGAACGTCATAATCCAGCCGCATCTCCGATTTGCCTACGAGCTTCTCAAATGGGAGGAAATACTTCGACAAAACGAGACGACGGGTGACTCCGCTACCCGCGGTTACAAAGCTGGTATTAGGAGGGAGCTCGAATGGGGCGAAATCGCACGCGAGGTGGCACTGATGAACCAGCCTTACGTGCGATGAATTTTACCATCCACTACTATGTTATGCAAAATATGGGCGAGGAGCATGCAAGAATATTGTGGCAGAAGCAGACATGATTGGCGCCGTGCTGGTCAGCGTGCTGATTGTTAAATTATTATGGTTTATGTGCTATGACGACTTCTCTCTGTTCGCTTTTACTTTGAGACAGTGGTTTGATTTTATGACTTCCCTCTTTCTCGTACATGTCACCTATGGACAATAGTAAGGCGCCCACGGATACTTACAGTGGAATGGAAATCGGTATCGTTTGTTTATGTAGGAAGAGCTCGCTGTCCGATTTTGAGGCTTATTAATATATATCGATACTCATCGAAAATGAGACTCGCGGCTCGTATGGAAACAATTTTCATACATGGAACGTGCATAAAAAAAAGCCAATCCCAAAAAAGCTCATTTATGAGGTAACACCGGTAAAATGCAAGAAGTTGGGCAACTTAGTTCTCCACGATCGTGCTTGTTGAGCGTCAAAGTAACTGGGGGGAGGGAAATAACAGAAATGGCTGGGACGGGAGAGAAATACAGAGAAGCAAAGTGATCAAGTGTAAAAATATAAAAACAGCAGTTATTTTCACAAGCAAACTAACCCCAACCGAATATGCATTCGTAATTCTGGGATGAGAAAGCACTCCATTCAAAGGTTATACACCATAGGCGGACGCCTCAAGCTTGTCATCCCGATCCAAAATTCTAAAGGCAGATCGTTAGCACTTCGACATGGGCACGTTGCTTCGTGTGTGTCAAGTTTACTTACGAGAAATGGTCAGCCAGATATCCTTCACCGCCGGTTTCCATATTGATATTGAAAACATTGAATCCCCCGTCGCTTGTGACAACCATAACCTGGGGGCTGTTGCTGCTCATCGCCACCACGCTTCGTAGTGGCCCACCAGAATAGGTCAAGCTGCCAGCGCCAGTGTTCGAAGAAGGTCCTGACGAAGTCGCCTTAGATGGAGTGGCTATTGCACCAGATCGTGGGATTTTGATAAACGCAAAGTCTCGTAGTGGCTCCCAGATCTCAGTTACTGTCTGTGGAAGGTAGGAACCGACAACTCCTGCAACGCTTCGGCCCATGATCTGGGAAGATCTTCGCAGCATGCTTCCAAACGAGCCGCTTTGTCTTCTTTGTCCGGACAAGGCCCCATCTCGGTTGGCACTGCTGCCAGCTACGTCGGAAGCCTCGTTCTGCGGCGAGCCGGCGGTACTGTTGGGAGATTCGTTAAAACTGTCGTGGCTGCGCGAACGGCCCCAGAGGCCTTGCTGCGATGAGTTACAATCCGTTACATTTGCAGAAGCCGCTGCACCGGTGGATGCGCCTCCTGGGCCGTCTCCTAGAGCACCTTGTGGGCCCCCAAGGCGGAAAATATGAACGGTGTCCGAAGTTGACGAAACACACAACAGGGACGAGTCCTGGTTAAAGGACATACTGTATATCGTGGACGGGTATGTGCCACGGCGAAACTGGTAGAGTTTCTGGCCCTTGGGGACGCTGAACACACGGATAATGGTACCAGTCTCCGACGCTGTCGCCAACAAAGTGCCGTCGCCGTTGATTGCAATGCAGGACAAGGGCGAACGGTGAGCCTCAACGACATTGACAGCCTTAAGCGTGATTGTATCGAAGATGAGGACCTCGCCAGATGTCGGCGCAATATATGAAGACAGAGGCGGAGCATGGGAAGGACGTTTCTCGTCGCGGTCCTCGCGGGGTTTGGGTAGGGGGTATGCGATATAGCAATTATCGGAGGATGGAGAAAGGCAGCATATGGCACTGGGGTTTGGGGATGTTGCGATGGTGTACAAGAGGCTCATGTTCGCTATGTCGTAGAGGTAAATCTCGTCTTCAAGAACGACGGCTAGACGTTTCCGATTGAGCCGCACGGCGAGTACGGCAGACGGAAATGTAAGCTCGCATATGACGGAGGCACGCTATGTCATGTCAGAGATCGACCAGCTATATAGTCCTTCTCCCCAAAGGGTAGGTAGATAACTCACTTTAGTGTTCTGAATCACCAAATGTCGAGGTGACAAAACTATGGCCACGAGTGACGTTGAGAAGAGCATCTCGATGATGGACACACTACCGTCATCACTACTGAATATTTTCGAGAAGGGATCGGTGTGGTAGATGCGGAAGCCCTTGGATGTGCCGACAGCCAGGCAGCTATGGTCCTGGTTGAACGTCACAAAGTTGAGCGCGGGGACGGACATCTTGGACGAAAGTGACGATGCCTGTTTGCGACGGCAAAGACGCCGCGGTAAACGCAGAGTGACCCGATTTAGGAGCCCGGTCTTGTTTGGAGTCCAGTTGATAACAATATCACAGGGTTGTCTGCGGTGAAGACGGAAGATGTGCCAGAGCTTACGGCTATTGAGAAAACGAGCTTCAGGGCGATGTTATGTACGAAGTGTAATGCACCATTATAATTGGGAAGGCTGGCTGCGGGGCTCTTAAATGGGGCTACAGGTGGGCCTTTGTGGAAGACCATACGACGGTAACAGCGCCAGTCATCTGGCTCAAATAAAGGGGAGCACGTGAGGGGACCATATCCGAGTCAGCAAGGCTGCCCCGTCAGCATCAAACGTCATCTGGGAGTATTCTCAAACAAGAGCTGGAAAAGTGACCAAACATTGCACTCGTACAATTTAGTCACAAATACACGAAGTAGGAAATTGCGACCATTGCAGCCACGATTCTAAAAGCAACAGACTATCAGAAAACCTTGCGTTAGAATGCAAGACAGCACAATGGGTGTAAGAATTGCTGCCATTTCCGTCCCTTTTCTTTTTCTTTTTATCTGAACCAGAGACTGTTTACTGACATGGATTGGTATACTGTCTTTAGAAAAATGCCTCCGACATTATTTCTAAGCGGAATGTTGAGCGCATATACTTCCCTGACGAAACCCAATACTTCCGCTTCTTTGTGAAGAAGTTCCAAAGACGTTCTGCGTTGACCAACCGCCTCTATTATCTGCGGATGCACCTGGTCGATACCGCGATCAGTCAGTTTCTGGCGCGGCCATTGCGGAAACCAAAAGTCATTGTGAATCTTGGTTGTGGAAAGTCAGATATTGTTTTCCGTCTACTCTCCCATCAAAGCGCGCCTACATCATACCTTGCTGCTTTTTCTAACCTAAATCTAGTGACCCTCTTCCATGGCGCTCCTTAGCCCGCCACTCTGGACAATGTTCACTCGCCACATTTGTTGATATCGACTCTCTTGAGACAATGGTGTCAAAATGCGATATTGTGAAGCAGACCCCAGAGTTGTTAGCACCCTTGACTTCCCTGGAATTCCCTCACGACTCTCACATTCTGCTCAAGAGCGACCAATACTGCCAAATTGCCTCCGACTTAAAAGATTTGTCTGATATTGACAATGCCCTTTCACGAGTCATTGATATCGATGAAAGTGAATTCCTATTTGTTGCAGAGGTGCCCATGGCCCATATGGAGGTTGACGCTGCTGATGCACTCATACGCTGGGCGGGTGCCATTGGCGACGCCGAGTTTTACCTCCTTGAGCATATTTTCCCAGACGGACTCTCATCTCCGTTTGCTCAGGCGATACTCCAGAATTTTGCCAAAGACAAGATGCCAGTCAAGAGTGTGGAACGTTATCCAACTATCGATAGTCAACAGGTGCGCTTCAGGGCTCTCGGTTGGGCCGACACCACGGCCCGATCTTGGTGGTGTGCATGGTCAGATCCGCTGCACATGCCCCCTATGCAAAGGCAAGAACTTGATACGGTCGAGGCTTTTGATGACTGGGAGGAATTTGTCTATCTTACGAGCAACTACTGTGTACTTCACGCACGTGTCGCCATTCCATGGTCAGACACGTTCTTGAAAGAAAGCCTGGCCACGCAGATTAGCAGAGTGCAGTTTACCAAGGCTACCTTCGATGCCACAGTCTCTTACACGCTCGACGCAAAAGACATATCTCCTAGACGATTCGGCGCCTCCATGGTGCTCCAAACCATTATGGGTGAACAGGTTCTGGTCAATATGTTTGGTCATGGGAAAGACGGCCAACTCCGATCATGCGACCTATACAGCAAAAGAGCCGGTTTGAATGAGTCACCAAACATTACTTTAACCCAAGGAGGACCTGGCGCCCGATCCTATTTCACCCTCACAGACCTCGGAGATTATGGCTATCTTCTAGTTGGTGGTAAAGGATCGTCAGCTACACCATTTCACGATTGCTGGGTGTTCAAGAAGGACACGAATCAATGGGTCGAGACGCACTGCCTCCCGTTTCCTCTGTTTCGACACACAGCTGAACGCTTGGGGAATTCGAAACTGGTACTGATAACTGGCGGAAAGCTCGACTCTACGACAGGCAATTCTGGCCTCGTCGTCTACCACCCAACCATAGGGTGGCTGCGCTGTTCAGTGAAAGGGACCCTACAACCCCCAGCTTTATCCGGGTGCATCCTATCGTGCACTGGGGCCCTGGACACGAGTCCCTCTATATTTGGTGGCATTCTGGCCGGAGGAATGACCAGTGACGGAGTCATCTCCCGTGAAGCATTTAAGTGGCTATTGGATGTGTCTAAAGTTACAGAATCCACAATTAAATTTGAGCCTATGGCCAGTCGCTGGCAGACACAGCTTCTTGCGAGATATGCTGCCTTAAGCACTCGTATCGGTGACTGGGTCTTTATTGTCGGTGGCGTAGGCACGACAGGGACCATACCAACAGAACAAGAAATTGTACGATTCCGTGCCTGCGGAGAGGAATACGAGACTTTCGAATGCCTAGACATTAGCCACGGAACTGGCCCAGAGAGCCCCCGACCTTTCTTTGTGGGGGCCTCCATTGTCGAAGTCGATGGCTCACAGATCACTATTATTACAGGCGGTACATCTTGCTTCAATACAGAGCCTAGGTCTCCTGGGGTGTATACTTTTGATACACGCACGTCCTCTTCGTCTAACGGTTCAACTTGGGAACGACCTGTGTGGGGGTATTTTAAGACACTGACGGTTACAAACGAGGTATCAACAATTTACGGCGAGTCACCGCTGCTGTATTCGGACACCTCTTCGACCTCCAGGATCCCTCGAATAGAACTAAACTCGGCGGAGCAATTTAGTGAAATACTTCAAGGTGGTCGGCCGATTGTTTTTGAGCGTCTCAAGCTTGGGCGGTGTCTCGCGGAATGGAACCTGAACAACCTATCTGAACGAGTGGGCCCAAAACGAAAGGTAAAACATGCTCCTTTATACTCATAAAATCCTGTCTCTGAACGCACATGCTAATATACTTTATCCGTTTTTTTTTTGGTGTTTGCAGGTCGTCGTTCATGAATCGACAGATCAAACCATGGACTTTTTATCCAAGAATTTCCAGTACAAAACACAATTATTCCAGGAGTTTGCTCATGGTGTACAAGATGGGAAAAAGTGGTATTTACGAGCTCTGTCAGCGGACAAGCCTTCTGGCACCCCGTCGAAACTCGACATTGATTTTCCTACGATTGCAAAAGATTTCGTTCTCCCTCCACAGCTGGGATTTGTCGAAAAACGGCTCTTCAGCTCAGTCTTACGGATCTCCGGCCCAGTCAATATGTGGCTACATTATGACGTAAGATTTCTCCTTCGCCTGGACTCGAAGTCCATTTATTGTGGCAGCCGGATGACCGTGTACGGGGAGTGTACACGAACAAATGACGGAAATGGGACTCAATGTACCAAATCTGGTTGGTATCGCTAATCTACTGTGCTGCTTTGTTATTAACATTACAAAACAGGTACTGGCAAATATTTACTGCCAGGTCCAAGGCACCAAGCGATTTTACCTATTCCCCCCCTCCGATGTCACACGGCTTGGCTTTGCGCCTGGTTCATCAAGCTCTAGTATCGATGTGTTTTCGGCGCTGGCTTCATCTTCCATGCCCCAGTGCAGCATTCACGAAGCCATTTTAAAACCCGGAGACGTCCTGTTTCTCCCCCAGCTGTGGTTGCATACAGCAACGCCTATTTCTACTAGCAGCGTCGCCGTTAATGTTTTCTTCCGAGATCTGGACAGGGGATACTCGTCAGGGCGAGATGTGTATGGTAATCGAGATCTTGCGGCCTACGAAAAGGCTCGACAGGATATATGCCGAATGTCGGGTACTTTCAGAGACCTTCCGCGTGATACGAAGCGATTTTATTTGCAACGTCTTGCCGACGAGTTGCTGCAAATTGCAACCGAATAGCACTTTCGGAAGTTAGGAGCTGGTGTTTGTCGTCTCAGCTGGCGAGGCCGTATTGGTAGAAGTTGGCAGTGACAGTGGAGTTTTCGCTGTTGTGTGCTTGCTCGTCACCCACCGGCAGGCCACGACGACATCATTTCCGATGCTCTCGTGATTTTCTTTGGCGTTCTCTAGCCCACCTCGCCTGTACCCGCCCGGAAGGAAGCACCAGGTGATAAGGATGAACCCAAGGGTGGCGACAACAATGGGCTGGAGAACCACGACACCTTTGCTTTGTGCGATGGCACCGACCGCGAATGGAAAGATCGCGGCACCACCGCTTCCAAATGCAGCAGCGAAACCAATTGCCGAAACATGGAAATCGTTTGGCAAAAGTTTGGTGGCAGCCACAACAGCGGCAGGAAATAGTGGTCCAAGGAAAAACCCAAGGAAGCCGACGAAGATGGCCGACGCAATGAAAGACGGCACGAGCCAGTAGAGTAGCTGCAAACCAATCGATGAAAGCAGATATGCGGTAATGGCCAGTTTTTCGCCAATGCGGCCTGTGACAAAACCAAGGACCAGGCGCCCAACGGTGATGCCGAGCCAGAAGCCCGTCACCGATAGACCGGCAGCAAAATTTTCAGCGTGGCGATCATTGAGCATAAAGGTCGTGATCCAACCTCCCAAGCTGACCTCTACGCCGACATAACCAAGTAAGAATATGGCCATGAGCCAGGTGATGGGCTCGCGCAGCACGCGCCTCGTTGTAGTGCGTTGCTGTCCTGTCGTTGATTTGTGGGACTCGCGATGAATTCGGCCCGTTGCACCCCAAAACGCCATAACGCCAAGGGCAATTCCAAGGCCGGACAAGCCTACCATGAGGTAGTAGAACGTGTACCACGGCAGGTTGGCCTTGGTTACCATGGCGGTCGCGATGAGAGGCGCTATGGTGGCACCAAGGCCGTAGGCGCCGTGCAGAAAGCCGAGAAGCTCGTTGGCATTTTCCATGTTGCCGATCCACGCGTTCCAGCCGCTGTCTTCGACTCCATTCCCGAGTCCTGGAAAGATCATGATGACGGGCAGAACAGGGAATGGGGGGTGGAACATCATGGGGAGATAGCCGGCCAAACGGCCGACAGAGCCAAGAATGGCCACGCCAAACTGGCCGAAGCGGTGATGGATATGATTGTTGGTCAGGGCAGCAAAGAGATATCCTGCGAAAGAGGCCAGGAAAACACATGATATGACTGTGTAGGACACATCGTAATACGATTCAATCTAGTGGGAAGGCGTGACAGTTAGCACAAGAGAACGTACCGAGAAGGTACATGAGGTTTTAAAAAGAGGTCGGCAAACAGGCGCCAGATTTTCGAGGTCCTGGACTGGTGTGCAAAGAGAACATACATAAGGAAGTAGTGCCTGCTCAACGGAGTATTGAATTAGTACAGAGTACTGCAGCTCTCAGCCTGCTTGGCCAGAGAGCGACCCGTTGTCAGAAAGGAATGTAGTTGCTTACGCCGACAGCGCCGTCGTTCATGCCCATGACGGTGAACGCATAGAGGGTGAAACAATATCGTAAAATTGTAGTCCTCGACTCGTTCCATCTCTGCAGGGGCTCTGGGGGAGTGGAGGCTGGCGAAGCCGGTGAGGCCGCCATTATTGCAGCTCCTTCAAGAGCATCCGTCTGAGGTGTCACAATATGCGATGGTGGTGGTGACGGTAGCTGCGATCCTGACTGTGGATCAAAGTCGCTGCCCTGCTTTTCGTCGACCTCCAAAAACAGTGCCGAGGCCAACTGCTTAGGTCCTGAGGTTGCCACAGGTGCGGTAGCGGTTGTCATCGCGTGCTTTGTCTGTCGTTCCGTCGTGTAGTTGGTGTTCTTCGAGATGTCTGGAGCATGGACGGTCCAAGTGCAAACAGCAGGTTCGTCTGTAGTAAACAGTGTCTCGACTGAATGCGCAGTTGGCTTCTCCTTAGATGACGGTCTGATGCCAGCTGGACGTATATATACCTGTGTGTAAAGTCCAATTACCGGATGAGATTCGGCGAGCTGCTTGATGACGGCACGCTACTGGATCCACGATGCCCATGCATTGACGTCTGTGTCCGCATTGTCATGGCTTGGCGTTGCCGGAATGTTGAAAATAAAATGCACTGGTTTGGAGCAGCAAGGCGTCAATTTGTATGTGCGTGGGAATCTGGGCAACATAAGTTTACATTTTCGTAAAATCTCTGCGAGTGTCATGCTGGGCAAGGCGGAGGTGCCAAATTAGGTCACAATTGGCCCAGTGGAGATACTAAGTGCATCGCCAAAGACGACCATTTCCCGAGGTTCTGCCGCCGGCGCGGCCGTCCGCTGGATGCAATGGCGAGACGTCGGTTGGTCTGCGCGGATGCTAAAGAGTTTCACGTGAATAATCCCGTGATGACCTGTCTCCGGCAAATTGCAGGGGCACAGTTGGGGCGTTGTGGTTGTGCTTTAGTACGTGGCTAATTCTCGGCCAGCGGCCGCGGCCGAAGCTTTACCGCCCGGCGCGCACCGGACGCGGATTCACGGAAGAACGACCTCTGAGCGGTGCCACCTGCAGATGCATCGGCAGCAGTCGATATCCGGAGGCGCATCCGGACTGCCTCGAGGAGAACCCCGAGGAGGTTTGTGCTTACCGCTTTGGAACGGCTTTATTTCTCCGTTGCTGGCCCTAAAGCTCGACAAGTGGTTATTACAGGGCTCATTGTCATAACCAAACGAATCCTGCAGGGCAAGCGTCATGTGCCTATTAAAGCGTAGCAGAAGATGGCAACCCATTCATGTGTTTGTTATGCTGTCTGTCTCCAAGTGCTAGGCTGCACAGCCGCCTTGGCAACACATGCAGGCCTGCTGACGGCGGCCTGCATGCAATGTAACATCACTTTGTGGTCCTGCCCTATTGTCCCACCTGTCTGACATGGCCCCGAAGCAGACAGTCCAAGACCCTGTCAGAAGCGGCTTTCGCATGCGTCGTAATAGCTTCCTGCTTCTATGCACTTACTTTCGAGGCTCGATACATGGCATCTGGACCCGCCAGCCCCCATACCACACTGGTTGGCCACTCCGACGCTTTCGAGCGCAACATACATCTATTCTTCTGGTTCGTAATACCCGCCTTCCCTGCGCTGCCTTCATTGTCCCTCGGGCCCCTCCTCTTGCTATGTAATTCGCAAACTCCGTATCTTTTGGCCAGCAACAATTAGGTTTGTTTTCTTTCACAGTCGAAAACACGTCGTTTCCTTGCTCCGGAGATCCCGTCAGCCGCCTCGTTTAAATCCTCTGAGACACACTTTTTTTTCCTCCTGTACTTCGTAGACACCACCCTGTCTCCTCTGTGTATATGAGCGTTCTGGACCATGCTGCTCGGTCGTTTCTTGGAGGTTAGGAACTACATTTCACAGCCCCGTGCAACGAACGCCGCTACCATTTCGTGCTGCCCAAGTCCCCGGCCCCTCTGTTATTGGTCCTCGGCTTCTCGCTTTTCGAAGAAGAGCTCGTAGTCTGCCCTTGCGCCACGAGGCACAGCAACATTTTATTGCCCGAAGCTGTTGCCTCTGCATAAGCTCCCTTTTCCATGTACTAAAGAGCCGCCTGGTCAACGACTGGCTTCGGTTTTCATATTTAACAGGTCAGCCTCGTGCCTCTGCCAGCCTGATGACCAGCTTATTTTCTTCCCTTTCCCCTCTCTCTCGTATTGCCCCTGATACATCACCCGAATTTCCTCAGACGGCCCCAAAACACACCCCTCTTAGTATCCTTTTCCTCGCCTCAACCCCACCACACTGTGAGTGTTGAATCCAAGCGTCACATCATCGGGTCTTCTCACCACAGTCATGTCACGCTACGACAACGACGACGACGACGGTTTCCGAAGACGCCCTAGCTCATCTCACGGTCGTGGGCGCCATCACAATGACCTGCCACCGGAAGATGACTACTCCGACTCAGCTGGGCTTCCGCCTCCGTACATGACCAATGCCACAGGTGGTGGCCGCCTGCCCTATGACTCAAATGTGCCCGCATTTCCTCCCCCTCCCAATTCGTCAAATTCAGACTTTGGTCGCCACGGCTCCCTCCAGGTGCCACCAACACGGCATCGTCCCCGGTCGCAACCCCCAGTTTTGTCGACTGGGCGCTCTGAGCTCTCGCGGCGCGGCAGCGATCGCAGTGACCACTCGCTGTCGCCAGACCGATTCCGCGAAGGATCGCACAGCCCACTTGAGAAAGTCAAGCATGCCGCCGACAAAACTTTTAGCACCTCCAAGTCCGGCATTGGTGTCGGCGTCCTTGGCGCCATCGTCGGCGGGTTTGCTGCTCACGAAGCCTCTGAGGCCGCATCGCGTGCACGCGACAAGCGCGACCACCGTCACCACAGCTCGCGTGACCACCAGAAGGCCACGCTGATCTCGACCATTGTGGGTGCGGCCGTTGGCGGCCTCGGCGCCAATGCGATTGAGAAGCGCGCCGAGCACCGCCGGCACGAGCGCGACAAGGATGACCATGACTGGGACCGCGAGCACAGGCCGCGGGAGCTCGAATATCACGGCGGTGGCACCAGCAGAGGCATCAGCGACCGTCCCCACAGCCGTGCTCGCAGCAGCCGGGGCGATGATGACAGTGACGTTGACTACGAGAGCAGTGGCCGACGTGGACGGCGCAATAACCGCGAGCGCAACCTCGTCATCAGCCGCAGTCCGAGTGCCAGCCTGAGCCGCAGTCGCAGCAACAGCCGCACACGTATTCAGCGTCCACAACACGGCGGAACCGCTGATTCCTATTACAATTCCTCGAGGTCCTATGATGCCAGGGACGACCATCGGTGATGCGGAAGCCAATATGATCGTGTTCGAGGCTTATGGTCGACTCATGTTTATTCCTTCCTTTCGTCAAAAAGACCAAACGCCTCTGACGTTTTACAGCGGTACGAAAGCTGTGTTGACGTTTTTTTTATAGATTCGATGACTATTTTAATTGGTCCGGCTTTTAGGTCGCGTTTACGAGAATAGTTTCGCGTGTTATTCGGTGTCTTTTTGTTTAATCTTTTTTTTTTTCAGCCTGTTGGGGGTGGGAGGAGGCCAAGTAAACTACGGCTCTTAAACAATAACAGAGAGGTAATCTTACAAGAGACGCAAAGTCGACAACCGCTAAATGTAAAAACAAAACAAAGCGACATCTCCACCGCGGTAAACCATTGCAAATTCTTCGAAGTATTGAGTGCCTATGTCCCTCGCCCCTGGCCTGTGATCACCCAGCCACATATTGCATCCTCCCAACATCGGTGCTTCGTAAGATGCACACGGCCATTGAATTGGATGATAATGCCCCACCCTTTCCTTCACGCATAGGTAGGAATGCCGACTTAAGTCAACGGTCGGCCCTCTAAACCCAAAATTATAAATTCAAGTCTCGTCACGACGAAGATCAGCGGCCGCGAGTCGTGGCTTGACAGCCCCCATGGCCCTCTGGTACAAGTGGAAGTGTCTTGGCTGTGAATGACTGATGCAACCCGCGAGCCTCTTCGGTGCGCAGAATTTTGTGTTCACGCTCAAGGACAATCTTGAAAAATTTCACGACCTCAGCAAGCTGAATCTGGCGCTGCTCAGCACTGCCGAGAAGATTCAGAAGGCTTTGCGAGTCAAGCAGTTGCTTGGCCATGACCGAGTCTGGCTGACAGAATGTACGAACTCTCAGCGCGCGTGCATTCACTCGCATCGCCTCTAGGATTCCCGAGATTGCTGCCGGTATGCTAGCGCGGCCGCCATAAAAGCGGAAGTCCTGCATATGAAGAAACACAAGATCCAACTGTGTTTCAAGATCGTAGCGAAAGCCCACGACCTTGGGGCGGCCCTTTTGGTGCCATGCGTCGACAACCTTTTTGTACTTATCGGCATCAAGTCGACCAGCGTTAAACTGGCTGTTGATGTAGCAGTCCAGTGCCGACGTCAGAAGGAACTCGAGCTCACAGTACAAGAGGCTCTGTTCACGTGGATCAAGGGAGATCCGTACACGAGAGGAGGCACGTCCGCGCTCTCCGCGCTCGCCACCTTTCGGTCTCCGGGACGATTTCATTTCCGTTGCATCGGCCTATTTGGACGAAATTAGCATTCACTATACCATGCCAGCGCGTTTCAATCTCGCAACGTACAACTTCTTTCGCAATCCGCTTCAGTGAGTCGAAAAAGCCCGCTTTTTTGGGCTGCTCCGGTTTCTTATCAATGCTGTCCGGGCGTTCAAGCCACCCGTTGTGGCCAACCATTACTTTGTGTCCTCTTCGCACTGTCGCGAAACGGGGCTCGTTGGAAAGACTCGTCAAAGGTGAATACATTGCGCGTGGCGCCGCGCAAACCTCATCTTCTCGCAAAGGGGAACCGCCAACTGCAGAAGCACATTCGCCGCTCGGCGTTGAATCCGTCTTACGGTGCCCGATGAGCTCAGCTTTGTCAACAGTACCAACTCCCGTCGCGATGGGTGAGCTGATGCCACCATCTCCGCCTACAAACTGCTCAGACACAGACATCGGAGATACTGCTGCCTAGGCAGTATACTCCTGAAGCGTGCTGGACGGATGCTGGGACGACAGTCCAGGTGACCTGTTAGGGGATCCCATCTCGGCGATCCGTTTGACATAGAGGGGGTGGATATGTGGGATGGCTTTGATTAGTTCGTCCATGGAGTAGATGGACGACGAGGTGTCTGTCATATCGGGCTCTTCAAGAATCTGCTGCCGACTCTGAGGGGCCGTAGCCTGGAGCTTCGTGCCATTTTCGCCACGATAGTGAGCTGCAGGGCCGAGCTCGATGCTACACGCCTTCCCATTGCCGTCTACCGTTGCATGTGTGCTGGTTGCAGGAGTCGACGAGCTCTCCTGGGTTGGTGAATGCTTGCAAGGGGATGATGGCTGAACATTGCTATGGGTTGGTGACGAATACGGCATCGAGTCTGTGTAACCATATGTATCCTGACGGTTGTCGTTATGCCCCCGGCCACGTGTATGATGGATAAAGGGGATGCCCGGGTGCTGTTCTTCCAATACGGCTGACGTAGCCGATGCCGCCTTTTCGCGACCTGGAAGATTGGGGAGAGGGATAGGTACTGCTGGCGGAGGTAAATCGTCCGCGGTGGACTGGCGGCGCAGGGTTGCAGCGAGTCTGATATCACCGCTGTCAGTTGTACCCGACCGACGATGGGTTTTCGGCCTGGGTCCGTCATCTGTTGTTATGCTGCCATACAAATTAGCGAACGAGATCCACCACAAAGCATTCAGTTACTTTCCGGCAGAACGTACGTCGAAGTCAATTTGTCCATCTGCGAGTCTGTCAAGCTCAGATGTAGGTGGACACCAGGCTCCTGTCGGT
Organism: Sporothrix luriei; assembly: GCA_021398005.1. Taxonomy (NCBI): domain Eukaryota; kingdom Fungi; phylum Ascomycota; class Sordariomycetes; order Ophiostomatales; family Ophiostomataceae; genus Sporothrix; species Sporothrix luriei. The sequence goes on from WNLO01000008.1 coordinate 43,840, forward strand.
GCCGGCGCGGTGATCGCGACCGTAGGCGGCGGGGGCTGTGCGCGCGTCTGGGTGGGATAAGGAAGAGGCCCTCCGATGACTGCAGCGGGATAAAATTTCCCATCATCGGCTCTGTGTCAGGGGATGCCATCATTGGGCGAGATTGCATGTAGACATCCAGACCTAGAGCTGTTGTGATCGTGAGATTGATAAAAGGGAAGGGAGAATAAAATAAATACGCGATTGCCTTGGCTTCTCAAGAACAACGACGAGGAAGGAGCAGTCAGACGGTTTGACCCCGTGACCACGAGTCATTGATGTTCTATTCAAGGAGCTTTCTCAATGGGGCCGCCTTGGGGACTGAGATGCTGGCCTCGAAGACCTCTTGTCTGACCTCCTTCGCCGATGAAGTTTATGGAAGGCAGTCCATTGTAGAGCGCGAGAACTAGGCCTCGACAGATAAATCCACGCTTCTCGGTAGTATTGTTTGTTGTCAGCCGCTCTGTTGCCATGCCACAGGTCCGATGATGACGAGAAAAAAGTCTTCCTTCCAAATGCGGAAAGAGCGATGCAGCGGCCAGTACAACTGCACTTGTTTGCGGGCCTCGCCACCTGACAGCCTCTTAAACAACGTTCACGTCCGGGTGTCAATGGTTTCTACGCTTTTACTATCATCCTCGTTAAAAGGTGACTTGCACGCCACGCACGACCGGTACCTCGAGATACCACCGTCCCGGAAGTGGCCCGTGTCTGGCCCGGTCCATTTGATGCTCCGGCAAGGCTGTGCAGACGTAAATATTCGACACGGCGCTACGATTTTTTGGGTCCGCTGGCATTGCAGATGTGAGCCGTTCCCCTAAGCAGCAGGCTGCGATGCACTGCCGCCCTCGGTTCCCGCAGTGGGCACCTTGGCGACCCGTGGAACTGTGGAAACCATGAACAGTCCTCTCGTGCTTCTACTCGGCTACTGCTGTCGGAAGGCATGTTCAAAGTGTCGGAAATGAGGTTGGATAGACCCGCTGGCGTGCCTGGTAGTATTACGCCATGAACCGTTTGGCTTTGCCGTAATCTTCTCCGAACTGAGGTGCTGTCATACGAGCACGCTGTGTCGATTTTTAGGCCGTCCAGTATGGGCCGCACGTGAGGCAAAAGCGACTTGTGTCTGTGTGCCAAACTGCGCTAGGAAGAAAGTACCAGGGCGTGGCACAGTAGCTATGGGGCGCATATTTTAAGTTACAGTACTCCGTAATTACGTGCTAATGATCTAGTTCGACTTGACAGTTGCGCCTGGCACCCGCATTGAGAATATGCTCCACAACCAGATCCCCAATCGCACTGTGCATCGTCGGTTTCTAGGCTTATTTGCACCGTCCAGCCTGTCTTCCTTACCCCAACTCCCGTCTGCATTTCCCGAAGCCGCCCACTACGATCCGACTTGTCTTATTCCCCCACAAGAACGACGTCCACTATCTGGCGGCTGGGTCCCACGTAGTCCAGGACATCTCCGTCATATCACAGGCCCAGTGGTTAATACACTACCGATCAATATTGCCGTGTACAGGCTAGCTATCGGTTACACGGGGGCTTTTCCTCCACACTCGCCTGTCGCCATGGATCTCGCTGTCTGAATATCTCGCGCTGTGGTACGGTGCTGTAATCGCGGGTTCAAGTTGCGACGGTTGCATGGGTGGCCTTCCCGGTCGCTGCTCAGTCCGATATTTCCTTTGTAAAGCCGCACGAAGCGCATTGCGACTGATATAAACGGGGACGTCTTTCTCGTCTCCCATCCCGCGTCTTTTCTTTCCCACCGGCCGACTACCCTACTGCCACCATTTGGGACACTTCACGTATACATATCTTACCTCCTACCGAATCACCACCCCAACGACTGCACTACATGGACACTTTCCGCCCGCTCAAATAGATCGACAAGTTTCTGTGACCGTACTGGCCCGCCGAGAGGCATCACAAAGAGCATCCCAGCACTTCCCACAACTTCCCATTTCCTCCTACCAACACTATAACACGGATATGACGTCTCAATCTGCGCCGCACTATGACATTGGTATGTTTACGCGCTCGTGTGGTGCCAGCCGAGTTGCTTCCCGCGCATTCTGGGGCCTGAGGTTGCTAACATGGTACTCGCCCATGCCTAGTCACCGTGGGTGCTGGTCCTGTCGGCTTGATGTTGTCGACCCTTCTCGCAAGATGGGGCTACAAGATCAGGCACATTGACAACCGACCGGAGCCGACACCCACCGGCCGTGCTGATGGTATCCAACCACGTTCTCTCGATCTTCTGCGCAACATGGGTTTGAAGCCCGCCATCATGGCCCACCAGCCAGCTCGCGTGTATGAGGTTGCTTTCTGGGACCCGCCCAAGAGCGGTGACGGCATTGAGCGCACAGGAACATGGGCCAGCTGCCCCAGCTTCATCGATGCCCGGTACCCTTTCACAACCCTTCTTCACCAAGGACTCATCGAGCGTGTCTTTATTTCGGATCTTGAGAAGCACAACGTTTCCATCTTGCGGCCGTGGACGATCAAAGACTTCCATTCCGACGAGGCACGGAATCCCGAATACCCCGTTGAGGTTCAGCTCGAGCACGTCGATGGCTCTGCGCAGGAGACCATCCGGGCCAAGTATCTGTTTGGCGGCGAGGGTGCGCGGTCGTTTATTCGCCAGAAGCTGGGCATCCAGGTCCGCCACAAGGACCCAATTTCCTATGTGTGGGGTGTCATGGACGGCGTTGTCAAGACCGACTTCCCGGACATCAAGGCGAGTCTCCGTGCAAGGTTTGTCCTGGATACTGTTTGGGCAGCTTTGCTAATCCTGCCTTCGTCTAATACAGATGAAATGCACCATCCACTCACGGGACGGCTCCATCATGGTCATCCCGCGTGAAAATAACATGGTCCGACTGTACATTCAGATTGCCTCCTCCACGGACTCGGATTTTAACCCGCGAAAGACTGCATCCGAGGAAGAAGTGCAAGCATATGCAAAGAAGATTTTGCAACCATACTCGATCGAGTGGGAGCGGGTTGAGTGGTACTCAGTCTACCCTATCGGCCAGGGCATTTCTGACAACTACACTCTTGACCATCGCGTTTTCTTGGGTGGCGATGCTTGTCACACCCACAGTGTAAGGATCTCTTCCGTGTTTTATTCTTGCATCTGTGCACAATGTCCAACCGGTTCATTGGTACTAACAGTGTGCTCTAGCCGAAAGCTGGTCAAGGCATGAACACTGCATTCCTCGACGCCCAGAACCTCGCCTGGAAGATCCATCTTGTCGAGAAGGGCTTTGCCAACCGCAGCCTTCTGCAGACGTACCAGTTTGAGCGCAAGGAGGTGGCTGAGACGCTCCTCTCCTTCGACAACAAGTACGCCAAGCTTTTCTCCCAAAAGCCGCCGGCCGCCAGTATGGTGGAAGCCGCGACCGAATCCAAGGCTCCTTCGAACTCGAGCAATGAGGCACAGCATGACAATGCGTTTGTGCAGGTTTTCAAGGAGAGCTGCGAGTTCACAAGCGGCTATGGCGTTAAGTACCAGCCGAGTATGATTACCTGGTCCCCCGACCACCCAGCACAGCTGGCAACTGTCCACCCGGAGGCCAACAAGCTGCGCCCTGGCCGGCTCTTGATCAATGCAGATGTGACGCGCGTTGTGGACGCCAACGTGGTGCATCTTGAACAGGAGGTGCCCATGAATGGCTCATTCCGTATTTTTGTCTTTGCAGGCAAGTCGTCGACTACGGCGGCCGCTCTCCGGGACCTTGAGAGTGGTTTGCGGAAGCGCAACTCGTTCTTCACCTCCTACCAGCGGGCAGATGTGGACACGGTCTCGTATCACGAGAAACACAACCCCCACAGCCTATTCTATACGTTCTGTATTGTTTTTGCTGGCCGTCGTCAAGATATCGAGATCTCGCGCGATGTGCCGGGCCTTCTCACACGGTACCGGAATCACGTCTACGCCGACGATCGATGGAGCTACCGTGTGCCGGACGCACGTGCGTCAGCTCATACTAAGATGGGTTTCAATGAAGAATACGGCGGCGTTGTTGTTGTCCGACCCGACGGATATGTTGGTATTGTTACCAGTCTTGTTGAAGGCAGCGGTACATTGGATGCGCTGAACGCCTACTTCGGGTCATTCTGCACAAAGAAGCTCGGCCAAGAGTCAGCGCAACTGTAAACTACATTTTTGTTGTATTTTGATATCCGCTATTTCCTACTTTATGGATTGCGTAGCCACGTCATAGAGTGTGCCAAAATACGTATTTACTTAATTAAATCAAAAGTCAGAATATGGAGATTGAAGTCCGTGTGAAGTCTACGCTCGGTCGTAGGTTGAGTGTCGAGTAGTAAGATGTCCTTGTCTTTTTTTTTAAAAAAAAAAAAAAAAAATCCATTCCATCCCTTTTTGTATGTTTTGTTTTCCGGAGTGGGACTAAAACGGTACCCTTCTCTCTTTTGTTTTTATTTATATATTTATTATTATTGTTATTTTTATTCCTTTATTTTTGTCAGGTCGCAATTATGAGTAAGGGCGTTGCAAGCAGTGCAAGCAGTGCTTGGCGTATAAATTGTTTCAATATTTTGTCCAACAGTCATATTAATTCGTATGTCTTAGGCTCATTGACAACAATGCTTTTCTGGGCAGTGCGAGTCCAGAGGAGCTTGGCGTACCACGAGTATGAATAGAGGCTGCCTCGATGAGTCATCATAGCAGCCAATCAACGGGCCTCCGTGGTAGTTACGCCCCTTGCAGGGGCGAGGCTGGGAACGGTCTTTCGCACCATGTCAAAGAAAATCCAAAGGGAAGCTACCGCCGAAACAGGTCTGGGTGGAGCGCAATCCGCAACTAAGAATCGCGACCATAAAGCGCACGTTGTTCGCCCGCAACCCACCCTCGATCGCAAGCGACGGCGACTTATGTTTTGCATTACACGAACACGGACACAATCTGCCACCTATCGCATGGCCATCGACAATGTCTTGATGCTTGCCCGAGAGCTGCTTCCCTCACTTGTTCACGATCACCAACCCCAAGCTCACCTTCGCCGATCCGACCGACATCCAAAACCCCTACAGCCGGTGCAAAGAACCGACGGCGCTGACGGACCTACCAAGACCAGAGGAGGAGGTTTGTTGACACACCTCAGAGGCACAAGCCGGGATACGAGCCAACGCGTTCCAGGTTCGAAGAGACGGCGTCGCCTTGGCTCGGAGATTGTTTGGCTGGCTACGTGCCATGACGGCCGCCATGCGGCCGGAAACTCTGAAGGAGCTGTTTTGGAACGGCTTCTCATTCATATCCGAGAGAATACTGCTACATAATACTCCGACAGATGACCCCCAAGTGCGGTACGTGGCGACCAATCGAACACACCACACCGTCACGGTCGACCGCATAAAACCGCCTTCTACTGCCACGAACAGTACCTTCAACCCACCCCCCTTCAGCCAAGACTACGAACTCATCTGGCGGGACGGTCCTCATGACTACATATCTCCTGCCGGATTTGAGGCAATTGCCTCACTTCTGCGCGCGTGGAAAGACGACCTTGTGGCCGGTCATGTTGCCCGCTGTCCCTACCCACAACCTGTGGTGCGGCGCTTTGACGACGAAAACCGCCACGAGACACGCTTGTCGGCCGTTGTTCACAATTTTATGTTTCAGCGTTCCGGTGAAAACTCGGAGCAGGCCTGGAAAGATGCTTCGGTGGAGTTTTTAAAAGCCATTGAGGCAACAGAGCGGTGGATTTCCGTCCTCTACGCGCTGGGCAACTTTGAGACCATGAAGTCCCACGGCATTGTGCTATACAACGAGATCAGCACGTCGGCACAGCAGTTCTGGGACAGTCGTTGTGGCCTTTGCGCCGTGGGCGACTTCCTGGCCTTCGCCATTTTGGAATCACACCAATGGGGCCACCCGGGCATGCAACTTTCTCAGCTGTCCCTCATGAAATTGCTTGTTGACCTGGAAGCTTTCCATCGCCAACAGCCCATTCTAAGTTTTGTTTCCGTTGAACGGCAGAACCACCCTCCGGGGTACCTTTTTGACGATGATGACGGGGCAGTGGAATCGGTCACAGCGGAAGAGCTGCGTGATCTGTGGCTCGGCAGCCGCGCCGAGACAAGCATTTCTATTTTCAAATGGCGCAACCCCCCGGTTTGCCGCATATATGGTAACGGCACATCGAGTGCGCGGTCACAGGAGGCCCTTCGCAGATCACGAATCGTCAGCGCTGCCGCAGCGTCGCTCAAGGCTTCGCGCCGCCTGACAAACGGCAGTAGGCCCCTCCTCATCTCGCCCTCGCGGTCTTTGCTGTCCCAGAGATACAAGGCCGGCGCCCGCGATCAACCGCGTCGCACGAATTTTAATTCACTACCATTTATCAAAGATTATCAGATCCCCGCGAAGCGGAAAGCGAAAACCGCTACACCGGATCCTCGACAATCCAAACGCTCCCGCTTAGAGACGGCAGCACGCACAGATCGTGGGAAAACCAAAGCCGAGGCGGACGCAGCTGCCGCCGCCGCCGCTCGTGTACCATTGCCGCCCTCCCCTGCAACAACTGAGGCTGCGTCAGATGACGAAGCTGATGTTGAAAACGCGGCGGCTGGCGTTGAATTTGCTGATCGACGCCACTTGCCTTGGGCTTCTATCTTCCTAGAAGACGAGGATGATGCTGCCGCGTTCTTGCCGCGACTCCGGATAAGTACAGCAAAGGCAGACGAGTTGCGGAATATTGCCAAGGAGAGGCATGCAACGCAAGAGGCCGCGCGTCTAAAGAGAGAAGCAGAAATCCGTCGCAAGGAAGAAGAAGAACGTACAAAACGTTCTGGGCTGCGCCCACCTGCACGCCAGGTCATCTCGTCGCTGTCGGACTCGTGGTACTCGCGTGTGAACTCTGCTGTCTGCGCCGACCCCAACACAGACATTGCCAAGTCGCCGGAAGGGACCGCTCTCCGGCGCAACGACTTTAAGACTGTTGTCAGCAAGTCAGAGTGGCTCAACGATGAGATTGTGAACGGCTCTTTGCTTCACCTGGCCAATTACATCAACAGCAAAGTAGGCATCACAAACCCGAAGACACAAACACCTAAGTGCCATGCATTCACATCCTTTTTCTGGAAGCCACTGTCCACCAAAGGTGCTGCTGGCACCGAACGCTGGATGAAACGTGTGGGTGTGACAAAAGACAACTTTCTTAATATCGACACAATCCTCATTCCCATCTGCGAGCACAATCACTGGACATTGGTTGTGGTGCGGCCAGGCCGCACCACGATCACGCACATGGACTCGCTGCGGAACAAAGGTGCTGGCCGACGCGAAGTTACCGACACAGTGATGCGCTGGGTCAGGGACCTGCTCAAGGACAAGTTCTCGGACAAGTGGCACGTGCAACACTACGACTCCCCGCGCCAGACGAATGGCTGGGACTGTGGTGTACATACCATTACCAACGCACTGTTTCTGTCACTTGGCCTTGATCCGTCTTTCTACAAGGCTGTAGAAATGCCTCTGCAGCGCGACCGCATTGCCGCTACACTCATCAACGGCGGTTTCTCTGGTGATTTAGACCTTGCCGGGCTGTGAGAAACATGTCCTTACCTTACCCCACTTTGCATTTACGTGACTGCTTTGTTTTAATCGTGTTTTCGTGTTTCCAATTATACCTGCTTCTTTTCTTCTTTCTTCTTTCTCTTTTTTCTTTTTCTGCTGTTCGGAGAGAGATAACAACAGCATTGACCACATGGCACAAGGCGACTGGCGTCATCGGAGGATCACATTCGGCATTTCACAAGGATATTCAACGCGTTGATACCAGCGCACGACGTGCAAGGAAGCATAGATACGAGTGCTAGGCACGGGCGATGGCAAGAGCATAGGGAAACAACCAGGCGACTAACAAGAGCAGGAGGATCGGATACGGGCCTGGTTTTTTGTGTATTAGAAAGTACGATATGATATGGGACATGGAGATACATAACCCACACTAGACGAGGGAACGAATTCTAGCACAAAACGTCCCATAGGCACTTGTGTTTGTACTTCCAGATTCGCACTGCTCCAGATATCCCAAAATGAAAAAGTCGCCCTATAACAGCCATGTCGCGCAGTCGTGTCGCAGCGGCGCTCGATCTCGCCTCGCCGTCTGTTGTCTATTTCTCAGTCGAGTAAGTTTAGCGTACCGTGAGCCTAAATCGCGCCGTCCATATGGCCAGGTCCTTTTATGGCACGATGTTCTAAAAAAGGTCGCGCTATCGGAAGTGCCAGCAGTAGCCGCTCTATTACCGCAGCCTGATCCATCATAGGCTGTTTGCTCGCTCAGAAGAGGCTTTTCGCGGCTCAAGGCGTTGCACAGCAAGCGGTGACACACAGAAAACAAAAAGTCGGCCGTTAAACGCTCCACTCCGGCCCTTATGAAGTCCACTCCTGATTCCACCACACCTGCACATTTTATGTCTTGTCCTCGTACGACGTACTTACTCCGTATATTGTTTCCGGTCGTTTGGCGTCTCCCTTTGTTCCGGACAAGTTTTGATTTTAGGATTGTTTTCTTTCATTTCCATTCTCAATAGACGTGAGACAGGTACGATCCGGAGGCCAATTCCACTCAGTCCTCTGTGGACTTATGTCTTTGTGCGGGAACTCCGTAATCCAATGTCACTTCGTCGTGATCTGGAGCAGTCCGTGCATGGTTGTGTGTGACAACGAGGCTTGAAACACGTTGGCAGTAATGTGTGTAGCACCTCGCTCCCCGCCACGCTGTGTGTCCCGAGCGCCGCCCACCGGACTGGCCGTGACAAGAGACCCACTTTAATAAGAGCCACTCCAAAAGGGGTAATTTTCTAGAAACAGTCGTACGGCGTCCTGGACGGAGCCCCACTTCGGGAAGAAATCGATAAAAAAAAAGCAGCAAGAAGGGGCGGACTTACAGCTCACTCACGTCGCATCCGTTTACCTTAATTTCTGTATGTTCCTCGCTTCGGATTATGAACCCCCGTTTTCGTACGGCAGGATACGAGCCTCGAGGCTGAAAGCAACTCCTTCTTTTCTTTTCAGGCGTCGTGGGCCCATTCGCTTCTTTGCTCCGTCCCTCCTTGTTTGGCCAAAGCCGCTGCTTCACGATATTGACCATAACCATATTCATTTTGACCACCCCATAACCATTCATTTCTTTGCAGGTAAGAGGCCCCGACATGGGTCAAGCTAGAACGGATCTCTCTGTTGACGGGGACAATAAAACTTGCCTTCCTTTTCCGTACCAATCTCCGTGATTGTGAACTGCTGACCGTCGCCACTGGCCTAGCTACACCCATTGGTTAGCTGATTTGCCACGGCAATTTACCCAAGACCGCTTTCCGCCTTCTTCTTTTTTCTGTCTGTCTGCCGCTACTGGGCAGGTCGCATACCCATTTTGTGCACCGATCTTATGATCTTAGTTTGACTCAGGGAGTTGCTAGGGTATTGACTTCTTAATGTGCGGCCTTCTCTCGGTTTTCGGCGGATCGAACGCCACCATGCCTACGTTATGGAGCCAGGAACTGTGATATGTCACGTAGTAATTGTACAGAGACCACGACGACTTCACATGCACTACCCACCAGGGGCATGTATGTCCTAAAGAGAGAGAAGAAACGAAGATAGCATCCTGGAATAGAGAATTAGAAGGCTCACCGTCCACCAAAAGGTGCAAGGGACAAGCGCTTGGCCGCAAAGTATGGGAAACCGGACGTGGGGGCGTGAATGAAAGAAACGTTAAATTTCTGGTTTCGGCTCTCAATGAGAAACCAGACGAAAATTGAATACGTGGGAAAACAGGGCTGTAATAAGAATAAAATCTAGAGATAAGTGGTCTCTTGTGTCAAGAATATATAAGCGAGGACAACTAAACTTAAATGAATGAGTGAACAGCGCTTAGAAAGGTGGCCTGGTAATACCGTTTTCAGCCAATTAGAACACGAGAGGGCAGCAGACGCTACCAGAGCATAACAAGTAATTACGACATGCCGAGAGCTGGTGGTCCAACGAACGTTAGATGTGTCTGGCCAGTACGGAGTATGCGCGACGTACGATGTAGTTGTATCCTGTGTTAAAAGTGAGGCACAATTAGTATACCACAACAGTCTAATGAGCAAATGCGCTTCGTATCCTCGATGTCTGATGTGACCCATCGCAAGATGCAGGATTATGTAGAAAGTATTACACGGAAATGCGGGAGAACGTATTATATGAATAGGAAGTAAGACCCATCTAGAATTCATCCGTCTATTAAAAGCGATGAAGGTGCAAGGTTGCGGCGTAAGGAGAGTAACAATGTGTACCTATGAAAGGGGAAGGGCATTTTAATTACAAAGTATTACCTTTCCGTGGGCATGCTTGAAGGCCCTGGTGCTTGCATGTAAACACGTCGACGTGGACGACGTTTTGTTATGTAATTACATCAGGGCCCAAATACGAAAAGAACTCAGACCCCATACTGATACATTGAGAGATCTCGTCGATTGTTATACATCATTGACGCATTACGGAAGAAGGTAAGTCTCTATCGCAAGGCACTCGTTCCGCTAAATGTACTTTTGTTGTTTTGGGAAGGGATATCTGGGACACATCTTACACAAGCGATGTGCGTGAACTTGGAAAATCACCCTGAACCGACAGATCGTTCAGGTATTCTCTGCAGATGAATCCAAACAATGATCGTGCAACTACCGGGAGTAACGAGATTGTCGTGGAGGGACAGTCCCGTGATAATAATAACTTCGGTACGCAATAACCCTGCACTCCAGGGGGCTGAAAAAACACAGGAAACTCGACACCGCGACAAATATTACAGTCTAATGGCAGCCAGAACAGGACATGAGACGGTAATACCTGCGCTTGTATCTCGATGTGGGATTACCAAAAGCGCACGAGCACTCGTTTACTCGTATACATTATATATACCGTACGTACTTTCTAGATCGTTAGTGCTTTCTGGGTACGCGTAACTTACAAGATACGGGTGGAACGGCTAACTTCAGAAGGCGATAAACAAGCACAAGAAGGGAGGGGCTAATGAGGGAGGTTCCTTCATAGTGCGATGGTAGCAAGCAAACGCCAAGAAGCCGCCCTAACGGAATGTAAGATATCTGTGCGTCAACTGGCTTGAGCCAGATGACAAGTCTACGCAGAGACAGTGTAGGCCAAAAGAGTCAGCAAAAATAGAGCCCGACACGGGACAATAGCGTACCAAAGCGGACAGAGACTGCCCGGGGATGGTCGGATTGGCAAGACACGTGCCCTCACGGCACATTGCTGCCCAGCTGCTCGGATACTAACTGGGGCTGGGCTTGCCAGTATTTTTGCGAGCGAGTGGAACAGGCACTTTGCACTCCAAGAGCCACTATACGAGTTATATGAGTGGCTGCAGGACCTCGTCGGACAGCCGGTCAGTGTCAAGCATGCAGCTTCGTTTCCTGCTCGAGGTTCTTCGTTTGACAAGACCTCGCACGTCTTCCGATGTTGGTCCTGGCAAGGCTGGGGAGACAACAAAAAAGCGTCGTAGTATGAACAAACCGGCAAAGCTAGCGAATCCACAAAGTGCTGTAAGACAGGCTGAAAGCATTTGAGGTGGTGTAGATGTTGGTCGTGGTCGTACTCGTGGTCCTGGTGATTGAAATGGTGTCAAGGAGGGTGTTGCAAGAATGGACGGGCTATCTCGGAGACTATTAGCCATTGAGCCACATTTTTGTTGCTGCGGTGCGCGGAAAATGAGATCAAAATGGCAAAGCGGGAGGAGCGCGGTGCACAGGGCGCGAAGTGTTTGTATTCGAAAAAATGGTGAAGACCGTCGAGGAAACCGGAAAGTATCTGACTTTGGTTCATGCGGGTGTGAATGGTGAAGACGATTACGATGTAGTGCTTTAAGCTTCGAAGGCTGTTGCTGGTGCTCTTTACGATGTAATTACTCCATCCTTTGTAGAGACGAAAACAAACGATCGCCATCAAGGTGTCGCAGTGGCAGCCAGGACGGAGCAAAACCATCGAACAGTTGTCCGCCCACTGTGGCCTGACAGGAGAACCGGAATGGCTGGGGTTGGGTGCTCCCTCGCGCCACTCACGCATTTCGACGTTGCGGGGCTGCGGCCCACATACACCTCCCACCCCTCTCTGAAGCTCTGCCGCGGCGTGCCACCCTGCGATCCTTGCTTGGCTCCGACGTCTCCTTCCCAATGGGCTGAGGGCGAGTTGGGGGCTGCTCGTTTCCTTCTTTCCACGCTCTTCCCGTGTTCTTTCCGTGTTCTTTCCGTGTTCTTTCCGTGTTCTATGGACATCTGTGTTTGTTTCAATGTTCCACTCATGTTCCATTATGTTCCATTTGTTCTTATTCGTTTTTATTTATTTATTTCATCTTCAGACACGACAGCTATGTTCCTTGCATTGCACATGTACCTGTGCGAGGCTGATCTTGTTTGTATATTCATGTCCGCCGCTTCCGTCTCTGGCGCGCATCTGTCTATTCCCAGGTCTGCCGAGTCTGGTTCAGATTTTGATCGACTGTTTGTGACGATTTTGCAGGTGTTCACACCCAACCACCTTTAGTGTCCAATGCCCCTATTCGCCCCAGGCCACGTCCCCGTGTCTACATTTCCGTGTATTAAGAACCATTTCCCATTGGCCGTTGAATTACCGTTCATGGGTGTATCCAAGTTAAAAGAGGCCGAGGGCGATCTCAGCGTGGAATCTTACTCCTTTGGTCCTTAGCCTACGGTACTGGCCGCTATTTTGCTGCTGAGCAAAGTTAACGGCAAGACAGAGTTACAGTCGGTGGAATAAGGGAAGGGGAAAAGGAAACTAGCAGAGGGAAAGAAAGCAAAAAAGAAAAGAAATGACGAAACGACGTTAATCAATGTCGACAGGTAGGGAAACCATGCATCGTAAGTCTGACACACAGTCGTTGAGCGCCAAGGATTGCTGTTAGCAGTGCCATTTTTAGCAGGAGATCCCGCTAAAGATCACAGGCTCACTGCCGTTTCCCCCTTGACTCCTAGTATTACTCCATACTACAAAGTGTGTTTGAATCAACACTGAGCCTTACTGTACTTCTGCACATCCCTTTCTCTTTACCGCTTGGTTCTCGGTTTACTAGCCTGCAATACTGGGGCATTTGTAGTTCCCTACTCATTCAGTCCAACAGTTTACATCCTGTTGGCCTCGCTGCACAGCTTGTGAAGACTTTTTGTCTTCTCACCCCTTGTAATCGATTGGCTGTGCAACCACTCCTTGCAGCCTGTCTCTCGACCTTTGACTCACTTTGTTTGGCTTTTCAGACTTTGGCCCTGGCTTACAAGGGCGACAAGGCTCGCCACTGGAACTCTTCTAGCGTGCTTCTAGTGCAAGCTTTGCCTGAAGCGGACGCAGTCGCGAACAAAGGGACAAGACGGAAACAGAGGAAAAAGGATTCAAAGAGCGAGGGCAAAAAAGCATATGTGACCGGTATTCGTTCGCAAGAGAGCGCCGACCAGACGCTTCCCGTACTCGTAAGACTTACTTTGTGCGTCACCCACCGAGAAGCTCATGTGTATTTTGCAACGGGGAAGATTTCTTGCTTCTTGCCTGCTTTTTTTTTTTTTTTTTTTTTTTTTTTTTTTTTTTTTTTTTTTTTTTTTTTTTTTTTTTTGCTCTGTTGTCGCGCACCCTTGGTGGAAGAAGGACCGCAAGGTTACACCGACCACACGACATTGACGCTTGGGCCGTCATCTGTTCAATGGTTGTGGTATCTTGTTTTAAGCCAGCCTACTACTGCGGCGCACCCGGGCTCTTTCATTTGCTGTCCTCCTGATTTACGGAGTATTCTCCGCCTCGTTCGTTTTCTGGTTGTCCGTTGCTTGCTTCAACAATCCGTCGTGCGTCGCTTCGCCCCGCCCCTGTTTGCCAATGCCTAGGCCACATTCTCGTTTTTCATCGGCCCTGCCGTGCTCCGTATTTACTTTCAGAATCGCTCCGCCATACATTCCAACAGTGGCGTGGCCACCCGTTCGCTTTGTTCCGTTTTACTGCGCTATTTCGTAAGCGAAACCAACACGGGCCATAGCAGAGGTACTTTTGAAGCACCTGGAAAAAGGAAAAAAAAAAAAACCTAATTGCGAGAAAACTCAAACGAATTTCATTGCAGCCCTTTGGTCGTCAGAATTGCACTTGTTTCCTTCCGATCGCCCGCCTTGCTAGGGTCGGTTTTCACTCTGGCCTTCGCACCCCTCTTTTTTCCCCTGTCCAAGGAAGATCAGGTGCATCCTCACAAAGTGTGTGTGAACCCACAGCAGCGCGCCCTTGTCATGACACCCACATTTCTCTGTGAGCTGCAGGACAAAACATAACTGTGCTTTGCTGCACACGGCAGACGCGCTAGAGCAGCTTTTGCGCAGAGGATACGTCGTAATAATACACCTATTGACAATGTGTAAGTCTACAGCAGCCGATTTGTTTAGACACACCCTCAAGCGACGAGTCGAAGCCTGCCCACGATGTGTCTCATTTATCTGGTCTGTATTACTCCGTACGTCGTAATGGCTCCGTTTCGTCCTCCATTCTGTTAACCGCTATTCCTTTCTATGGGAGCACCACTCTTGCATCTCCTTTGAAACTTCCCAAATGATGCCTCAGTCCCTCTGGGTCTTACATCGAACTGCTTCGAGATTGGCATAAATGTGTGGCAGGTTGGGTTTCAGTACCATGGTTGACGAACCCAGAGTTACAAAAGTGCAGCTGTTCAGAAGGTAGCACGCTATCTGCTAGTGGCCTGCTATTCATCTGACGGAGTCCGCATTCCCCTACTGATGCATTAACCTGATTCCCCTTTGCGCCGAAAACATTCCAGAAGCCTGGAGAGCCCGCTAACGTCCGTTGCAGTTCGTATGCCTCCCATCGCCTCCCTTATCGACAGGGGGGTGTGCCTATCTCCAATCGCCCCCCTTCCTTTGTACTTGTACCTCCCTCCTGTTGGTTGCACCCTGCCATGTACCGTACTCCGCAATAATGGGTCACCTTCCTTTTCTTCTGCGCCTTCTGTTTTTCATTCTTCTGCCCGATGGATCTGGCTGACTAGTCAGCTAAGAAAGTAGTCTCCTAGCCCACATTCTACTCCACAGAACAATTCTTAGCCCCATAAATGCGAAAGCCAACAAGCACGAAATTCCTTCTATGGAGACGCCGGTATTCTTGTACCCACCATCAGGTGCTGTGACTAGCTGCCCATCGCCCTCTTGCCCTCTTCTCTTAAGATCTTTACATCGTCCCGTCCTTCTTCTGCCGCCTTCCGCCACGCCTTCCTTTTCTCTCTCCTTTCCCTTGTTGTATATTGTTCCCCTCCCCAAGATTTGTTGTCGAGCCCATTTCGTACTGGGTCACGTTTGCTTCTTTTCTCATCACCCGGCTGTGTATTGTTTTCGAAAGTTTTCTTCTCACAACTCGACTGTTGTGTTCCCGACGTTGTTTCACCTCGCCATCGGCTGTCGCCTTTCTCGTTGGTTCTGTCTGAATATCGCCTGACCTCGTTATTTTGTCCTCTTATCGCATCGCTCGCCACCATATTGTCAGACCATGCTGCTTCGGAAACCTGCATGCAAATCTGGAAACTCTGTCCCAAGTCGCCTACCCTAAAAGAGGCTCCGGCCGCGGCGGCTCAGAAGGCGACACAAAAGGGAACCATTCCCCGTTTCTTTTTTATGACGGCGGCAAGGGCATACGGTGTATGGAGCAGTCTCGAATAAAGGACCTCAGTGTTGCCTCGCATCTTCCTATTGACGTGCTGCGCATTGTCAATCTTTTTGTCGCTTCTGCTTTTCTACGACCGCCTTCCACGACGGTATATCCCCACGCGCCTCTCAATTGAAACAACTTGCATGGCGTTTCTTTGTGTCGATTTTTGAGGCTTCGTCTCCCCTCTTGGGCATCCTTCTACACAAACAAATGGTCAGATCCGACGTTAACCTGTTCGGCTCTGTCGAAAGTATGAAACGAAGGAGGATTCAGATCACCTCAAAACTGCCCTACCTTAGCCCTTCTACCAGCCCAAGAGAGCTTTCTCCTGAGCTTTCAACAGTTACGGGAAGACCTGGAGTTGGCCTCGGCGATTGCGTCGTCACCTCACAGACACGCTCGCCCCCATCATCAACGTCGTCCTCTCTCTTGAACGTATCTCTTTCGAAGTCTACCACAACCATGGCATCCTCGCGACCCACAAGTGTCGCTCTTCTCGCGGCAACCAACCGCCCAACCCTCAAAGACATCCTCGCGAATTCCGCTCCACCACCATGGACCCTCGGCGCCTTTATGGCCTACCTATCTCAGAACCACTGCCTGGAAACGCTCGAGTTCACCATGGAGGCTGAGCGTTATCAGACTACGTTCGCCCAAGTGCAACTAGACGAGGGCCAAGACGATGCTACACAATGGTCACAGGACGCACTCGACTACACGTGTGCTATTTGGCGCAGACTTATTGGCACCTATATCACGCCTTTAGGCCCTCGCGAAGTCAATCTTCCTGGCCCAGTCCGCGACCGTCTCCTCGCTCTGGACAATTGCCGTTCGCCTCCTCACCCTAGAGAACTCAATGAGGCTGTCACCATTGTCTATGAACTTATGAACGACTCGGTCTTGCTCTCCTTCGTCGACTCGGTAAACACAGCCGCCCATGAGCAAGACCAGCCCATGACTAACGACGTCGAAGACCACCAGCAACATGATGCTCGCCAGGGCCGCACCCGTATGCGTATGCCCAAGGATTCATCGCGCCCTCGTGGCGAGGATTCCAGCCGCTCCCCCAAGCCGTCGTTTCTACCCCAGCTGAACCTCACTCGCCGTAGCGAAGGCCGGGGCCGCTCGCCTTCGGCCTCATCCGCGGATGCATCCTCGGTGGAGCGTGTTGGACTTATCGATGACAATGGCAGCTCGACCCCTCCGGCTGGCGAACCGCTTACGCCGCCCACAACGCCGCCGACGTCGGATTGGAACTTCAGCACGTCGCCGAACGGTCTGCAGCGTGCCATTTCTGTCCACAATGCTGGCTGGAAAAGAGTGAGCGCGAAGCTGGGCCTAGGCGGCCTGAACCGAATGACCCGTTCCGGCCGCCGCGCCAACAATACTTCGAATGGTAGCAACCATAGCACCACCGCTTGCGAAGGCTCCTCGTCGTCTGCTGATGGCGATGTATCGAGCGGGATGGCTATCGACCAGCAGCAGTCCAGCCAGAACTAATGAAGGCTGCAGATTTGTGTCGCAACCGAAAAACTCCTCCGCGAGCACAATCACACCAGCATCCACCGACAGCGAAGCAAACACTGCGCCTGCACCGTCACTTGCACTTGCAGGTCAGAGTGGCGTCGCCGATATCAGTGCCACTCCAGCCGAGACTGCGACAATACCGATTCCTATCCCGAAACGCTCAAATGACCGGACTGCTGCGCCGACTCGTCAAGGAGCTGCTTCATTGACACAGTTGAGTAACAGTTTGGTCATTGATAGTGGCCTTCAATAAGAGGAGCCTCATCTAGGACAACGTATGGTTCTCGGTCTGTTTAAGGCTGGGAGCTGTAGCTGCTCACGTGAGGATCGCAATGGTAGTTTGGCAGGCGTTGCGATTGGTAGCGGTACTTACGGTGGTTGCAATCGAACGACGAGTCTTGAAAGAATAGGCGATGGTCGTGGCCTGTTTGCAACAAAAGGAGTTTGTAGCAATGGTATGGCGGCAAAACACTACAATCCTTCGACAACGCCGTCCTCGTCGTCAGTATCTTACCGCCACCATCAACTTACCTCAGTGCCGATGTGGTTTGCTCACCGGCAATGTCGCACAAGCGATCAGGGCGTTTCTCAAGTAACGGCTACTGAACCAGTTGCTATGTCCGTGTCGACATTGACCGATACGAGTACTAAGTCTTTTCGCGGGATTTGTTCCGAAAACGTGGCATCTTCGTCGCCTTTGTCTTCGAGATCACCTCTAACGCCAATGGACGGTGAAGTAGTTACCGCTGCCAGTTGGTCGTCTCTTGACGTTGGCAGCTATGGTGGCAGTGATGGCAACGGCATCCATAATGATGACCAGCACGTAGCCTTCCACATCGATTGCGACTTTTATGGTGAGACTTCGACGTCCGCCGCGCCAGAGAATGCAACAATCGCTGCAACCAGTCTATACGACGACGAATGTTCTATCACATCATCAGACGGCGACTCGTCCACGGTTTGCGAGGTCATCGTTCCTGCACATCCTTTGATGGACTTACCGAACTTCCTGGGACTTCCGTCGGTAGTTCCACCACGATCGATCATCACACGGCACAGCAGCAGCATCATCCGCCAAATCATTGGTAGTAGGTTCAGTAACATTGCAAACGATGTTGGCACGAGTCGGCTTCCCACGCAACCACAGAAAGCCTGAGCTACGAAGATGATGATTTTACGGGTGGGAAGCCGAACTTGTGCGCCGCAAGTCGAGCGCGTGCTCTGTTGCTGCTAGCCGCCCGTCATTCATTGATGACTTGCGGCGCAGCGTCAACAAAAAAAGTCACAGCAACAGCAGCAGTAGTACCAACAGCCTTATTGGCTTGAGCTCAGCCCGCGGAGAAGCAATCGGATGTCGACGGCGTGATGGCCAAACGCGGAGGATGAGTTTCTTCCAGCGCGTGTTCCGTGATAATCACCTTGGCCGTCATAGCGGAAATGATTCGCACCCCCCGGACCTGCTGAGTCCGTCTCCAACAGCAGCTGTGCCCATTTTGGCCAGTCCTTCAACAGTCCCCTAGGGTGGTATCGGAGGCATCTTTGATCTCGGAACCTTTCCCCAGTGAGCCACAGTTGACGCTCTTGGTCAACAATTATACAACTTTGCGCGAAAGCAACCGGCTCTGATTTTCTAACACTGCCTGGTCGGTGGAGGCATTATCCTACCTGCCACCGTTTCTTAATTTCACTCCTTTTTAGCCCTCATCTCTGTTTTTGTCTATATAACCTGGTCTCTACTGTTTTCGGCGGCAGCTCCCAAGGAATATCATTTGCTTTTCGTTTTAACATTTTTGGGGTATTTTTGTGTTTTAGCATTGTTTGGAGTCATTGGAATAGAAAAGGGGATGTTGGACGGCTTATGGCATTACGATACCGAGCTGATCTTTGGCTTGTCAATTTTGGGCAATCAGCTTTCTGGTTATGACATAGAATGATTCCGTGATTCTTCTGCTCGTCTAATAAAACGGACAGCAAGTATCAAAAGGGTCCAGACTCACTCAGACGAGTAACGATCAATCAAATATTGCTTTCAAAATGGATACTACGGGATTCCATATCTAGAAGTGTTTTGATGGAGTTATGACTGTAGCAAAGGGACCACCTAGGCCATGCTAAATAATCGTCTTTGTACGACGGCGTATGCTACATGTCAAAGGAACTTCCTGCGTTTGTCGAATATTTAAGCATCTTGAGCTGTTGCGGAATGATCGAGGCAGTGAGACTAACAAAAGAATCCTGATAGTAAATTTCGCTTATTCAGCCGCATGACTCCCCCACTTCAGCAGTTACAGACCCATGCCATTGGAGGGAATATTCTGACCAGTATGGTAAAGAGGGCCGCCATTTTTTAGCGTGTCGGCACAATTTATTGCGGAGCTTGCCTACGACGTGATTACTCCGTAGACGTGCCTTTTACAGCGGTGGCATAGGGAAGCTGCCCGGAAGAGGAAGTGAGGTCTGAGACCAGTAAGGAAACAGTGCAATGGGATTTCACCCGCCAGAGCTACAGCTACTTCCGGCGCTGCATCAGAGATGTCCAGAGCTGGCAGCACACGTAAGGCCACGCAAATAACACAACGTTTTGCCTGTCGAAGCAAGCTACGATCAAGCCCCAGAAGTGTAAAGCTGCATAAAGGAAAACGAATCGGGTTCTCTTGCAAGGCAAAAGGTGCTCTGGTTGAGAGGATGGGACTTTCGGTGTCCGCGGCTACGGTAAACTACAGTGTGATTTTCTTGGCCTCTTTTTAAAAGAACCTGTTTGCTGAGCAAGCTCCAGTCATTCTTTCCTTTCTTCTTTCTTTCACCTCCCGCCCTGTTCTGGGTTTTCGCTTGTCTGAACTTCCCAAGAATTTGACGATTTCGTTTGTGAGGCGGTCTCTTTTTCAGCCACTATTTGAACCAAATGTCACTTCTCGCCTAAACCGATCTCCCCTTGCTCCACCGTGTCGTCATCGCTCTCACTAGTGACTGTTGCTGCAGCTGGCCATCACCAGCCAAACTTATCACAACTCAGATCCCCTCTCTCAATGTTAACGAAGTCCTTCATTGCGTGTCTTCCGTCAACTCCAATTGACTCTATTCGCGTCAGTTGCATCGACATTGTTCCATCGACATTTGCAGCACCGTTATAACGTTGCATACTTTCTTCTCGATAGGGTTGGCTTCTCGACGGCCAGCAACAGCACACGAAGTCTACCTTCAACCCACTTCAAGCGACGGCCTGTAGCTGGTCTAGTTCCAATCCTCCAACCCCCCCGATGCCTCGCTTCTTTTCTCCGGGCACCTTTCGTCGGGCAGCCATCACCACAGGTGTGGCCATAGGGACCGGTGGGCTTGTCTACTATGTTTATCGCCCGCGCAACATCCCCGGCTACGAGCCCCCTGCGGTCCCCCCTCCCATCTATGGCGCCGACGGCACATTCACTCTACCCCGGTTTCCACGCACAAAGCCACGCGACGAGCATATTGCCGACCTGAAGAAAAGCACGAGCGGTGACAAGGATGCCGAGTACGATATGCTTATCATTGGCTGCGGCGCTACGGGCTCAGGTGTGGCCCTGGATGCGGCTACACGCGGTCTGAAGGTGGCTGTCGTGGAGCGTGACGACTTTAGCAGCGGCACCAGCAGCAAAAGCACCAAGCTCGTGCACGGCGGCGTTCGCTACCTCGAAAAAGCCGTGTGGAACCTGGACTATGCGCAGTACGAGCTGGTCAAGGAGGCTCTGAAGGAGCGCAAGTACTTTTTGCAGACGGCGCCGCATCTCAGCTCGTGGCTGCCTATCATGCTACCGCTCGACCGCCTGTGGAAGATCCCCTACTACTGGGCCGGCACCAAGTTTTACGACTTTTTGGCCGGAAGCGAGGGTATCGAGAGTTCGTACTTTTTGACCAAGAGCAAGGCCATCGATGCGTTTCCCATGCTGAAGCAATCGGGGCTCGTGGGCGCGCTTGTGTACTACGACGGAGCCCACAACGACTCGCGCATGAATGTCAGCATCGCCATGACCGCCGCTTTGTACGGCGCTACCGTGGTCAACCACATGGAGGTCACTTCGCTGACAAAGGACGAACATGGCCGCCTGACAGGTGCTACCATGCGTGACATGGTGCCGGAGCGCAACGGTAAGACTGCCACAGATATTACCGTGCGGGCGAAATGCGTCATCAACTGTACGGGTCCCTTCACCGATGGCATTCGCAAGATGGACGACCCGGCGTGTGCCGAGATTGTGGCCCCAGCCTCGGGTGTCCACATCACTTTGCCAGGCTACTACAGCCCGGGCAAGATGGGCCTGATCGATCCGTCTACGTCGGACGGCCGCGTCATCTTCTTCCTACCTTGGCAAGGCAACACCATTGCCGGCACGACCGATGAGCCTGCTGCGATCGCCAAAAACCCCTTGCCCGACGACAAGTCTATCGAGTGGATTCTTAACGAGATTCGCCATTACCTTTCGCCTGATATCAATGTGCGGCGCGGCGATGTCCTTGCTGCTTGGTCCGGTATCCGCCCGCTGGTCAAGGACCCCAAGGCCAAGAACACCGAGTCGCTGGTGCGCAACCATCTGGTCGACGTGTCCCCGTCGGGCCTGCTGACATGTGCTGGTGGAAAGTGGACCACGTACCGTCAGATGGCCGAAGAATGCGTTGATGCCGCTATCAAAGAGTTTCGCCTGTTGCCGCAGCCGCTGGTCACTGTGCCGCGCGTGAGCGGCAGCGAAGCCATTGATGATGGCGCTATTCTTGACGGGTCCTGCCAGACGCATCAGGTGCGCCTCATTGGAGCTCACGGCTTCAGCCGGACGCTATTTATCCACCTGATTCAGCACTTCGGCTTGGAGACTGCTGTGGCCAAGCATCTGACCGAGAGTTACGGTGACCGCGCCTGGACCGTTGGCTCGCTGTGCGACCCTACAGAGAAACGCTTCCCCGTCCGCGGTAAGCGCATCTCACAACTGTATGACTTTGTCGATGGCGAGGTGCGGTATGCTGTTCGCCACGAGTACGCGCAGACGGCTATTGATGTTTTGGCGCGGCGGACCCGGTTGGCATTTTTGAATGCCCAGGCGGCACTGGAGGCTCTGCCCAAAGTCATCGACATTATGGCAAAGGAGCTGAACTGGGACCGACGCAGGCAGGAATACGAGTGGAAAGACAGTGCGTGCTCCCTCCCTTCTTAAACGTAATTTTTTTGGCCGTGGCTAACCAACCGACAAAACAGCCGTCGCGTTTCTGGAGTCCATGGGCCTCCCTCAGCCCATGCTCACGGCCACCCGTGCCCAGGTCGAGTCCGGCAAGCTCGATTTTTCTTCGTCTCTGGAGTATAAGATGTATTCCCGCCATGATAAGCCCAACGACGAGCCCGCATCCTAGAGACACCGTGGGATATTCATCCAGGTATATTGCCACTTGTCATACGAATGATTCAGACACCATTTGACGAACAACGGAGCGCCGAAATGCGACAGATGCACGGTCCCCATCTCCCCATCTGCTCCATATAGATGCAATCTTATAGCGCCTTATACGATACTTACCGACGTACTTTGCTGCCATGCTGTGTACACATCCAACATACACAACACTGTAGTCGACGGCAAGCCAAGAGATGGGTGCGGAAGCAAACGAAGTGGGAGGTGAGGAGACATTAGTTTTTGGCCTCGATGGTTGAAAGGGCTTATAATTTAAACGTTTTGATTTATCGTCCCAGGCAAGTGCCGTTTTGCGATATTCGGTCTTGCCTTGTTTGACTTCTGTCAGCTAGTAAACAAGCTGAGTTGGTACATATTTCAGGCGGCACCTTCCTTGAGTCTGTTTCGGTCGCATATCATGATGCGTTTTAACTTTCTGTAAGAATTATACGAAACGCACATACGTTTCCTCCACCCTCCCGCAGGTATCATTATCGCATGACTTCAATATCTCATTGAATATCCTTATCCGACGCACAGGTATAACGCAGACAATGGCCGCGGGGCCGTCCTCGTCCAGCTGTTCTCACGCCCTCTCTACCTTTCCCAGTATCGAAACGGCGCCCAACCCGGCTGGTTGCCGAACCTCGTGGAGACACAAAGATTCTTCCGAAAATACCCCAAGCAGCGTTGAAAACGATGACGCCGCTTACATAGTCCCCGGTATTCCCGTGTCCAGTCTGCCACAGGAATCTATGCCGGTTCTCGCCGATGATGGTTCATACGCTCATTTCTACAACAGTACTGGGCCACCGCTCGTTTCTGATACGCAGAGATCCACCTCTCCAGCGTCAGCCGCCTCCGGTGTCGCTAATCCATCAGGGCTTGGAGAAGTGATGCCATGGGCTCAAGACGACGGGATACACGCCGCCAGGGTGGACTGCGAGCATACAGCCCATTCAGCATCCATAATCTCGCCTCCTCTCCGAGTTCTTGTCAACCGCCGACAACAGAAGCTAAAGCAAGAGCAAGAACAGCGAGGGCCGACTTGCCAGACAGCACCCAGACCAGTCCTCGCACCTCTGCAACCGCAATACAGCCCTCCAAAGCGCCGTCCTACGCCACCGGGTGTGCCGTCTTTTGAGTCCGCCAACCGAACGCTGGAGTCACGCCTGGCGTTGCGGCGCTACGATACGTGCCAACCGAGGACCAATGCTGGCAATGCTAGCACCGTGCGGACGGGCAGGAACAGTGTCAGAAACGGTGCCAGCAACGGCCCTTTCTCCAACCTCTCCCTCTAGCGGCGGAGGGAAAGGCCCGCGACAGCATCGCCGAGCCGTTTTGGTTTCAGCTCCGGGTGCGGACGCACGCGCAGCAACGGCACGCGCTGCCAGGGAACCAGCGGCGTCACTAGCACTGGCGGGTGTTTTAGCCTGCTGCACGGGCACCCCTCGACTCTTCAAAGCTCGCCAACCCCACGCCCACTGCCGCCGGTCTGGCGTCCGCCGGTGAGCCAGCACACAATTGTGAACCATCCTTGGGCGCGGGAGACATTACCATTTGCAAGGCCCGCGTCACCGCCGCCGCCGCCGCCAGCTCCACCAGAAATATCACAGACGTCAGAGCCGGCAGACTTCAACAGAGAACAAGTGCCATCTGCTTGGTTCAATTCGGAGAATGGCGGCAACAACCATGCTGACACATCGGGACCTCGGGGTGCCGGCGACACCGTACGAGAAGCCATGTCGGTACAAACGGTGGCAGAAATGGAGGCCCGCGATGGCAGACCAGCGCGGCGCGCGACGCTGAGCGACTACAGCTTCTTGCAAGAAAGGCAAGATGAGGGGGCAGAGAGTGCTCCTCCAACGCCCATGCGTCCTGGAGCATCGGGAGAAGTGCATGTTGTCACGGCTGTGCCTGTTCCTATTGCTATTGCACCTATACCTTCCCATTTGCCAACGACAAGGGATCCTTCGGGGCGAACCAGTGCTCCGGCAGAACCGACCTTCTGTTTATGTTGGAATTGGCGTGTACCGAGCTGGCTAAGCAGCTGCTTCTTTGAAGAGTAGTGGGCGTCCCATGTCCTATACATCCTGTGAATAAAATAAAATCGACCCAAAAATAAATGCATGGTCTTCATTCTTATTTCAAGACAGGACGAGAAGATGACCCCAGTGCTGATGCAAGCGTGACGGGTCATCGTAGTCATGCAAGGCCAAAATATGATGTGCAGTGCATATAGCGCCTTCAGGCTTTGCGTCGCCGGAGCATAGAACACTCCCGTCTGCCGTATGTGACATTCCTAAATACCCATAAACTCTTCAGAATACTATTTGCAATTAATGTACTCCATACGTTGCTTTTTACGCTGTATCTACTTCGTATGACTACCAAAAGTTAGCGCTATAAGCTAAGCTATGTGGATATGCATGGCATACATTGTGTACGTAATACTGTGCTCTCCCACTAATAGGCTTTTTCCCCTCCTGTTGCTTGCTAACCATCCTATATCGCGACGGCAAAGTCGTTTTCACGCCGATCCCGGTCCCGCAGCCACGCAACGACACACGGCGGACTGCTCTTTGGACGACCAATAACTGCATCCTGTACTCTAATCACCAGCGAGCCTTGATTGCCGTTATCCACCTCATCTGGCTTTTAGAAATGGATCCCGTGTCTGCCACCGCCCACGCGGTCACAGCGGTTACACCTTCAATCACCACAGCCTCAGATCCTTCGCAGACGCCGCTGCAACAGAAATCCCTTCGCCTACAATCTGTGAAGGAGATCCGGGCTCTGCCGTCCTTCCAACCGGACCTCTACCAGCGGGGCTGGTTCTCCATACCACACCCCACCCTTCCTCTCTTGGCCACCGCCCACAACAAATCCGTCACCATCTTCTCGCTCGCCACGTTCTCCGCTCATAGTTCCTTGACCGGCGGCCACAGTAGGTCCATCCGGTCGGCCACATGGAAGCCCAGCTTACCGCCCAACAAGCTGTTCCTGGTCACGGGCAGCTTCGACTCGACTGCGGGCCTGTGGCGCTATGAGCAGAACAACCAGTCGGGCGGCGGAGCGGGTCTGGAGACGGAGATCACGGCCGGGCGCCGGCGGGTGGGCGACGTCGACAGTGACGACAAGGACGGCGACGAGAACGACGAAGACGAGAACGACAAGGGCGACGAGGAGGACGATGGCTGGGAGTTCACGCTTGTGCTGGAGGGCCAGGAGCATGAAATCAAGAGTGTCGCGTTCTCGCCCTCCGGCCAGTACCTGGCGACGTGCAGCCGCGACAAGTCTGTCTGGATCTGGGAAGACGTCGGCAGCGACGAGGACGACGACGAATGGGAGACTGTGGCCGTACTCAACGAGCACGAAGGTGACGTCAAGTGTGTCGCCTGGTGCCCCGACGTGCCCGGCCGCCGCAGCGGCAGTGGGCGCCATTACAGCTTGGACGTGCTGGCCAGCACCAGTTACGACAACACGATCCGCATCTGGCGCGAGGACGGCGACGGCGAGTGGGTGTGCGTGGCCGTTCTTGAGGGTCACGCGGGCACCGTTTGGGGGGTGCAGTGGGAGGCCGACCCTGCGCGCAAGCGCTTTCCTCGTTTGTTGACGTGGTCTGCCGACCAGACTCTGCGTATCTGGGAGCTCGAAGAGGAAGACGAGGACGAGGCGGTGGGCACGGACGTGGAGGGCGGCGGCCAAGGCGCAAACCCGCTGTTCCGCAGCAATCTTGGTGGTGTCCCCAACACGATGCGCCGCTCGCTGCACGAGCCCTGGACCTGTACAGCCGTGCTGCCACGCGCCCATACGCGGGATATCTACTCCGCTTCTTGGAGTGGATCCAACGGCCTAATTGCGAGCACGGGCAGTGATGGCACTTTGATGGTGTACGCCGAGTTTGATGGCCCGGCACCAAGCGACAAGGATGACGTGACGGCCGAGGACGAGGCTGCTGCTATGCTTGACGGTGATGTTCACATGACCAACGGCAATACCGACGCGCCAGCTGCTTCGAATGGTCGCAGTCGCAGCCCAGGACGTGTCACCAACCATACTCATAATCACGCACACGGCCACGACCATGATCACGACCACGACCACGAACATGACCACGACCACGACGAGCAAAGCCAGCCCCAAACCCATTCTCATGCCACTCACCACAGCAACGCCCCGGTCAGGCACTGGCGTGTTGTCGGCACGGTCGCCAGCGCCCACGGGCCGTACGAGATCAACAATATCACATGGTGCCGCCGCTTTGATGCCGGCACCGACCGGAGAGGCGTGGAAGAAATGCTGGTCACGACTGGTGACGACGGCGTGGTGCGGCCATGGGAAATTATTGCATAGGAAACGTCGCACATTTGTGATTCAGAAAGTCTTGAAGATAACTGTAGGGCATTTATAGCGAGAGACATAAACTTTACCGAGGTCGCACATAGCAATAAATCGAACATATAAGGCTACGATAGATATAAAAATGTATTTAGAGATAAAGGATTCAAAGCTCGAACCGGATATCGCCAGATTGAGGTGTAGGACGCATTTAAACTGGCTTTATTCTGATGTACATGTTTAAACCTCTTATTATAGGTAACGAGAAGACAAAACACCAGCTGCTCTAAATATGCAGAGATAACATGGGAAAACAAAAGGCAAAGTAAAAGCCAAAAGTCGAATACATGCGAAAACAAAATGACTGACCAATTCCGTCCCCCTATACAATATTCCCACTGACACTCGTGGTTCCACACCCTCCATGCCGCTCATGCAATTGTGTCTTCATTTTTTATTACTTCGACAGGCTTCTCGTTCGTGTGGTTTGTTGTTTTATATCACAATATTTTTACAGCGAGTGTGTATCTCGAGGGTTGGATGATGAGCGCGACGAAAGAGGAAACTGACGCAAGGGGAGGGAACGTAGAAGATAACAACGAAACAATCCAACAAAACAAACACCTAAGAGCAACGACATCGATGCGGTCAGCACTGCACCATGCCTCTACTCGCCCTTGAGCTTGTCCTGCTTCACTGTGAAGGCCATCTCAAGCAGGTCCTGCTCTTCCTTGTTGTGCGACGACTTGGTACCCGCAGCCACCGACGCGCTGGGGTTGCGGCCGGCGTACATGACGTGCTTGTGGTCGTGGTATTGCGTCTGGTTCAGAATTGTCTCAATGCGAGGCTGTGTGAAGGACCAGGCACCGGCGTTGAGAGGCTCCTCCTGGGCCCAAACCACCGTCTTGGCGTTGGGGTACGAGTCCAGGTTTTCCTTCAGCTGCTGCCACGGGAATGGGTGCAGCTGCTCAACACGCGTGATGGCAACGTTGTCGATGTTGTTGTCCGCGCGGTACTTGTGCAGGGCGGCATAGACCTGACCAGAGCACAAAATCACGCGGTCGATCTCCTCGTTGCTCTTGATGGTGCCTAGCTCGTGGGCCGGGTCGCGAATGATCCAGTGGAACTGAGAGTCACCGGTGAAGTCCTCAATGCTCGAGCGAGCGAGAGGGTGGCGCAGAAGCGACTTGGAGAAGAAGAGGATAAGGGCTGTCGAAAGGTTAGTATATTGTCAAGACTGTGAAAGCTGTCAACATGACAGGGACAGAGGGGTTGCAAAACTTACGCTTGCGGAACTGGCGGTTCATCTGGCGACGCAGGATGTGGAACAAGTTGGCAGGGGTGGTCATGTAGGCAATCTGCATGTTGCAGTCCTGGTGCTGGCGGTCAAGCTTGTCCTCGGACGGGAACACGCGAGGGTCTTCGTTGCAGAGCTGCAGGTACCGCTCAATACGGCCCGACGAGTGCTCGGGGCCCTGACCGTCGTAACCGTGCGGCAGCGACATGACGAGACCGGTGCGCTGCATCCACTTGACCTCACCAGAGGCGATGAACTGGTCAATGATACATTGCGCGTTGTTGGCGAAGTCACCAAACTGCGCCTCCCACATGACGAGGGCATTGGGCGACGTCAGCGAGTATCCATATTCGAAGCCAAGAGCACCAAATTCGCTCAGCGACGAGTTCGAGATAACGAACTTGCTCTGGTCCTTGCTAACGTGCTGCAGGGGAGTGTATGTATCCTCAGTCTCCTGGTCGTGGAACACGGCGTGGCGCTGCGAGAAGGTACCACGTTCAACATCCTGGCCAGACACGCGAACGTGGTGGCCCTCTGAGACCAGCGAACCAAATGCGAGGGCCTCAGCAGTCGACCAGTCGATGTTCTTGCCGTCAAGAACAGACTTGGTGCGGGCAGAGAGGATACGCTTCAGGTTGCGGTGAACGGTGAAGCCTTCAGGTGCAGAGCCAATGACCTCACCAATGTGCTCCAGGGTCTTCCGGTCAACACCAGTGGGTTTGTGGGGGAGGATCTCGGTGGCAAGCTCCTTAGGCGACTTGAAGCCATTCCAGGCGGAGGTGGTCCACTCCTTGGAGGTCGGTTGGTAGTCCTTGGACTTGGAAAAGCTGTCCTCAAGCATGCCCCACACCCATTGCTTGTGCTCCTCGATGTCTTCCTTGGTGAAGGTGCCCTCCTGCAGCAGCTTGTCGACGTATATATCGATCTGCGGACGGTGGTCGTTGATGCGCTTGTACATCAAGGGTTGAGTGAAGGACGGCTGGTCGGTCTCGTTGTGGCCGTGCTTGCGGTAGCAGACCATGTCAATGATGACATCCTGCTTGAACTCCGCGCGCCAGTCCGAAGCCAGCTGGCAGACAAAGTTCACTGCCTCGACGTCGTCGGCGTTGACGTGGAAGACGGGGGCGTCAATAGCCTTTGCAATGTCCGTGCAGTACGGGGTCGAGCGAGCGAAACGGGGATCGGTGGTAAAGCCAATTTGGTTGTTGGCGACGAGGTGGATGGTGCCGCCGGTAGAGAAAGCGGGCAGCGAGTGGAAACCCAGGCACTCGTAGACGACACCTTGGGCAGCGAGGGCGGCGTCGCCGTGCAAGAGTACAGCCATGGCACTGCGGTGGGTGCTCTCGTCGTTGTTGTAGTGCTGGATGGCGCGGGTGCGGCCAAGCACGACGGGGTCCTCGGCCTCCAGATGCGACGGGTTGGCGACGAGTGACAGCTGCACGCGCTTGCCCGAAGGCGTGGGACGCTCAAAGTTCATGCCCAGATGGTACTTGACATCACCAGAGCCCTCGTCCTCAGCATGGGCGGTGCCGGCAAACTCGCTGAAGATGGACTCGTTCGGCTTGCGGACGACGTTGGACAGAACGTTCAGACGACCACGATGGGGCATTCCAATGATAATGTCTTTGACGCCATAGTCCACACTACGGTCGATCAGGGCCTTCATGCCAGGCACGAGCGTCTCGCAGCCCTCAAGGCCGAAGCGCTTGTCGTTCGGGTACTTGGTGGAAAGGAAGGCCTCGAAACTGGAGCTCCAGATGAGACGGTCGAGGATGCGTCGCTTCTCGTCAATGGAGAACTTGAAAGGCTGGGGAACCTCAATGCGCTCGCGCAGCCAGTCGCACTTCTCACGGTCGGGGATATGGATAAACTCGACGCCATACGAGCCGCAGTAGATGTTCTCGCAGGCAGCGACGATCTCACGCAGGGTCATCTTCTCGCGGCCCTCGCGCTTGAAACGCGGCAGAATACCAGGGCCAAGGGTGTACTCGGTGTCGAGGTCCTTCTCGGTGAACTGGTAGTGTTCCAGGGTGAGCTCCTTGGGCTTGACGTTGCCAAAGCCCTTGGACTCGTTGCGGATTCCGAGCGGGTCGATATCGGCCTTGAGGTGGCCGCGGGCCTGGTACGCGCGCACCAGCAGCTGCACCTTCAGATGGTTGTCGACGTTGGAGCCCTCAGCGAGGCCAACGCCGGATCCCGCAGCCAGGCCAGGAACACTTGCCGCCGAGCTAGGAACCAGCGAAGGTGGCGGCGTGAAGGCCTGGGAGATGGGCATGTCACCGCTCTCGACGTTCTTGAAGTACACCTGCCAAGAGACGTGCACGCTCTTGGGGTCCTGCTTCCACTGCAGGTACATCTCGTCAATGTAGTTGGCAGCATTGCCCGACAGGAAGTTGTCGTTCGGATCCGGTGCCGACTGGATGGCACTGGCGAAGCGCTTCTGCTGCTGGTGGACGGCCAATGCAAGAGGGCGACGGCCGACAGCGACAGCTTTGCTGGTCGACGAGCGCGGCAGGGCAGTCATGGCACATCTTGACGTCGATGACGCAGCACGGGCCAGGCCCGGCATGGAGAAGCCGCTGGCTTTGCAAAATGACCGGCGCAACATGATGGAGCTCGGTGTAGGAAGGGTCGACGTGACAGAGAGGTGATGTCGAATTTGAGCGGAAGCTCAGGAGAGGCACGGGCGTGGATCAGAAGAAGCAGGTGGCGATGGGGCCGCTGCTAAGCAAAAGGTAGGAGGAAAGGGACGCTGCGAGTGGCAATTAGTTACACAGATCATCGAGGCCATCACCGCCATTGTGCACCCGTCGACACAGGCCGCCTTGATGCTTGTCTTCGGATATGCAGACCGAGCACACTGAGAAGGAGGTCTCGGCACCGTGAAGCTCATGATGCGCAGCGGGGGCGAAGGGGACTGCAGCAGCACCAACAACAACAAAGACAACAACAACAACGCTCAGCAAACAGACGCAAAACTCACCTCATCAGTGATCTCAAACGAGACCAGACAAAAGGAGGTTGAAGAATAAAGAGAGAGATAAAGAGCGGCGGAGTAAGTCAACACAGCATATGCGGACAACAGGAAAAAAAGGATGGAAAACAAGGAACGTATGCAAAAGGCGAGGCGCGAGGAGGCAAGTTTCCAATGGGGACGAGGGATAAAGTGCAGCTGCAAGAGCAGGAATGCGCAAGTGCCATAGGACAGCGCAGCAGAGTAGCGGAAAAAACTCATTGGCTGCGTGACACTTATGACGGCAATTCCGGCTCTCAGTCTTTTTCTAAGGGGCAAATAGTGGAGCGCACGGTAACGGTTGGCTACTACCGCACATCCTCCGGTGCGTTCAGCGCCCCGTTTTGGTCCGCGAACAGCGATCCGACGCTAAAGGAAGGGCCGTGCATTATTTTAAGCAGACACTGTGCACTGGGGGTGGAAAGCGGATCCTGTTACAGCGTGTCGCGGCCTGTCTGAATCGGTGGTCTGAAAATACGGAGTAATGTCACGGGACCTGGCTATCACGGTATGATAACAACCCACCATGAAGGCGAC
Source organism: Sporothrix luriei (assembly GCA_021398005.1). NCBI lineage: Eukaryota > Fungi > Ascomycota > Sordariomycetes > Ophiostomatales > Ophiostomataceae > Sporothrix > Sporothrix luriei. The sequence continues at coordinate 75,708 of WNLO01000008.1, forward strand.
CCACTTATAGCTGCCTACTGAGCTTCCTTGGCGCTGCCTTTCACGACGTCAATGGATGCGACTGTTGTTGGTTCTTGTTCAACATTGCACTCTCGAACGATCGGACAAGAAAATCCCATGCAATATGCGATACCACCCCAGCGGACTGTGAATGGCGCCTTGACACTTGATCTAGCGTGGCCTGCTGTCTGCTGGACAACAGCTGGGAAGGCTGAACGACGACGGAGGCAATCTCGCGTGACGGCATCTTGAACAACGTCCGTGTGCGTAGACTGGACGAGCAGCACCGGGTACTTGGTGCCCACAGCATACCGCCCGACATGGCGGCTGCACAAGGGAATGCTGCTTACAAAAAGAAAGAGGGCATCCTTGCGGTGTCGGACGACCACACCCGGGTCACATGGACGCCGGTGGCAGGAGGATCGGCCGTGACGCTGGCGACGGCGAACATTACAAGTGAGTCTGGCTCGGTGTTGCCCCCTGCGCCAGGTGTGTCGCTGTCGTCTTGGCAGAAACTGACAGGGTGGCATAGATTTGCAGCAAACTCCCGACACGGTCCCCAAGGTCATGCTCAAGATTTTTGAGAAGATCCCGGGCACCGAAGGCGAACCGACATCCTACCTCTTCCACTTCAACCACCCCAGCGACGCCCGACCCCAAGCAAATGTGGTCAAAGACCTGCTGTCGCAAAAAATAGCAGACAGCCGGGCGAATGATCCAAGCCTCCCAAAACCCATCTCTGCCGCTGGCACGCCACAGCCCGATGGCGGCACTCCGTCGAACGGCAGCAGGGCCAAGGCCGCAGATGCCAATGCGGGCCTCTCTGCCGCCATGTCGTTTGCCAACACCGTGGCCGCAAAGCCTGCTGCAGAGCGCTGGTTCGACGACAACCAGCTAAAGATGGACATTGAGCTGCAGCAGTCCTTGATGAAGAAGGACAAGACTCTCCACCAGACATACATGGACGCGCAAAAGTCCAAACCGGAATCAATATCGGACGCTGCCTTCAACGCGCAGTTCTGGTCGACGAGGACGTCGCTTCTTCGAGCACACGCTATCGAGACCAACCAAAAGAAAGGCGCATACAATGTGTTGTCGACCATCAAACCCAAGACGGTGGACGGCGAGTTGAAGCTGAACATCAGCCTTGAGCAGGTGCAGATGATTCTGAAGCAGCACCCCCTGGTGCAGCGCATCTACAATGAAAACGTTCCGCGCATCCCCGAGGCGCAGTTCTGGTCGCGCTTCTTCTTGAGCAGACTTTCCAAGAAGCTACGAGGTGAGCGCGTCTTGGACAGCGAGCGTGCCGACCCGCTGTTTGACAGATACGACGAGGCAGATGACGCGATCGCATCGAGCCTTATCCTCTCGTCACATGTCCCGCATACCATCGACCTCGAAGCCAACGAGGAGAACCAGGGCGGTTTCAAGGGCGGAAACCGTCAAGATGTCGAGATGCGGCCACGATCCAACATCCCCATTGTGCGCACGCTGAACAGTTTGAGCGAGAAGATCATGGCGACGGTCGCGCCGTCTGATCAAGACCCCACCACCACCGCACAAGCCGACATCGACACACAAGAGGAACTGGCACTGCGCGACCTGCGGGGAGACGTTGAGACCAGCCGCATTGTATTAAGCGTGCGCGAACAGAGCCGGTTTTTCTCAGACAATAGTGCAGCCTCGGCAAAAGACCAAGAAGAATACGACAAGCAGGTGCCGTCTGAGGTGCTGTTTGATGTTCAAGCGGACATTGACACACTGGAAGGAGACGGCGCCGGAGGTATCGACCTGCACGCAGGGCTCGGGATTGACGAAGAGAGCGACAGCGACGAGGAGAACGCCCGAAGGGCAGACCACGTGGGCTCGCGGGCCGCACGGCAGGCGGCACAGAAGCAGGTTCTCGCCGCGGTCGCCCAGAAACGTGCCGAACTCTACGGCCACAGCAGCGACGAGCAGACACCGATGGGCATCCCGGCGGAGGTTGCACAAAAAGCGTACATTACAAACGCGACGACGACGGAGTTTCTCAAGCAGTTCTGGAACGCATTCTTATCCGGGGACCCAGATCGGGCACAGGAACTGGCGTACCACGTGGAATCACTGGCGCGGTCCATGGCACGGATTGAAGCCGTAGCCGACGAGGCCGAGGAGGCGCGGAACAAGGTGATTGACGAGAAGAAGGAGGAGATACGCGTCAAGTTTGGCCGCACGGGCCGGCGCATTAGGTGGCGGCCGGAGATGATCGGCGGTGGCCGAAAGGCAGTGCATGTTTTGCTTGGGCCGACGATCAGCAGTCTCGAGACAGCCCAGAATTTGTACAAGGCGGCGCTGGCGGCCGAAGGGCTGAAGCCAAGCACCGAGTCATAATTGGGGTCGTAGATAGATAGATGTGCCTTGCGGCGTACCTGTAAAAGTGGCATAAAATACCGTTGTTTTGTTTCAATGACTGAGAAGCACGTAAATGACACTCCGTATTAATATCCGTACCGGTCTTGGCCATCTGCGATGTATGTCATCTTACAGGGGCTTGCACTAGCCGTTAGTGGCCACGGGAAAGCTGTTGGGTTTAAACAGCCTCGGCCATCTCGGGCTGTGATTGGCCAGGATTAGCGCAACAACGTCTTTTAAAAAACCTTCGAATTTCACACATCGGACTTCATCCGTCGCTTTAACGTCTGACCAACTCACGCAACAGGCCCACGCTGACAAGAGAGGGACACGCCACGACTCCCAGAACAGCCCAATGCGACGGGCAGCCAACAGCACGTCTTTCGGATGCATCTCGTAGTGGCCCGGGCCCTACAGTCGGTGGCGGCGACACCCAAACAATATCGCCGTCGCATCATCACCAGTAGGCCGACCCTGGGCACTGTTCGCGGGTTCATCGGCTCGCCAGCGCGGTCCATACAAACGGGTGAACCGAGTCCCAGCAGAGATGACGAACCACGACCGCAGGATTCGGCCAGCGGAGGCAGGGGGGCTTCAGAGGACGGCAGCGGCCCAAGCCAGGGCACATCGCCGACATCCTCAACTTCGGGCAACACAGCTGCTGGCCAGACAAGCCCCTCTGCGCCACCAGCTCCCACAGTTCCGACAGTACCAATACCGGAATCGGGAGCCGCAACGGCCTTACAACCAGCCGACGGACCCAAGGAGGCATTCTCGGTCGCCGTTGGGATTGGTGGTGGGCGTAATCGAGCAGCACGCACCCGGAGCCAGGACGGCATGCCGGCCATTACCCTTCCCGACTGGTTCCTAGCCGACCGAGTTCATCTGCACCGCAAGGACCAGACCATGTTTACGGACCAACAATCGCTCAGCTCCGATCTCGAGGCAGCTAGCAATCTCATATTTCCCACACCTTGTCAGACCTCACCGCCGGACGACAAGGACCTCTCTTCGCTCTCCATTGGTGACCGAGAGACCCTACAGCGCTACTTTGACGCCTGGATCGACGGCGCTTCCTGGGACACGCACAAAGTCGTTCAGGCTGTGGCGCATCTGCGTGACGGCCAGCAAATTGAGGCAGTGGCAAGGCGGGGAGCCGCCATTGCTGCCGCTGCGTCATATGCGGTAGCATCCGTCGCATATGACAGCTCTGGGGCCTTGTCTGTATCTTTGGACAATGTATCTGAAGCGACCAAAACGGCCCAGATTGGCCGGCTGGATCCCTACAATGCTCTGAACCTTCCACACCTTCCATTTGGCAAGCCATCCATAGAGGCGATCAAGGCGAGCCTAGAAAAGGGCTCGACACGCTCCATTGCAAGGGCTGCAGACTCTGCCATTGCGCATGGTATCCCTACAAGGACCGACCTCGGCGAGTACCTCGCGTTCCAGGAACTGTACTCTACAGTTGCGACTGAGTTGCGCGCCGTGTCGCCGGCCAGATCGGGCAAGGACTCCAAACGGCCTGTGTCCGTCTTGGCTATTATGAACTACAAGGGTCGGAGCAAGGCTGTAAACGTTATTGACGACGTGGCCCGCGCCCTGTCAGCTCATGTGGTTCACCTCGATGCCGGCAGTATTGCAGACATTGCAGGCCCTTATCTCGGCCAGACAGCCTACTGGGCCCGCGGGAATATTGCCATGCTTGGTTATTCGGCGGCGCTCAAGAATGGCCAGACGGTTTCGCGCAGTTCGTCGAACAGCGACGACGACTCCGACGTGTCTCTGTCTCACATTCCCGTGTCCATCATGAGGGTTTCAGGGATGTCCCGGTTGCCAATGAAAGGATTCGCAACATCTGAGCCGGACGACCGATGGGATGATCTCAAGATGAATAGCATTCTCGAGGCCATGGTTCGCGCTGCGGATGCCACATCCTTGCCGTCGTCGTCGTTGCCACCATCATCATCGTCATTACCACCGTCGTCAACAAAAATGACACCTACGGCCACAGAGCCACATAACCTGATCCTTCACGTCCACCACTTTCTTGAACTGAGCTCCACCATCGAAGGCACTCAGATTCTCACAAAGTTGCGCAACATCGTCGACCGCCTCTGGCAAAAGGGCCGCAAAATCGTCCTGGTTGGTTCTACATCGGCCGACATGAACGCGAACCCAAGTCTTCTGGAGAGGGCGGAGGACTTGCGCCAGGAAGATTGCCACGTCATTCCCTGCCGCGTGGCTGAAGGCGCCTCGACTCGCAAAATGGAAGCACAGGACACATTCAACGAAAATATGAGCAACATCCGGGCAATGATCTCGGCACTGACGTCCCAGCAGCTGGATCAGAATGCATTCACATGGTCAAACGGCACCACTGCCGAGCTCAAATCGGCCCTCTCATCGACCATCTTCGACATTCATTGGGTGTACCGTTTTGCCGCACAGGTGATTGGCAACAGCGGATACATGCCCTCCTCACTACCCTCCTCGCACACTCCCGCTCCCTCGTCACAGTTGACAGACAGTCTCAACGAGCACTCCTTTATACAAGCACTCCGGTCCACGCAGGACCAGGACCAGATGTGGAAAGAGACTACCGGCGCCCAGGAACCCTACTACTCGCCCCTTGCGGTCAACCAGGAAACGGATGCTGAATCTGAGCCGACTCATGAGGTTCGCATCGGCGGCGTCCTCAAAAAAGTGTCGTCCAGCGACTACACCGAGTACGAAAAGAAGTTTCTCAGCGACCTGATCGATGCCAATGAAATCAAGACTACCTTTGACGATATCGTGATACCAGCTGAGCTCAAAGAGTCCCTCAAGGCCCTGACCTCATTATCGCTTATTCGTCCAGAGGCTTTCTTGTATGGTGTGCTCGCTGCGGAACGTATTCCCGGCTGTCTGCTATACGGACCCCCTGGTACAGGCAAGACGCTCATGGCCAAGGCCGTTGCCAAGCAGAGTGGCGCCAACATGCTTGAGATCAGTGCCGCGAGCATCAACGACATGTGGGTTGGCAACAGCGAGAAGAACGTCCAGGGGCTGTTCTCTCTAGCGCGCAAACTGTCACCCGTCGTCATCTTCATCGACGAGGCCGATGCGCTGCTTGGCGCCCGCCAAGCCCGTCCCGGCCGTGGCGGGCATCGTGAAACCATCAATCAGTTTTTGCGCGAATGGGACGGCCTCACATCCAACATGAAGGCGTTCATCATGGTGGCTACAAACCGGCCCTTTGACCTTGACGAGGCCGTGCTGCGGCGCCTCCCGCGGCGCCTCCTCGTGGACCTCCCGCTGCGCGAAAGCCGCCTTGCCATCCTTCGCGTGATGCTTCGTGACGAGGTGCTCGACAGCGAAACCGTCTCCCTCGAGAAGCTGGCTGCCGACACAGAGCTGTACTCGGGCTCCGATCTCAAAAATCTTTGCGTTGCGGCTGCCATGGAAGCTGTTCGTGAGGAGGTGCGGGCGCAAGCTGCACACACAGGCCCCGATCCGTTTGTGTTCCCGGAGCGGCGTGTGTTGTTTGGCCGCCACTTTGACCGCGCGCTGCAGGAGATTGGCGCCAGCATCAGCGAGGACATGTCGTCGTTGCAGGCGATTCGCCGGTTTGACGAGCGTTACGGCGACAACAGCAGCACGCGCAGGCGCAAGCGGCAGCGTGGTATGGGCTTTGAAGTGGTCAAGGGTCCGCCGCAAACCGAGGAGGCCCGCGTGCGGCAGCCCGCCTAGTCAAAAGTATGAGTGTGGGATGCTTAGTATGTATGTTTTTGTACCCTTGGAGTGTAAGTTATGGCAGTCAGACCGCGTTGATCGAGGAGGGTCGTCCGGTTTTTTGTTACAAAAAAAAGGTCTACCATTTAAAGTAGACCTATTTTTTTCTACTGAGGTCTAAACCCATTTTTGTTTGCATTGGCAGATAGATAGCATATTGGAATAAATATCGGTATAGAAAAAAACGTAATATCTTCACTAGATAACAAAACAGAGGACATGGGCGATTGGGGTCCGGATCGTTAGCGAGAGGTTGTATCCATCGCCACATACCAAAACGAAATTGAAGTTGAACTCGGTCATGTAAACAAAGACGCGTATACTTTCATTTTTCAACGTGGCAGAAAAAAGAACTGCACCGGTTGCTACCACCATACGTGGTGATTGCCCTCGGGGGCCTTCCTTTTAATTTTTGTTGCTTTTCAGAAAAAAACTTCTTATCCTCGTTGATCGTAGAGCGCTGACTGCATTTCCTTTTGTGTGTTCGTTTTGCACCCCCCCCCCCCCCCTCTTTATTTTGTTTATGCAAAATGACACAATACTAAAAAGGCTGTTTCGACGCTTCGCACAACGTTTGATCCATTTCATCTTATTTTCCTTTTCCTATGTAGGGCCCTAGCAATCACGGCCGTGGCCCTCCCTCCGGTGGGCTGTCATCAGCATTCTAGCTGGCGACAATAGATGGACTGCTGGCTTCTGTAGAGTGTCGGAACTGTTCCTTGGGCGCCATTTTGGGGTTCGAGATACCATCGTCCTTTGTGGATTCGACTTCGGGCGTGCGACCAGGGTCGCTTGGTTGATCGGGCTCGGGATCCATGCTGTCAACTCTGGTCGGCGAATGAGGGCCAGCGACCTCGATTACCGATTTGGATCTTTCTCGGCTGCTCCTATCGTCGGACGACGATTCAGGATGCTCTGTTTCGTCTCTATCCCCTCCACCTTCGTCTTGTTGAGACGGCTCGTTTGACGGCAGAATCATTTGCTCAGCAAGGAGCCTAGGTGGAATGTCGACCTCATCGTGGTCGTTCCCAGTCCACTCCCGAATCTCGGGCCGGAGCGGATTATCCAACTGCCAGGCGTCCGGACCGACCCTTTTAGCAATTCCCACCTCGGGCCGTGTGGCCCAGTTGGTCAACGTGGGATCGGACTTGCCGCCAAAGAAAACCGACGTTTCGCGGCCGGCGGCAGCACCCTCCAGATGTCGCGCTACATGCTCCATACGATCGTCCCATGCACCGTTGCCGTGGAACTCAACACCACAACCTGGAGATGGACAAATCATATAGTCCGGCAGCCGACAACGCGGCTTGATACCGTCCTGCTGTAGGTCTTTCATGCGATTTTCCCATTCTAAAATGGCGGGATGGTTGGCGGTCTTATTTGCCATTTTCGCTTGCTTCATCAGCTTTCGAACATGTGAAGGAGTGTGCATCCGCCGTAAATGCTGTGTGAAAAGGTCTTTTCGATTAAATATGGCACCGTTGGGAAGTGAAAAGCCGCTGTGTGCGGCGCCCGGTGCTTTATTTACCACCTTGCTACACAATTCCACCTGGCACACCCAGTAGTGTAGCAAAATGTGCTGGCTCATGACGTGACGCTTCCATTCGTTCTTGCTGGCAAAAGTCGACTCGCACCCAGCCCAGTTGAATACACAGTGGAAGGGTCGCGTGTGCTGTTTTCGCACATGGTTCCGCAGGGACTCAATATCTTTAAACCCAGCGTTGCATTCGCTGCACATGTGGTTCTGGCCAGCCAATTTAATCGAGATCTTAAACGGCTTCTGTGCGGCAGCCACAAGCAACGCATCTCTTTCCGAGAGGCCGCTTTCGACAAGTTGGCGAGACAGTTCTTGCTGAGATATCCGCTGTTGCTCTTGCGGTTGATGAATGTTGGTTTGTGAAGGCCTGTACACCGCTCGGTTGGTCGACACTGGGGCCTGTTCAATTCCCCGGTTTGTTAAGAGAGCAGGCCCAGGACCAGAAGGAAGAAGTTTTCTTTCAGTCGGCAATGCCTTTCTAACCTTCCTAAGGCCAAGATCGCTGTCAACACCACTAGCGGACGTCTTGAGTCTTTCTGACGTGGACGACGTCTCTGGGGCGGGAAAGTTGACGGAAGGGAGAGGTGGGTAGTTGGTGGTGGTATTGGCTGTAGATGGGTGTCTTGGCGGTAGTGGAGGTTCATCTTCAACCCAGAGTTTCGCAGAGAGGTCTTCATCAATCCTTGTCAATAGGTCGTAAGGGATGTCTCCTATTGTGCTGTAACCAACAAACGATCCAGCAGGACACTTGGTGAAGGATTCCCATTCGGCTGCAGGAACTCGAACCACAATCATGGTCGAGAACCCCGAGTAAAGACCCTCGATCTGAACGCTGTTACGTGCCCGTGGATTTGCGTCGTATATCCACTGGGCCCATTTGCTAATATCCGGTGCGCCGTTCAGGATACGGATACAGAGTACAACTATGGAGAAAAGTCAGTAAACTCGAAGCCACTCCTGGTGATTGCACAGGAAATATCTCCCGTCGTAAAATTTAAGCTTCGTGTACCTTGTGGCTCCTTCGGGATGGGGGCAAGAACGATGCTGCGGAGCTCTTGCAGGTAGTAATGATTTGGCAAGTGCTGTTGGTCTGCGATGGGTCTTGGCACGGGCTCTTTGGGTGGGCGGCCGCGGCCACGGGGCTTATGTATGGTCATCCGGGCGGCGACTTGCTTGTGCAGAGTTTCGACTAATAGTGAGTCGCCATATGCGACGGTAGACAACTCATCGGCCAAAGCCTTTGTGAAGCTGACATGAGCCTGTTCAGATTCGACAGGAGGCGCATCGATGACCTCGACGGCCTTACGCCTTGCGGCACCGAGAGCGTTTTGAGGATATTGAGGATGGCGGATGCAGTTGTGGTCCAACAGCAACAGTACATCACAGAGTGAGCCATTATAAGCTGACTCAATGGTCCCCGAGTCTATGGCAATATCTGCACCATCATGTCGTCTATTCAAGGTTAGTTTATTTAGGGCTTGACCTGTCTAGTACGTTCCAACGAGAGAACACATGCAGGCGGCGTGGTAACATACGGCAACCAGATAGGGGGCATCCCCGGTATTTTGCTCGCGAGACAACGTCCGGCGTAGTGAAGAATAGCCAAATTCCCAGGCGTGTTGTTCTTGCGGAAAAATGCTTCCACCGCAGAATTTAGCACCTGCTCAGCACCGGCTGACGGGATCGAGACAGTCTCCGTGGCATAGTTAAACGAATGCCGAAAAACAGACCCAAGGCGCCATGTGGCTTCTTTGACCTCGTTGCTGTCTTGTTCCCAGTAAAGAAGTAGTACATTGGCACTCGCGTACGTCGGAGACCGCCGATCCCAGCCCGTGCTCACCGCCTGCTTGAACTGCCGACTGACGTCCGTTATGGTCTCAAGCGGCGCACGGTTGCTTGCGATGGAGATGGTGTGGCTGGCGGTGTTTGTCCGGCTAGCGCCGTTGCCGTTCCTAATTGTATACGCGCTATTCGCAGAGCTGTCATGGCCGGAGTCGTTTACAGCCAAGAAGCCACTGCCGCTACGGCCGTTACTCTCGTTGTTGTGGCCTCTGAAGAGTACTTGGTGTGCAATGTTTTGGATGTCACCGGGGCCGGCAGGGCCAGCCGGATTGAAGCGCGCGCGCTTTCCAGATGCCGAGGCAGCCTCGTTGTCCTCGTCCCGGTACCTCTTGTTGTCCATTTACAAGTAAGTCGGTAGCAGTGGGCGACGGGGGCCAATTGGCGTGATTGGTGCGCGCTGCTACAAAAAGTCACGAAAGACCACTAGGCGAAGAACGCGCAGTCAGTTTCGTGTTGGGCGTCTGCGACGCGGATGGCGATGCGCCAGGCGAATAAAGCTGGATGTGCAGAGGCGTCGATGCGAGAAGCGAGGTGATGACGTCCAAAAATTGCAGCTGTTCCCGAAAATACATCGGCCAAAAAGGGCAACAAACCAAAGAATGGAGAAGGGCCGACAAAACGGGACAGGAGGGAGGAAACAAGAAAATAGAGAGCGAGGAAATGGTCTCCCAAAGGACACAGCCTTAAAGAACCTCCATTAGACCTGGTGAGACTAGAGAGGAGGCTGGCGGATATGGAAGTGGGCACGGGTGGGACAGATTAAGACGCGAGGCAGGGTTAGCACACAACCGGGGTCGCATGAAGAGTCCCGGAATTGCGGTGACGTTAGCAAAACCATAGATAAAAGGTACGGCGAAGAGCGTGCAGCTACAAGGACACAATGACGACCAGTGGGTGATAGCTTAAAAAAAGTTGAAAGACGGAGAAGAGTAGGGTCAGTTGTCTGGAAAGACGCGAGAGGTGATCCGTATGGTGGAAAGACTGCCCAAAGTAGACGTAGAAAGGAGGAAGGAGCGAACAAGAAATGTTCGTGTAAATGGCAACAACCTGAAGAAGCGGTATCATGCAGAATACCATTCAGGACAACGTAGGAAGGTGCAACTGAAGCAAGAGTTGAAAAGAGAAAGAGCAATGGATGGCCATCTCAATTTGCAGGGCAAGAAGTTACGAAAGATAAAGCACAAGAGAGCACAAGAGACATGACTAACATGGGCAAGAAAGGGCGAATAGCAATGAAACCCACAGTCGACATGGCGTTGCTTGCATGTTGTTGTATTAGCGCGTGCGAGGCACCAAACGGGCGGGCTGTGAGCCTTTTTCACATTTTGTAGCACGATATTAGCAGCAGTCACGTGAGAAGTACGGCCGCGGCGAAACCAACGAACCACAGATGAGGGCACCAATAAGAGGAAGAGAAATAAAACAAGACAGGGGGATGCTCAAATACTGGCAAACAAAGCAACAGCGGGGACATGAGGAATTCTAAAGGGCAGGAACGAACAACTAGCTGGCTCACTGCGACTCTGCATGGCCCGACCTACGGAGTTGAACAACGCACATTTGCTAGTCACCAGTGAGCGACGATGGCAACCCAATGGGCAATGCATGGCTCCGATTCGCTACGCATTGGCGGGGATCTACTTCTCGGACTGTCGAGCATCGACGGCTCGCTATCGACGAGACGAGCGGCTAAGAGGGTGTACCTTACCTTGGTTCCCACGGGCCTCTTTTATCATTTGTTTCTCATGACTTATTTTCCACGGAGTGCATCTGGCCTCTTAGCGGCCCTGCAGTGGCGTCGTATTTTGTACACGTCGCAGGCACTGCCAGCAGACACGATTTAGCTCATATCAAATGCTCCATAGCATCACGCTGCGTGCTTCAAGCCAAAAGCTGTGGCTTCGGCCAAGCCAGGCCAGGCTCACGGAACACCAATGTGCGCCTCCGTGTCCTCAAGAGCCGAGCGTGAGTGTTCTAGAAAGGAATATAAAAAAAAGAGGGAACCGAGAGGCCCTCGTCCTTTGCGGCCTGACCACGAACAAGCTGCTCCGTACGTCGTACATGCAGGTGCAATGTAATGCACACCGTGCTTCGTTTCTCCCGCCGGCTGTACGGCATGTAAGACAGACAGTACGATATTGCTACATGGTTGTGTGACTTTTATTTAACCTCGAGGTTGAGGGCGCGTGTTGGGGACGGCGGGAAGTAGAAGACCGCAACAGTGAGTGAAATTGCAACCGTCGTCCGGGGGCTTTTTATTTGGAATTCAGCGTCGTCGCAGAGCTATAGCGAACGCCGGAATGCGGGATGAAAGAAGAACAAAGCAGGTGAGATGGAGAATCAGAAAAGAACAAGAAGAATAGACCAAAAAAGGTGCAGATCAACGCCCAACAATGAGCCCAACGAGGCCGGTGGTGGTCGACGCACAGGACCAAACAATCAAGTGACACTGTCGGCGTACGAGAATGGCTCGTGTGGAGCCACATGGCAAGCCAGGGTAGGAGAGGCAGAAGAGGGACAAACAGATGAACCAAAGAGACGGTGTGTGGTAACAGCCTCTGATTCGACGAAAGGACCGTGTCTTTTGTCCTTTCTTTTTTCTCCCAGTTTACCGTAAAAAAGAAAAGTAGAGAGATAGAGAGGTACAATGGTGAAGTCCAGCCAGTTCAGTCGTCTAACCTACTATGGGGTTTTCAACAATGTTGTTCCTCCCATAAAGAACTGTAATTCCTCGTTTGTTTTGACTTTGTATTTGCCGGGGAACGGGCCGTGCATGGAAGAGGGCATGATTCGCTTGGCAGTTGACTGCAGCGACAAGGGCGTGATACAACAAAGCCTCGAAATGATGGCGGCGCCAAAGTAATCTGACAAGGATGAGAGAGAGAAAGGGTCCCAAAAATGCATTTCTCTGTGTTTTCTGTTTCGATACAAAGACTAGGGCAGAAATTTTAAAAAGGGGCATAGAGACGGTGAGACCTGCAGGCAAACTGGCCAGACTCTCCTGCATGCTGCCGCAGGGCGGCTGGCCAGACGTGAGCTGAGCAGGGGCTGAGCAGACTGCCGAGAGAGGTCAAGGCTTCGTTCACAGACGCTCAGTCACTTCATCACGCAGCTCGACATTCACTCCATACTGCATCGCCATTGTATGTCGAACTTCAAGCAACTACCGTCATCACAGGATGGCCGCCATGCACGGCTGCCCAGTATGATCGCATTTTGACGAGATCTCACGAGGCTGACCCGCCCAAACAAACGGCGAATATGCGAATTTGCAGCCAATTTTAATTATTTTATGACGAATTGCGAGTTAGACGGCTGTACTACTACTTGGGTATGCCGCCTTTAATTCATACAGCATGCTACTGCTTGCCGCCTGTTAAAGTGCCTGCCTACCTAGATCGTATCTTGCATTGCGGCAGTCTGCCACCTAGAGACGTCTCTTCTCCCGTAACCGACCCGGAAACAAACGCCTCGAGTGCGGTCCCATGCCGTAAGCGCTGGCCGGCCGTAATGTCCAGAGCTGCAGCTGCACTTTTAACTCAGCAAGAAGCTCAGTCAAGGACCACGGTCCAAATGGGACACCCGTGCCCGCTGCTGCCGTCGTCGCCGAGCCGGCCGTCATGCCAAGGGACCCTCCCATCCCGGGTCGCACACCAGCTTTGCGCACCGTGATTGATCCGTTGTCCACAATCCAATTATCGCGTACGTGTTGCACGATCCTTCTGTTGAATTGGTCCACTTGTGCCCCGTCACCTGGTCCACTATTGCCTCCCGTGTACCTCCTCATGGTGCTCGCAGTGGAAGGGTTGTCGCTGCGCACCCCAACAGTGCAACTGTTGCTCAGACTCGAGGACTCGGTGCTGTCTTCGACTACCAAGAATGATGAAAACAGAGTCTTCAGGCCCCGTTGGTTGTTTGCGTCGTTTGAGTCGTCGGCAGCGGCGTTGTCGGGATGGATGTATCGTCTTCGTTTGTCGACACGCACATGTGCGAGATCGGCCAGAGCAGACTTGATAAACTGGTAGTATCCGGTAACGATATCGTCGAGCCTTGCCTGTACGGACGGGGCAGCGGCTAGATGCAAACACGTCATCAAGTACGGCTGTAGAAGGTTGGCCAGCGCTGCCAATTGGGCCATCGTATGTACCCTTACACAAAGCACCGTCGGCTGTGTGTCACCGCCAGCCGCTGCCGTGGCATCGCCCAAACCAGCTTCACGAGATGTGAATCCAGTACGCGCCGCGTCGGCGGCCAAAGATACCGCTGCCCACTGGAACCATGCCACAATGTCCTCCAGCAGTCCAATCACTCCGCCCGTGACGTTGTCGTCGCCAATGTTCTTGGGCACAGGCGACCGCGTGAGAAACCGTTCCATCGCGCTGTAGTACACATCCAACAACGGCCAGGCTTCTTCCGCCTCGCTTGTTGCGCGAAGAATCGCGGGTAGCATCCGTTCCAGCATAAACCCGAAAATGTTGTCGTTTTCCATACTCCGTTCAAGGATCTTGCATTCCTGGTCGAGATTGTTATTGGCGAGCGCAATATTAAAGTTATTGTGCAGGTAATGGAAGAGCTGGGGAGACGCTGTAGCCTCGCCTTCACTGAGTCGCAAGCCGTACGTTATGATACTGGCGGTCCGCAGCTGGGGGTCTTCGGGCGAAGGCGAAAACTCTTGGCTTTGGTCGTAATAAAAGGTGTCCAACGAGCAAATGTCACTGCCGTGTGACCGGATCAGAGCGACAACACCTCGCACAAAGACAATGTACTTTTCATGCTCGACGGGCTCCGTCTTGGCATATCGTAGGTCCTCCTTGATTTGCTGCATCACGAGCTTTAGGGCTCGCGCAAAATCGCTACGTAGCTGTTGTCGCCGCGTGGCACCGTCTGCATCCCGCAACTGTTGTCGTATGGACGTCATGGCACAGGCGAAGTACGCACGGTTGATCTCGTAGCTGGGTGCCTGATCATTTGTGGGTATATTTGCTCGCCGAGCAAAAGGAAGATCGTGCTTCTTTAGAACGTCAGCGAGTCGGTTTTCGTAAGCCAAGAACTTCTGCGGCTTGACAATGGCAAGCATCCACAGCTCTAGGATACTGTTTCCGAGGTCCTTAAAATCAAACACGTTGCTCCGCAGCACAGCCGAAATAAAAAGAGGCAAGAACTTGCGTTGCAACAGGCCCGGCGCGTGTGGCAGCCGTTCAAATATGCAATAGTCACCGGATCCAAAGAATCGGGACAAGCCGTACAGACCCGAATGTATAAACCGACTTGCTAGACGAGCCGCAACGGTAACGCTTCGTTCTGTGCATGCGACTCGTAGATCGGCGGCGGACTTTGGTAGGTCCTCCCACGACATATGTGTGATTGTGTTGTTCAGACGGAAGAACCCCTTGGCCAGGCTGTGATCAAGCATCAGCACAGCGTCGTCTGTCTCTTGTGGGTCTACAGCATCCGCAGAACTAGAGTATTGTTCGTCCACTGCCTTCTCGAGACGATCCATATAGTGATCCACAACGTCGAGAGCCGTGCTGAGGATGCTCCAGTTCGTCTTAGGCCCCGGCAGATCCATCTTTGTGAAGATCGCACTCAGCTGGTCGACATTGAAACAGTATGTGGCCACCCCAAGGGACTTGGCGTGCCGGAGAACGTCGAGAGAGGACACAACGCACGCATGTAACACATCCATCGCGGCCGCCTTGTTGGCAGCAGCCATAGCCTTGACCATATCGGGGCCAATTCCTTGCATCATGGCTGTTGACAGGTTCTGAAACTGTCTGTGCATGTCCGTCTCCGCGGAGAGGTACTGTTCCAGCATTTGTTGGAATATGTTCT
Organism: Sporothrix luriei; assembly: GCA_021398005.1. Classification (NCBI taxonomy): domain Eukaryota; kingdom Fungi; phylum Ascomycota; class Sordariomycetes; order Ophiostomatales; family Ophiostomataceae; genus Sporothrix; species Sporothrix luriei. The sequence continues at coordinate 91,084 of WNLO01000008.1, forward strand.
TCATCCAGGAACTGAAGCTCTTGAAGATACCGTAGCCTTCATCGGCGGTAATCACAAACCGCGCTAGTTGGTTCCAGGCACGGATGTTTATCAGACAAGCCTCCTTGTGGGAGTTTGCGGGGACCACGAGTTTTTCGATCTGATGAATAGGCGGCCGGATGTCGGGAGGTATAGCCCAGAACAGGGTACAGAGCAAGTCATGGTGATTTCGAAGGGCAGCGAGGTCTCTCTCGTGGACGTCCATTTCCTTGAGCAATTGGCGGTCGTGGTTCGGGAGGATGCGGGACACCAGGTTGGTCAGCTCTTTGGACTGACCGAGTCTCTTCAACTGTTGGATGACAAGCCCAAGCATTTTGATGAATATGTGGAAGCACTGGTCGTCGGGTTCAATGGCAAGTGATGGACTGCCCACAAGCTGTTCGAGGAAGTGGGGAGACCGATGTGCTTCTTCGTTCCGCAGGTGTGCAAAGCCTTGTGATCCATAAAAGTCGAAGATAGTGCCGACGATGGCCTTGCAATGACGCCAGCCCCATTCCTGGACGAGGTAGTGACAACGGCCTACGATGGCTCGGCAGTACGCATTGAAGCTCGGTGATTGGTGCGGGTTGGCTTTGTAGAGCTGAAAAACCCTGTCCAAGGCCTTCTTTGGAAGTTCCCAACCGTCAAGGGGTATAGCCAGCCGTATTCCGGGCCTGACCACTCCGGAGCTGTCAAATTCGCCAAGGGGTAGAAGCGTAAACATGTCCTCCCACAACTGTTCAAATTGGCTAGCATTCGTACAAGTCGTGATAGAATTATCAGCGAGCATAACCGAGTACGTGACATCCCAAAAGCCACCTCGTGGAATTCTTGCATGCTCCAAGACTTGCATGAGAACGACCCATGAGCTCAATACTTGCATATTTCTTCGAATGCCACGGTCCCGGAAAAGGCCCTGTTGAAAGTCGCTGTAGAAGGTACGTATATCGTCAAGACCATGCTTCATGAGAAGCTGGGCAGACAGCTTCGCAATTGACTTTAGCATATCTTCCACCTGGAACGAGTAGGACACGCATTCTGGTGTGTCTCGGCAAAGTTGCAGGAGCCAAGTGTTGATTGTTAGAATCCCGGTCAACGCCACCAGGCGATTGTTCCATATTGAGTCGCTCGAGGGCTGTCCGTGTTGCAGGTTCGACGCTTCAAATCGGTGAATGAGGCTTTTGATAACCTCAAGGTTTCGTACAATGAAGGCCTTTCGGACACTTGGCGGGGATGCCGCCGTGGTCATGGTGGTTTGGATAAAGTCTAAGAGGAAATTGACCATCGTATGCACCTTCGGCCCAGCAGAGCTAGGCGATGAAGAAGATGGGTGAAGGCTATCCGCCAACCAATCCATGAGAATGCCATACTCTGACGATGAAACCTCATTCCACGCGTTCCAGCTGAGCGTCCGCTCGCCTAGTTGGAACGAAGTTGTAAGCTCTGGCCTATGGACAGGCTGCGAGCTATCCGAAGAATCCATCCCAAGTGCCAGACTGAGCCGGCCGCTGCCGATGAGTGTGCTTTGATGGAAAAAGATGTCGCCGTCGAGAGCGAAGATATCAAAGTGTTGTGTGTACTGCGATCCGAAAGGCCCTAGCCCATGCAGTTTGTCCCTATCGAGATCGACTGTATCGGCCACGACATCGACCTTCGCAGGGCCAATATCTAGAGGAATGTGGTCCAAAGCATGGGCAAATCGTGGTGCAGATGTGTCGACCTGCCTTGGATTATAGCGTTTGCGGAATCTTGACCGCTTGTTGCTTCCATTGGTTTGCTTAGCGGCGTCGGTATCATGATCCCGTCGCGAAGGTTGAGGCTCGATTTCTTGTTCTAGTCTGGAGCCCAACGGCTCAAAAGAATGGTCGTCCACAGAAATATCGTCGCCGATTGCACCGTAGGTAGATGCCTGGTCGTCAATAAACTGCTCGAGTCGCATGTTCGGCAACGGGATGGCATCCCGCCGCCGACGGGAGTACAAGTCATCGAGCGCTTTCTTTTGTGAAACAAAACCAGCTGCGCCCAGCTTACTTCTCGCCGCAACCTCAAGTTGCGCTGGCCGTATCATTGGATCCATGTGAGAGCCCATTCTGATCCGCAGGTTGGGCGGGCGTGGCGGTGCGGCAAGCTGGGCTTGAGGGATGCGGTTCGCAAAAGCTCCTGACTGGTTCTTCTTTACCGCGTTTGATTTTCGTATGTGAAGTGGTCGGAGAGCTGAGCGTGGTGCAAGATTCGGCGACATTTCTTGGAGCGGCGGCTGCTGTCCAGACTGTCTCGGCCGTCTTGGTGGCTTAGGAATCTTGGGTCTGATTTTCCCAGCTTTCCAGTCTTGCAGGACAGATAGAGCGTCCACGTTGTCACCCCGGCTTCCCAGGTTGATTATCTTTCTAGACGGGCTCGTCTTTCCTAGCGTAGCCGTTCGCCTTGCAGTACGAGCCGCAACACGGATGAAGGCTGGTGCTGCGGGCTCAACGAAATCGAGAATGCTCAGCATAGGAGGAGTGGCGGGTGGTTTCGGCGTTCTCCGGCTGCTGGTTGTGTGCGGGTTGCTTTGTCGTCTGCTCGTAGACGATGATTGTTTGCGGGAGGTTCGGTGGCTGCCTGTAGAAGCAGAAGCAGATCGGTTCATCATTTTTGTGATTTTGGGCTGCCGTGTCTTTTGGATTGGAGTGCCACTGGGCACACTATGCGTCCGCATCCTTGGTCGTTTTGGTCGGGGACCAGACGTTGCAGGAAGCCTGGTTCGTTTCACTCCGGATGCCATTTGATCAAAAGAGTTGTCCTCCATTGCCGAACCAATGTCATCGTCGTTAATGAAAGAAAAACCTGGGGTATATCCTTCCTCATCCGAATCCCATGATTCTATCACCGGTACCTTCGGCCGGTCCCCCATGTCCACCACACTGTCATTATCATTATTTATTTCGTCGTCTGATTCGTTAAATAAAGAGGTGAGCGTTGCCAGAGAGCTGGTAGCCTGGCCCTGTCTCGGCAATGCAACGCCCTTTCTGGGGGCCTGGTCGTTATGTTGCCCAGGTCGCCTCTGGGTGGCCGGCACCCTGTCAACGTCGGCTCGTGCTGATTTTTGCTGATCAAGCCGTAGCCAAGAGGCGGGCAGAACTCCTTTGATCCGCCTACTGTTCTTGCGTACGGTTTCCGAATCGCTATGGCTCTCGTCAGCCACATCGTCCGATGGGGACGCAGTGCATTCCCTCGCGTTCGTGATTTCAACTTCGTCATTGCTGTTGTCACTAGCATCACCGTCTAAAATTGCTACAACTTCTTGCCTTGAAAGGAAAGCAACTGGGGATACAGATCGGGGCCGAGATACACGCCTTCGTGCAGCTGAACGGGGAAGCTGGTCCGGCGACGAGTCCATACGGACGGGTATCCATTTGGCACGAGCCGACTGATCTCGAAGAGCTGCATCTACTAGCCGTGCCCTCTTTGCGGCTGAGGCAGTCTTTGGCGAGCTTTGCCGTTTGAAATTTCGAGCCTGCTGTCCCTTGTGTTGCCGACCCAGGACGGTTTGAGGGGTTGGGAAGTCGTCCTCATCAGGCAGGCTTGTGTTATCCGTTCCGTTGTCGGCTGCATCTTCGCTGCTGAGACGTAGCAGGCGGTGCGCAGGTGTTGATGTTCGAGGAGATAAGGAAGACAGTGCAATGTCGCCGAGATCTGCTTGGCTGCTGGGGAAGTCATATAGGCTGTCGTCAAGAAGAGTAGCATCGTTTTCAGGCCGTCTCCTTGGCAATTGGCTTTCTTCTTCTTGTTGCTGAAACTCCCGTTCTCGCGAATCCTCATCCACGGCATGTTTCCGAGGAGCACTACTGTACTCGATGCGAACAGGCTTCACGCCGTGTGATTTCATGGCACGTGCATACTGCGCACCTTCGAGCAGGTATGGATGTTGTTGAATCGGCTTCCGAGGTCGAAGAGATCGTACAAAACCTAGTCGAAAGGCAGGAGGAGAGTCAGGTAGGACGGGAAACGGTGAAGACATGCGAGTCACCTCATGACCTCCAGGTGGTCCATCAGCAACCGGTGAGGGGGATCGTGAAAGGCTTGAGAGAGAGGACGTGGGAGAGAATGAGAAAGGGTCGGCAGGCGGCAGAGACGCAGCAGCCGGGGATTCGTGGGGTCGTGGTTGTAGGTCTCCCTTCTTGGGTGTTGGTGAACCATACGGTATGTCGGAATGCTGAGACAGTTGCTGCTGCAAAGAGGCCTGGGAAGCCCGCGGTCCTTGGGACAGCTGGGATTTCTGTGATTGGCGTAACGGCGTTCCCTGTCTTGGAAGTATGTCGTTGTCGTTCGTCGCCCGGGTGTGTACTGTGTTGTCAGTCGGAGCCTCGGGAATGCTAATTTGTGGCGGGCTTGAGCGTATGCCACAAGGTGGCTCTTCATCCAATTTATTGTCCTGGAAGCCGTCAGAGACGAGATCGATCTCGTCAGCTGAGTCTTCGGGTGGAAAAGAGACTCTCCGGGGTATCGAGATTCGTGTAGGAGAAGGTGTTCTCGGGCGTTGTGCTGCATGTCTCGGTGACGAAGACGAAACTCGCGTGAAGTGGTTATCTCGATGTGGAGAAAGTACGATCTTCAAGAAGGGTTCCCCTGGTGTTTTTGCGTTTCTGCTGTTCTCTTGAGTCTTTACAGCAGTGTCGCTCTCGATCTGATCGTCCTGCAGCGGCTCCTGGCTACCGAGCTCTTCATCGTCGGAATCTGGGACTTCGCCCAGCAGCTGCCAGTGTCTCCCCATTGAGTCGGGTGCTGCATCATAAAACAGAACCCATTTGTGTTTGTGTCAATTGCCGCATTTAAGGTGTGTGGATGATTTTTTTCGGACTGCATGGGTTCAAATATGTAGACACAGTCGTGAAATGGCGGCTGACTGCACCTTTTGCTGTTGATATGTAATTACTTGGAAGTCAATGGTGACGATATGATAGTGCAATTAAGGTGGAACGCGTCTGTCTGAAAATCTGCTGCCAGAAGACGCGTCCGTGGGACTCAGGCAAAGCCCACTAAAACCGCCCACTAAATCGTACTAGCCCAGTATAACTGACCATACTGTGTATTAACGGCAGCGCACTGTTACTAAGCACTGTAATTATGATGTAGCTCAAACTTATGCAAAATCACCATAGCGCACGACTGTTCGATATTCATATCTTCTGCTTCGTGGACACTGAGCCCTGTCGATGCCTCTCTGTCTTTCGTCATCGCCATCATGTCGTATCAGCGAATGATTCCCCTTGGCTTAGCTGTCACCGTCGGTATCGTGAACGGTAAGCATCTCATTCCGTATCAGAACTTACGAGACATGCCTCAGAGACGAATTTACTATTCGTCCGGCGCAATGCAAAGCGACCAGCTAAGCGACGAGAACTGACTCGATTACCCAATTCAGGAATATATGTATTCAAGCCCTATCTTGAGGGTAAGGATGAAGTAGGGAAACTGGACCTCCCAAACTCGTAAGTACATCACCACCACATGCCATCTGATGCTCGTTCCCGGCCTGGATTTTTGGCCTATTTTTCGGTGAATGTTGTACTGAGCGTGCACGTGTTAACTGCAGCAATTCCGTCGGCAAACCCACACCTTCTAGTACGCCAGAATCGGCCCAGCAACCAAACTTGGACGCACAACCAGCAGCTACAGGGAGCACCGCGCGGTAGGGTAGACCGAGTGGCATTAAAAAGGAAAGCCGTTTATGTGCACACCGGCCGCCCATTGGGTTTCATACGGAGCCGTACCAGACGCAAGCATGCCGTTTGGAAAAGCTGTCGCACCGCAGGCTGGAGCGCGGACTAGCGGCACCCCAGCGAGTTCTGTCAGCAACTTGAGTGGTAGGGACCAATGGAGCTTCGCAGGCTCTGATTGGCGAATTGAGAGGTGTCCCGCATACTATCAAAATAATGGTCTACGGAGTAGTCGCGAGGAAGGCACAGGTCATTCGCGGAATATACAGCGCTGTGCAAATGCAGTCTGGGAAGATCGTCAAAAGATTCAATTGCGGGTTGCATCTGCGACACTCGTTTTATAGATTTTATGGATCTTCAATGACTAATAGAGAGAGAGCATTGTCCAACTGTAAACGCTGTTGTAGTGCTTCCCCTCGCTCTACTCAGCATTGTCGACGATTGAATTACTCGTTCGTCGAGATTAGTCACCGTCGGAAATTGTTAGGAGTGGTGGGGACGAATAATTGCGAGCGATTTCTTTCGTCCGGGCAAGCTCCCTTCGGGTTTTTGGTGGAGCCCTGGGGCAGGTTCTGTCATACGATCCCGAGCACCCAGCTGACTGGACGGCCACCAAAAAGAAATTCCTCTCTTTCCACTTCCTCGTCCTCCCGATTACCACCACTGCCTTGCTAGCATCATCACCAACCACAACACCGCCATTCGACAACTTCCCATCGATTGAGCTCTCAACCTCTCCCTTTTCGAATCCCAATCTCCCCTCTTCCTTACTCGCGGCCTTTCTCTGCGTCTGTGAGCGCAGAACACTGGAAAAAATTTCACCATTTTGAGTTAAGACTCCCTGCGCCGAACCCACTTCCACGATGTACCGTTTCCGGCCGACTACCCTGGTGCGCGGCACCACCCTCGCCCAGCGCGCCGTGCAGCAGCCGCAGGTCGCTTCTGTGGCCCGCCGTGCTGCGTCCACCCACGCCATCTCGAACCCGACGCTGGCCAACATCGAGAAGCGGTGGGAGGGCCTACCGCTCCAGGAGCAGGCCGACCTTTGGATGGCCCTGCGCGACCGCATGAAGGGCAGCTGGAAGGAGCTCACCCTCCAGGAGAAGAAGGCTGGTGAGTCAAGCTCTCTTTGACGTGCATATTTGTGGTTACGTTGCGAATCGGTTGCGGCCCGTCCGTGAGATACACAATCACCGTCGGAGCACGCGTAACACGTCAGGCGGCGGGGTTGATGTCAATTGGCTTCCGTCATTGTGCGGTACTGCTGTCTTCGATGAATACCAGCTTCATATGGCCTCACGTGGCGAACCGTTGCGATCTCCTGGACATATGCCGACTATGCATATTGCATAGATGTCATCGTGCTATGTGCCCTGTCCAACTTCCATAAAGAATACGTCAACTAACGTTTCTCTCTCTTTCTCCCTTCATGAACAGCTTACTGGATCGCTTTCGGTCCCCACGGTCCCCGCTCCCTGCCGCCACCGGGCGAGGGCAAGAAGATTGCCCTGTACACCGCCTTCGGTGTCGGTGCCTCGCTGCTGCTGTTCGCCGGCCTGCGCCTCTTCGCCGGCCCCGCCCCACACACCATGAACCGTGAGTGGCAGGAGGCTGCCAACGAGCGTCTGCTGGAGCAGAAGGCAGACCCTTTTACGGGAATCTCGTCCGAGGGCTACAAGGGCAAGGGCCAGGTCCAGTCGCCTCCCAAGCAGTAAACATCTGCCGCTTGCTATTCTCTATGTTATTTAAACTATCTTCATATTCTCTTTCCTTTGTGTATTTTCGTTGGTGTGATGCTGCTGTGTTGGTCTCTTTGTTAATGTATGCACGGAAAAGTGATATGACGGTACCCGGAAAGACGGGAAGGACAGGGGGGGCGACATAAAGGAACGAAAGTACAAAATACAGCTTCATTGCGCCTCACTTTCTGGCTCTAGGCTCACAATGCGACATACTTCGGTGCAAAAACAACGTGATTCTATAAACGTGCCCGAATTGTGGTCTTGGGGACGGAGCCAGTGTCAGCAGTGGTACCGCTGACTATATTAAATCCCATGTATAAATATATATTATTAAAAACATAGCTCATTGTTGTCCGTTATTGAACGAAAGGTGAGCCGCTTTATCAATTGTCAAAGACTAGAAAAAATAACGGTCTGGCGTCATTTGTACAGGACGCCGTTAGGAATTTCTCCTCTATGCACCACTCTGTCCAGCCTCTCTCAACTGTCCAAACGAAACACCGCCATTCGCGTCTCCATTTGCATTAAGGCCCTCATCTTCGTCACGTATCCGCCGCTCAATCTCAAATCGCCCGTCCTTGCCCCAATATCCCGGCTTTTCCTTGCCCTTGACGCATGCCTCCGTGATCAACACATATGCCATAGGAGCATCGAACATGGGTTCTGCGAGAACACGCTCCATCTCCATTTTCAGGCCACGGGCGCCGGTCTCGTTCTTCTGTGCCCGTTCGGCAATGGCATAAAGCGCCCGTTGTGTGAAGCGAAGGCGGCTGGGGTACGTTTCAAATAGAGCTGTGTACTGCTCCACCAAGCTGTTTCGAGGCTCCGTCAAGATGCGGTACAGTTCGTCAAGCGACAGTGGTGATAATGCGCATATATTATGAACACGGCCAATCAGCTCCGGGATGAACCCAAAAGCCTGCAAGTCCAGTGGGCTGGCGAGGTCCAGAGGTGTAAAGCCAACAGTGGTCGGGTCTACAAATGACGGTTGGTGAGGCAGATGCGCGTACGCCTCCAGTGGCAGAACGGCTTTGCTACCGGACAGGGATGAGCCCTTGGTGCTTCGAATCTCGGACCCGAATCCGATGGACGGCTTGGCCACTCGACGGATAACGTGATTATCCAGCCCCACAAAAGCGCCCGTAAAGACAAACAAAATGTTGCTCGTGTCGATGGTGTATTGGTCCATCTTTGCGGATGGTGGCGTCGCCTGCGGCGGTGATGTTGAGTTAGGCGACCCGTAGGTGGTCGTGATTGGGTTTGCGGAACGGGATGACGAGCGGTTGTCTTTCACGCTGACGGTAACTCTGGTTCCTTCAACGAGTTTCAGAAGAGCCTGCTGCACACCCTCTCCGCCGACATCACGACCGTGTGTCGTCTCTCTTCTAGCGATCTTGTCAAACTCATCAAGCACAACGATGCCATACTCTGCAGCCTTCGTGTCGTAGTTTGCTTCGACAAGAAGCCGCTCAATGCATGTCTCGACATCCTGGCCAATGTAGCCAGCTTGGGTGAAGCTGTTGCAGTCACTTATCGTAAACGGGACATTTAGCTTCTTACTGAGCGTCCTGTAGCGCCAAAATGTTAGCAACAAAAGCGTCCCGTTATCAAACAGAATACGGGTCTAGCATACTCTAGAATATATGTTTTGCCCACGCCTGTAGGGCCGATGAGGAGAATGTTGCTCTTGTCAATCTTGACGTGCTGGGGTATAGATGTGTCTTCCTTGGCGTAGAAGTTCTCGCTCGGGTCCGGGTGATGCTCGGCGAATGCCGCCTCCTCTATGCGACCGGGGAACTCGTCTGTGGATTTCCAGTCAGCAAACCGAATGTGCTCGCGTGTATCACGAAATAACGTACCATCCATGCCCCCTTCATTTTGATTGTCGTGAAGGTCCCGGTCTCGGGTAAAGCGCTGTCGCTGCATCTTCTCGCGCAATACGCGATCCGAATCGTCTTGGTGGTGTTTCCGCCGGAGCCTCTGGTAGTGGTTGAAGATTGTAGCGCATATTGTCTTCTTCGCTCGATCCTGGCCAATAACGTAGTCGTCGACTCTTTTCTTCAGGTCGCGTGGGTAGAACTGCGGCACGCCGAATTTGGCCTTGTTGAACATAGGCCCACGGCCCGCGTCATCGGTCGGATCATAGCTACTAGAAAAGCCCGAACTGAACTGTCGTGCCCGCCGACTCGCCGTCAAAGCGGCCTCTGAAATAGAAGCCCGCCTACGGTGGGCAAGGACAAAAAGCGGCTGTGCAGGTGAAGTGACAGACCCTGACACAAACAACGGAACTCCGAGGAGCGCGGCAGGCCGCGGTTTCGCAGCGACCGACATTGGGCGATCTACAGCTCGCCCAACATGCTTTAGGTATATATGGTATGTGGTTGGCCGGAACGCATTTGAGGAGGGAGAACGAATAAGTCGAGTGGTGAGAGAAAGTGTCGTTGTCACTTCTTCATTCGACTCACACCGACGGCCTGGGTCGGAATAAGTCCGCCGGAGCGAGATCGGCACAGCGAGGCTGCGGAAGTCGTGATGGAGCAAATGGCGTTTGAAATACGGGTCAATGTCGCGTGTGAATGGACGCAGGTATAGGGACAGGGCGGAACATTCGTAGTTAGTAGGCCCACCGGACACCGCAGTTCGTTGTTGAGCCAAGTTTCTGATGTCAGAAACAGGTTATGCAACAGCGTATGTTGGTGCTGTCAGTGTGGTTGGCTACTTCCCCACATGACTGATGCGCGAGGACCGATAAGAACGACCTATCGTAGTAGCATGACCTTGCCAACCTGCACAGCTCGCTGTCCGATACTGGACTGTCACACCAAGGCTAAGGTCTCATTGGAGCGACCCACGAAGCCTCGCCCGTTCCTAAGCTACTACTAACCGGCTAACAGTGTCGCATTCAAGCAGACGCTGTTCCACAGGCTGGGCAAGGCCTCTGAAGGAAATCTGGATGCATTTTCCGTTCTCGAAATTGCGTGTAGTTATAGAACCCAGCCGGGGTAAAGTGGTAATTACGCCTTGTTAACACGTGAGGTTAGAATCATAAGCAAGAATGCCATCATGGAAAGCGGTGCCAACTAATCAAAAAAAAGAATAAGCTGCTCATCACGGAGAATTGCTCGTTCGAAGCTGCCAGAGGCGAGTGAAAGAGCCTATTCTCCGAGTGCTTTCTGTTACCAGGTAGGGTCGCATACCATGTAATTAGGTCTGTTTATAATACAGCGGGCCTTTAGCGATTGGCCAGCTGCAGTCCGCTAAGAATTCCTGCGAAAAATTCGCCACGACGTCATCAATATGTTGAATTTCAGGCGGCATAGCACTGCATGGGAGGCTGAGGGAAGGAGCAAAACAAAACTGTTGGGGGAACGCTACTTGCTGCCGAGTGAAATCATAGCAAATAAATAAAAACCCAAAAACAGAGAAGGGCCGTGAAATTTCTTCAGAAACAAGACAATCTCAAAGCAGCCTCCCCATATTCTGAGACCCATTTCAATTCCAGTCGCTCGCCTTGTCTTGCTGCTGCTCCCAATCCGGAGTGCTCCCCTCGCAACTAAGCTTTCGCGCACGCCTTGAGGCCCAGCTCCTTATCGCCCCATAAAACACCATTAGTAGTGGTCTAGACGTCAGAGCTTGCAACTTCTCCTGAACGCCTGCAGCTCGCCTCTCCCAGATTTCCTTTATTTTCACTCGTTCTCTTTTCTCATTCTATCGTTTTTGTCTGCAGACACGAAAATCGGAGCAATTGACACACACAACCACGCATTATGCCTGCCATCGAGACCCAATCCGCCGCGGCGTCGACCGTCGAGGAGCTGCCCGTGGATGGCACAGGTGAGTGCCCCACTCCTCGATCGTGAGCTTCTAGTCTGCAGGGTCAGCAGGGCAAAACATGCTGGGGAGAGGGAGGACATTGAATTGACAGCTCGACTTCAGGTGTTACCGTCATCGACCCGTGGCTGTCGCCGTTCAAGGATGCCCTGAAGAGACGATTTGCCAAATCAAAAGAGTGGATTGAGAAGATCGACGCCACAGAAGGTGGCCTTGACAAGTTCTCAAAGGTCAGTATCGGCTTTCTTTGAACTCGAACTGCGTCTGCGGCAGAATGCTGACCTTCGCAACGTATAGGGCGCCGAGATTTTTGGTCTGAATGTTGACAAGGACAACAACATTACCTACCGCGAATGGGCACCGAATGCCGCCCAAGCCTCTCTTATTGGCGAGTTCAGTACGTCCGAATGACTCCGGCCTTGCCATGAGAATACACAGCGTCAAGCTCAATCGCTAACGGTCACAAGATGGCTGGAACCATAACTCTCACCCCATGACCAGGAACGATTATGGCGTCTTCGAAATAAAGCTGCCGGCCAAGAACGGCGAGCCACAAATCCCTCACAACTCGAAGATCAAGGTGCATTGCCTTCCTGCAACCCAAGTCTCCTCAGCAGACATGTTACTGATCGCTGACTTATTTTTCTTTGGTTGTTAGATTTCTCTCCTCCTACCAAGCGGAGAGCGCGTCGATCGCCTACCTGCGTGGATCAAATATGTTACCCAGGACCTCTCCGTGTCACCTGCATACGACGCCCGCTTCTGGAACCCGCCCGCTTCGGAGCGGTACGTCCCAAAGAACCCCCGACCGAAGAAACCACTCAGTGCACGGGTATACGAAGCACATATCGGCATCTCTTCCCCAGAACAGAGGGTCGCAACCTACAAAGAGTTCACAAAAAACATGCTACCCCGGATCAAATTTTTGGGTTACAATGTGATCCAGTTGATGGCTGTCATGGAGCACGCATACTACGCAAGCTTTGGATACCAGATCAATAACTTCTTTGCGGCCAGCAGCCGCTATGGGCCCCCGGAGGACCTCAAGGAGCTCATCGACGTCGCCCACGGGATGGGCATTGTTGTTCTCCTAGACGTTGTCCACAGCCACGCTTCCAAGAATGTTCTTGACGGCATCAATGAGTTTGACGGCACTGATCATCAATACTTCCATGAAGGTGCCAAGGGTCGCCACGAACTGTGGGACAGCAGATTGTTCAACTACGGTCACCACGAGGTGTTGAGGTTTTTGCTCAGCAACCTACGGTTTTGGATGGACGAGTATGGCTTTGATGGTTTCCGCTTTGACGGCGTTACCAGCATGCTCTACCTTCATCACGGTATCGGAACGTAAGTAGTCATTTTATCCTGTCTGTCGTGCACCTATTTATGTACGTCCCCGTCGCTGACATACAACAGGGGCTTTTCCGGTGGCTACCACGAGTACTTCGGTGCCGATGTCGACGAGGAGGCTGTGGCCTATCTCATGATCGCAAACGGCATGCTCCATCAACTGTACCCCGAGTGCATCACGATCGCCGAGGACGTGTCGGGCATGCCGGCCCTGTGTCTTCCTATGGCTCTTGGTGGTGTCGGTTTCGATTACCGCCTAGCCATGGCGATTCCCGACATGTGGATCAAGATTCTCAAGGAAAAGAAGGACGAGGACTGGGATGTGGCCAATATCTGTTGGACACTGACCAACAGACGCCATGGTGAGAAGACCATTGCGTACTGCGAGAGCCACGATCAGGCGTAAGTACCTAAAGCTTTGGTGGAGATGTTGCTTGGTTGAATGATACAATCGACACTGACTGACTGTTTTTCTCCCTATAGATTGGTGGGCGACAAGACGCTCATGATGCACCTTTGTGACGCCGAGATGTACACCAACATGTCTACGCTCTCACCGTTGACACCCGTCATCGACAGGGGTATGGCCTTGCACAAAATGATCAGGCTTTTGACCCATGGTCTTGGAGGCGAGGGCTACCTCAACTTCGAGGGCAACGAGTTCGGGCATCCTGAGTGGCTTGACTTTCCTCGTGAGGGCAATAACAACTCGTTTTGGTATGCCAGACGGCAGTTGAACCTAACCGAAGACCACCTGTTGAGGTATCAGTTTCTCAACAATTTCGACAGCGCTATGAACCAGCTCGAAGCGAAATATGGCTGGCTGCACGCACCTCAGGCCTACATCTCTCTCAAGAACGAGTCCGATAAGGTTATTGTGTTTGAGAGGGCCGGTCTGTTATTCATTTTCAACTTCCATCCGTCGTCATCGTTTAGCGATTATCGCGTGGGTGTCGAGCAAGCTGGTACATACAAGATTGTGCTGAGCTCAGATGACGAACAATTCGGCGGTCACAAACGGATCAACCATGAAACAAGATTTTTCACAACGCCGTACGTATTGCAATTCCAGGGGAGTAAGATTGGCGCTTTCTAGTTCAAATACGATGCTGACATGGACAACAGGATGAAATGGAATGAGCGGAGCAACTGGACGCACGTCTACGCCCCGAGCCGAACAGCTATTGTAAGTATCAAGTATCTCCAGCAACCGTAGCCGCGCCCCTGGAATTCTATTTCGAATTATCGCGTCCCCACTACTAATGCGTTTTTTTCTTCCCCAGGTCCTGGCCCTGGAGTCGACGACTTAGCATACTAGGAGATGTTTGGGATGTCAAAGGCGGTCGAAATTATGGCGACACAATTGTCGCCGCTGCACCACCATGGGCATAGGTTGCTAGTTGGATAAAACGGGCATTAATTAGGTTTTTCCCAAGTTGTATGTAGCAAACTATCATGAGAGCTATCAAATACGTTGGACAGGGCACATTATTCCATTATTTTGCCATGTTCATTGTAAATAGAATGTGTGCCTGTATTTTTCAGGGGCTCACAAGTGGAAGGTTGGCGTACCTGAATTGGCGAGCTAAGCAGACTCGCAGTACGAGGCCAGTGCGGTTAATGGCTTGTAGGACGGCTTCAGTTGCTTTCGTTCGAGACAAGCCACGTGACCAAATGGGTCAATTGCCAGCATTCTAAAATCACGTGAATGGACCATTCACGGGTAAATCAAACGTTCAAGCCTGGAAGATGAAGGAGCTTGGAAGAGGAGAAAGCAAAAGGAGGAGACGCTGCAGAAGACCGACAGGGTGGGTCAGGGAAAAGACGCTCCTTTTTTCTCTCGACTGCTTGAGTGGGTTCGCTATAGTGGGGCTTTCGGTTATTGAGAGACGCGGGATCCCTCGGGAGGAAGGAGAAATGCAGAGGGAAAAGAGGGAAAAGAGGGAAAATAGCGAGGACAGAACTAGGGGCAGGGGCCAGTAAGGCCAACAACCCCAATAACGGACGCAGTTTCTGCCTCAGGCCGCAGTTATGGCCGCCCCAGGCAGAAAACCCAAAACAACCACAGTGCACTAGGAGCTCCTGTTTTGCTTCGCATTTTTTTTCCCGACCTCCTCCGCAACCTTCCTCTTCACTCCCATTCTCCTCTCCATATACATTTTGCGAAGCGTTCCTTACCATCGCCACGATGTTCAAGAGGTAAGGACCGAACAACAACAGGCATTGGCCTCAACGAAAGACAGAATGCATATTGAATTGACCGCTGACCGCCTGTTTCTCCTTTTCCAGCGCCAACTTCGCCAGAGCGGCTCGCGTAGCCCGTTCGTCTCTCGCGACACCTCGCATCGCCCGCCCGAACTTCATCACCCCTTCCCTCCTGCACGGCAGCCGGTTCGCCAGCACGTCCAGTGTCGGTGATGGCAAGATTCACCAGGTAGGTTAACGCTTTGCAGAACCCGACCTCTGTTTATTTCCCCGGGCTGTCAATCGATTTCTTGGTCCCCGGTTTGCTAACGGTAAATCCCTCAGGTCATTGGTGCCGTCGTCGATGGTAAGATTCCAACCGAATAACTTTTTCTATCACCATGGAGGCCCCCTCGCAGTCCGCTCTTCGTCCAAAGCAAAACCGAAGGATTGCATAGGATCGCTATTGACTCTCGTCGCCGGGCACCCGGTAACGGAATTTTCGAAAGCCTCGATAAACCACCACGCACGGTTCGTGCTTCTTGAATTGACCAGCAGCTGACCTCGTCGTTTTCTTTGCACAGTCAAGTTTGACACGGATAAGCTGCCCGCCATTCTGAATGCCCTGGAGACCCAGAACAATGGCCAGAAGCTGGTCCTTGAGGTCGCCGTATGTTTTCTACCCGATACCGAGGTCTAGGGAGGATTTTGGATACGAGGCTGAACAGCAATGCTAACCTTTCTTGCAGCAACATCTGGGTGAGCACACCGTGCGCTGCATTTCCATGGACGGTACCGAGGGTCTCGTCCGTGGTGCTAAGGCCACTGACACTGGCTCCCCCATCACCATCCCCGTTGGTCCCGGTACCCTCGGTCGCATCATGAACGTCACTGGTGACCCGATCGACGAGCGCGGTCCCATCAAGACCGACAAGTTCCGTCCCATCCACGCTGAGGCTCCCGAGTTTGTTGACCAGTCGACCACTGCTGAGGTTCTCGTGACTGGTATCAAGGTCGTCGATCTGCTTGCTCCCTACGCCCGTGGTGGTAAGATTGGTCTGTTCGGCGGTGCCGGTGTTGGCAAGACCGTGTTTATCCAGGAGCTCATCAACAACATCGCCAAGGCTCACGGTGGTTACTCCGTCTTCACCGGTGTCGGTGAGCGTACCCGTGAGGGTAACGATCTGTACCACGAAATGCAGGAGACCTCCGTCATTCAGCTCGACGGTGACTCCAAGGTCGCCCTGGTGTTCGGTCAGATGAACGAGCCCCCTGGTGCCCGTGCCCGTGTCGCCCTGACCGGTTTGACTGTCGCTGAGTACTTCCGTGACGAGGAGGGCCAGGATGGTAAGTTTTTGAACTATTCTTTCAACTATTTCCTTGTAAAGTCCTAAAAGACGAATCACTAACATGTCAGTGCTTCTCTTCATCGACAACATTTTCCGCTTCACCCAGGCCGGTTCTGAGGTGTCTGCCCTTCTGGGTCGTATTCCCTCCGCTGTCGGTTACCAGCCCACGCTCGCCGTGGACATGGGTCTGATGCAGGAGCGTATTACCACCACCCGCAAGGGCTCAATTACCTCCGTCCAGGCCGTGTACGTCCCCGCTGACGATCTGACGGATCCCGCACCCGCCACCACCTTCGCCCACTTGGACGCCACCACAGTGCTGTCCCGCGGTATCTCTGAGCTGGGTATCTACCCCGCCGTCGACCCCCTCGACTCCAAGTCGCGTATGCTGGACCCCCGTATTGTCGGTGACGACCACTACGAGACCGCCACTCGCGTCCAACAGATCCTCCAGGAGTACAAGTCGCTGCAGGACATCATCGCCATTCTGGGTATGGACGAGCTGTCTGAGGCCGACAAGCTCACAGTCGAGCGTGCTCGTAAGATCCAGCGTTTCCTGAGCCAGCCGTTCACTGTTGCCCAGGTTTTCACTGGTATCGAAGGCCAACTGGTCGACCTGAAGGACACTATCGCTTCGTTCAAGGCTATTCTGAGCGGTGAGGGTGACAGCCTTCCCGAGGGTGCCTTTTACATGGTTGGCAACTTCGCGTCTGCCCAGGCCAAGGGTGAGAAGATCCTGGCTGAGCTTGAGCAGAACTAAACTGGGTAATTCCTCGGTTTCAGTGTCTGGTTAAGGTTCTACGGCAACATCATTTTCATCCTCTTTGTAATCTACTGTCGTGTTCTCGGGGTGTGTGATGTACATTTTTTGTTGCCTGTTCTTCTTTTTTTTCTCGAGATAAGTAAAAAATCTTGTATAGGGGGGACCGCAGCAAAAAGAATATTTTTTTCAAAGCAAGAGAAAATATATAAAAAAGAAGCGTAAATCCCGAAAGCGACAAACAACTTCAAACCTCAACGAAGCCGACTGCAGAAGCGTTTTTGAGTTTCCCAATTTTTTATATTGGGCTTTTGCTTTGGGCGTCTCCCTCGCCCCTATCTTATAAGTAGGACAGGAGCTGTCAACAAAATAAAGGATTTAATTGTTCTCTTGAAATTTTACATCGTTCTTGGTGATGTCACCTGCAGTTAGTGTTATGGCGGCCTGTCATTAATTTAAGACGGATGTTTTGCGTCTTAATACATTGTATATTGATCGTGGTAGCTATTTTAAAAATATTTGTAAAAAAAACAGCCAAAAAGGAAAGAAAGATAGAAAAAGGGAAGAAAAAAGAACATGTGACACAGCTTTGTACGCAGTCGGTTATCGTTTTACATGGATAGTGTCGTACTCATCCCATGCAGTAGTCCACGTCCAATAATAGGCATTCATCTTCGCTTTTCTTGGTCGTCGGTAAGGTTTTATTTTTATATGACAGCTGAATGTTGTAATACGATCTAGTAAGGACAGCCTTTAACTTACGAGGCCGAAAAAAGATAGACGTAAAATTAACCAGCACTTACATGTGGAATAAATGAACTTAAATGAAAATAAAAATAAATAAAACTACAGATCAAGGACGAGTCATAGCGATGCAGTACTGGTTCAAGGGAAAACGAACGCGAAAATGGAATTTACGTTCTTTGACAGAAAGCCCTTGCCGAGAAGTATTACCCTAATGTTTGAGCAAGTAGAGCTGCTCGTGACAAGAAAGTAGAATAGCAAAAACATATTGAAAAGTTGATTCTGTTAAGATAGAAGTCTTTATGGATGTGACTGCCCCCACGAATGAGACCAAGCCACCGATTAGGAAGGTTGAAATATCAGGTCAGACTTCTTCCTTAATGTATGATAATAAACTGATAATCTTCCATCGCGCACCCTGCATCAGTGAACGTAATTCAGTTAACGTAATTTGTTTTCTTGTCATATTCAATCCCAGTCTATGATTTAAGCGAACATGAACTGTACTCATTGCTCCATCCCGACACCCGGAGACACAAGATATAAAACAAATACGTACCTATCACGAAGAGACCTTTCCCATTCGCAATGTTTCGGAGACAGGCGACCGGTACATACGTATACGTGTGCTTTAGTAATATAAACCCGGGCCAAAGCAGCATCGCTGAACAGGGAAAGGTGGGCGCGAAACGAAACGTGCGGATTCATGTGGGCCACGCCCCCAACATGGTGATATTGTCGGCAAGACTCCCATACATCACGCAGAACTATGGTATCATATATCGTATGTATATTGCTAGATATGTATTTTACCAAAGAGGGGATGCGAAGTGTATATAACCAATCACCTTCCCCAGATCCCACATGTTGCTGGCCCAAGTGCTTCCTGGTCTTCTATTTCTGTATCACAGACTGTCGAATGTCAGTATCGAAGCATTACAAGCACTGCTCTGCGTATCTTTTGATCCTTTCTGCTCTGCCGCACATCATGTTGCACATCATGTTGGCTCCAGCCTGCCGTCCTTCTGGCCGCGCCGTCACAGCAGGCCCTGGCTGCCAAGCTCACGTAGGTTGATTATCCCAACAATGTGCCCAGCAAGGTGTATATGTTTGTTCATGTACCCGACAATGTCGTTCCTAACCCGCCGCTCGTTGTCGTGATCCACTCGTGCCAACCAACGGCCAGTCGTATTTCCATGCCAGAAAGATTCTCTGCAAGCAAGGCTCGGGCAAAAAGGCTACATCACTGTGCGGCCTAGTAGTCCGTATAGTGGCACCCGCTAGGATGTTTCGAATAAGGCGACGCTCACGCACAACGGTGGTGGCGACTAGTAAGCGATTGCAAACATGATCCAATACTCGATAGACAAGTACAAGGTGGACCTAGCACAGGATTGTGTCACCGGCGGCAGCTCGGGAGGTAAGCACAGTGCACTGTCAAATTGCACTCAACTGCCATTATATGTGTCCCGTACGAGATCATTCTGACATGCCACTTGCCAGCAAAGTTGTCCACTGCCATGGCAGATATGTATGCTGAGATTATCTCTGCCGTGTCTCTGCATAGTGGTGTTGCTACCGGCTGCTTTGTCTTGTCATCCGGCGTCGTTGATCAATGGAACACAGCTCTTGCAGCGGCTAGGCGAAAGCGACGGCTGAGAGACTGTGATTCGATTTCAATTCGATCTATCCAAGTCGACTGCGGCATATATATTTTCGTGCGAGGAAGGGTCTTTGGTGCCTTCAGGGGTTTATACTGGTGGCGGCAATGTTGTCACTGGTGGTCTCTTTTGCGGAGGAGAGCTCGCCTGGGATATTCGGACTTCGATGCCGGAGTCCAATTATCTCATCAGGGCGAAAGGTGACCGATGATGTGTCAAGAGGTTCGGTCATATTCCAGATTGCTGGCTTCCCTGTATCAGCTTGGATCCAGGAGCCGTTGAATGTGATATTGCGGCCGGAGTTGTCAACAAGGCCCAAGTTTCTCGGCTGGTTGTCCCGAGTTTGATCGTAGAAAAAGTCCGGCTGCCAAGACTTGTTGTTGAGAAGGATTTTGCCAATGGAGATCTCGTCATCAGTCTCTAGGGCCGCAAGGGGCCCCGAGATGAACAACAACCAGTCTTCGCTGAGGACGTCGCGAATGTCTTTGATTTCCTTGTCTGCAATTCCCTGCATCCACCACAACCTGCACAGCTTGATAAAGACGAGGTAATGTGCGAGAATGATCAGAGCTCGTGGCCGGTGTTCGCGGGCCACATCGACAAAGCCTTTTGGTAGAAATGTGAACCACGTGATGATGCGCAGGCTGAGGATGCGGCCCATGCCCGACTCGAGTTCCCGGTACAGCGACCCTATATACTTGAGTGTCTCGTAGTACATGTTGATATGCATATAGTCGGGTTCGTCGTGGCGGATGGAGCTCACCATGAAGAGCAGCTGGTTAGGGATGTACTTTGTTGATGCATCCAGGTTGATGGGCGGCCGGGCAAAAAGTATGGACATACCCGACTTGAAGAGCGTTTCTGGCTTGATGAGCTTCACAATAAGGCCGATCCCGCGCCATACGACCATCCAGTCGAGAATGTACAGGGGTGTACTGTCCGCGTCGCGAAACATCGCTGACGACAGCGAACATAGCAGGAGAGAACAGGCCAGGAGTGCAGGATACGTGTCGGGTGTGGCTCCCTCGATTGCTTTGCGGTAGCCGGCGAAGGCTCTAGCGCGGTACACGAGCACGCGAGAAGGTTCAATGGGTTGGTTCAGTATCTGCAGCTCGAGGGCGGATAGGGCGAGCAAGCAGTCCATAAGGAATCTGCTGGAGAAAGCATGGCGCGGAATGGCAACCCGCAAGATTTCGTCGACTTGTGGCTGGTGGCCGGCTTCTGCTGCGAATGCATCGAAGCCTTTTGCAGTGTAAAACCAGAGAAGCTTCATGTCCGTCTGGTCGATGGATGGTGGGAGGTAGAATGGCTCCTCGAGCATGTTGAAGTCATCCCTCACGCAGGCATCGCCGCCGCCCCTGTTTTGTTTGCTTACAGGGCCACTACCTGAGGCATCCCTGCCCCATTCATCACTGGCCCAGTCGCCCGTTGAAGAGTATAAATACGGAGAAGCGCTCCGAGAGGTGATGCGGGAGGCCACGGCGGCGGACCCGTCCTCCTCCGAAGAAGATGACGAGGCGGAGGAACGAGGCACTAAAGCATTTGATGCGAAGGAAGACGAGGCGGGGGCTGCTGCTGCAGAGGGTGCTGCCGCGCGGACGCTGCGAGACGAAGCTGAGCTGGCCACGGAGAATATGTGCTGTGTAGACGGATAGACACATGTCTCTCTGCGGAGCGTGCATGCGCGACACCGCGGCCGCTCCTCGTTGCACTTGACCTTGCGGGTCTTGCAGCTCACACAACCGGCGCGGGATTTCTTATGAGGCCGCTTTGCGTGGTACGGCCGGTCGTTGATGGTTCTGGCCGGCGTAACCTGGCCAGATACCGGCGCAGCGCCGAAGTCCTCAAACTCAATGGTGATGTCTGGTACCGAGCTCATCGTGACGTTGACGTGGTGTGAGTGGAGTCTGCCTAAGTTCGATGTTGCCGGACCTGGTGCAAAGCGCGCGACATGCTCGAGGATGACGAGTCTGTTACTGTCGTCGCAACAGCTGTCGTTGCTGTCGTCGCCGTAGGAAGCACGCTTATGATTTCGATATGTCGAGTAGAAATGTCCGCTGTGCCCCAGACCCCTCTGAAGGATCAGAGTGCATTTGACAACAGCTTCGTGCGGCGCTCAACTATCCCGCAGCCCGTTGGTAGTCCGGGTTGTGTGCCGATACAACCATTGGTAGGGCCAGACAGTGGATATTTTACCAAAGTGGGAAATGCGACCGGAGAATGGACCTAAGTAGGCTCGTAGGATAGAGGATGACGAACTGGCGGCTAGGGCTGCGTGGCGTGAAATGCAGGGGGAGTAAGATAGAGTCGTGTCTTGAAATTTTTCGTCGACCAGTGATGGCAGATACAGGACAGTGAACAACGTGGAAGGAGCGATCTACACAAAGCACAAGGGCAAAAATGCGAATTGGAAACTGCGGCAGGTTGAAAGAGAAAGAGCCGAGGACAATCTGACATAAAGCAGGCAACAACAGGGGATGGGGTGTCAACTGAAATGCGCCATGGGCCTGACCTTCTTCATTTCTGGCCAGTCGTCCTGTATTAATTACTGCGACAAGCCATCAGGCTCGCTTACGCCATGGGCAGGTTTATCGGAAAGTTTGCGAGTTTGGCAGGTCGTATCTTAAATTTTCTCGCAAGATGCTGCGGTTTTGTCCACGCCGAATACGGCACTGCATATCGTGTGTATGGTTATAGGTTTTTTCTACTTCTAGAAGTATGTCCGTACTTTTGACAACGTCGTGTCATATTTGTCTACCCTTCATCATCACTGTCCTCGGTTTAACTCTTGCCGCTTTACAGCCCCATCTGGCTGATAGCTTGTAGCAATTTTCAGTTAACCTTTAGGTGGGTGGGGCAGAGTTGGCAACGACAGCCATTGCAACCGTCAGCACACAACAGCGACATTTTACAGCGCCCTGGCGCCAGCACCTAACCGACGGTCAGCCCGGTATGTGGGTCTCCATTTAACTTGTTAGCGCGTCACTTACGCGTCTGCGCATGCAGAACTGACCACGGCCTACGCCGATATACGACCGTCGACGGTTGGGTGCCGGTTTGCGAGTGTCAAGAAACGAGACGCCGTTGCCTAGCTTTGCGCATAGCTTTATCTGGACCGCCGAACTATCTGCACCCGCCACAGATAGCTTTGTATTGCTATTGTGCCTCGACAAGATCTGTGCGATGCACGCGACATCGCCGCCCGAGTCCCTGGAGGCACAGCCCATTGTGCACCTCCTCCAAAGCTTCCCTGGCCGTGAGCAGCACATCAAGACCTTGTCGACCCTTGTTGATGTAAGTACATGGGATTTTGTGCCGAAAGAGGCCGCCCACCGGAGAGCGTTGGAGTGAATTTTCTAACATGCATCTGTCCGTTAGCCGTTCCTCGCGCCATGTGGAAACATCGTCGTTCACGGCACTGAGGCGACCGGGAAGAGTGCTGTGGTAGCCGGTGTGCTGGACATGTTCTCATCGGCCGTTGCCCCGGGTGCCGCGACAAATGGCAGCCTAGCCAATGGTAGACTTGAAAGCAGTCTTGATTATGCCATTGTTGACTCCAACAAGTGTGTCACGGCGCGGCATCTTTTCGAACGGACGGTAGCCAAGGTCTCGGACTCCGTCCGGCACCTCGGACCCAAGGCCCGGCGCTGCGAGACTCTCTCCCAGTTGACCGTCGAGCTCTCCAATATGCTCCAGTATAGTGAGCACCCCGAAGGCTGGCGTTTTGTGTTGGTGTTTGATGCCATCGACCGTCAGCGGGATGCGCCCGCAACGCTCCTGCCGGGTTTGGCCCGTCTGTCCGAAGTGGTACGTTACAACAAGGCATCCGAAAGAAATGGCCGATACCTAGGCAACCCAGTCTGACCGCCCAATGTAGATTCCCAACCTTACTGTTATTTTTATTGTCACGTTTCCATCGCCTT
Organism: Sporothrix luriei; assembly: GCA_021398005.1. NCBI lineage: Eukaryota > Fungi > Ascomycota > Sordariomycetes > Ophiostomatales > Ophiostomataceae > Sporothrix > Sporothrix luriei. Next base: position 114,348 of record WNLO01000008.1, read on the forward strand.
CTATGCTACGGACGAGCTTCGTCCCGCACATTCAGTTTGGCAACTACTCAAAAGCCGAGTTTGTCGAAATCCTCAGCCGCTCTCCACCGCCGCCACTGGAAAGCGCCACACGGGAGGAGACTAACGAGCTGTGGACGCGACTCTGCACGGCGGTGCATGACTCTTTGACTCGGACAGCTGGCCGGAACCTGCCTGCTTTCCAAGAGGCCTGCACGGCACTGTGGCCCAAGTTTACGGCACCTATCCTGGCCGGCACACACGGACCGCGAGAGTTTTCAAAGCTCCTGATTGCGGCGCGCTCTCACTTTCAGGACGAGTCTTTGTTGGACCCGCGGTTTGTTGTGGCCGCAGCGCCTCAAGCACAGTCACAATCACAGTCGCAACCACCATCGCAAGTTGCAGCAAACGACACAGTAGGCTCTCCGGCCGAAAATCTCTTTGCTGCCCGCAGCCTCGCTACTCTTCTTCCGGCGACCGCCCGTTTGCTCCTCTTGTGTGCCTACCTAGCCTCTCACAACGCGACTCGTCACGACGTGACGCTTTTCTCGACATACTACCACGGCAAAAAGAAACGACGTGGCGGCATGGGCGGGGGTGGAGGTCGCACCGGCCCGAAGAGCAAGCACCGCAAGATTGCACGAAAATTGCTGGGCGCCCATAGCTTTACGTTGGAGCGCATGATGGCCATCTTCGTGGCCGTGCGCAGCGAGTGGACGCGTGCGCCACCCGTTTCGGCAGCAGGCCGGAACTCGGCCGCGGCTATCATGGACGGCGACCGCAACACGGCGATTGCGACTCTGGCAAGCTTGAGGTTGGTCGTGCGTGTGAGTGGTGCGGCTAGTGACCCCATTGACCGGGCTGGCAAGTGGCGTGTGAACGTTGGATGGGAGGTTGTACGCAGCTTGGGCCGTAGTATGGGTATTGAGATGGAGGACTGGCTGATCGACTAACGTCCTCATGATCTTATTTGGAGCACGGCGTACTGGACTAATTATTCAATTGCATGGCATAGCACGGCATAGCGTACTGGCAGCGTGGGAATCGATGGGGACTGGATAATTTAATGAAAATTAAAGACGAACATTCTTTTGTTACAGAGGCGAAGAAATTATTTTTGGTAGATAGATGCCCGCCGACCAACGCCCGGTAGATCAATGCACGATAGAGAGTATCCCAAAACCAAGAAATGAACTAGAAATCAAAAGGACGGCAAAGCCTGATGCGACAGCTGCACAGTGTCTCAGAAACGGTATTTGGCTTCCTTCTTCCTTTCCGTCTTGCGGTCCTCAACCACCTTCTGCCGCTTGCGACTCTCTTGTGCAATCATGTCGGTCAGGTCGTCATCGTACTGCCGCCACTGCGCACCAACACCCTCTTCCCGCCGGCCCTCCTCGAAACGCTGCTTCAGCTCATCCTTGCTGATGCCGTCGTTGTTGAGAAGCGCGTCGGGATCCAGTGCTACATCCACATCGCCAGGCTTCTTGCGCTTACGTGCACCATCGTCGTCTTGACCCAGAACGGGCACACCCGGACCACGGCCGGTTCGAGATAAGTCGTATGCCCGGTCGCTGCCAAAGAAGCCATGTGCCTGAGCTTGCCGTTCGGGGATGACTGTGTATGCAGACCGTGGTGGGCGCCCCGCCGAGGACTCCTCGGTCTCGTATCCGCGCCGTTGTTTGCGAAGCTCGAACTCGCCTCCTATGTTTGCATCCACCCCTGTCGGGAGGTCGGTGGGCACAGAGCTGATGTAACCGCTGGGCGTCTCCAGGCCGCCCGGCACATCACGCTCATCGTCGTCGTCGTCCTCCTCCTCCTCTGACTCGTCTTCTTCCTCTTCTTCGGACTCATCATCCCCTGGTGGTTGCAGCTCTCCCCAAATCTCCCGCTCAATCGGTTCGCCGGCCGCCGTTGACGCCTGGCTGGCGTCAACTGTAGCCGAAACACCATCCGCACTTTGAACGCCGAAAATGTCACCGCCGTAGAGGGGACGGTTGTATTCGTCAACGGGAGGCTTTCCCCACTGCCCCGGAGCAAAGCCCCACGAAGCGCCTGGTGGTAAAGGCGCGTTGAGACCAGGGATCTTGAGGTTCGGGTAGGATGGCGGGGGACCGATGCGCTGTTGCTGGAGAAGCCACGGAGGTGGGAAACCTGGAGGCATGTTCAGTGCTTCCTTGAGAGTATCACTGAGCGGACCTGGTTTGAAGTTGCGGAACTCCGTCTCCCACTCCTTGCCCTCGTAATATACATCGCCGAAGCGGGTCAGGGACGGTTTTGTCTGGAAGCGAAAGAATGCGTCGTACAGTTTCTGGTAGTCGATGTCGAGCTTTCCCATCTTTGGTTGCACGCGCTCGCGCTGCTTCTGCTTAAGTGTTTGCTCGGCCTGCTTCTCAAGCACGGCATCGCGCATCTCGGTGATGCCAGTCTCGGCGATAAAGGGGGGCAGTTCGAAGGGGGGTTTCTCGACACCGCGCTTGCTGGAGAGATATTCGCGTTTGAGCGACCAGTGGCCGGGGACGGGGACGACGTTTTTCTGGGCCTTGATGACGACGAGAAGACGCGGATCCGAGGACGAGACATCGTGCCAGTCGACGACCTCTGGGTTTTGGACAAGCGCCTTCAGCTCGGCAATCGACAGCGTGTTGAGCTTCTTGCGCTTCTTCTTGGACAGCTTGAGCCGGCCGCCGTCCTCATCCTCCTCATCAGGTATCATCTCCAGGTGGTCGTTCATGAAAACCTCACCCTGGTTGCCGGCATTCGCTTCACGTGCGATATTATCGTCGTCAGGGTTGGGACCGAATTTGCTGAAGATGTCTTTGAACTGGGCAAATGCTGGGTCGTCGTAGTCGAAGGCCCCCAGGATCATCTCGGGCTCAGCATTGGACTCGTCAATACTCGGGCCTTCCGTTTTCTGTTCGCTTGCATCGCCTCTCCCTGCCCTTGCTACCACTTCTGGTGATGTGGTGTCAGGCTTGGTTTCGGTTGTTGATTCGACTGCGCCGTTCTTCTCTGTTGGCTGTACATCGACCGCCTCAGACTTGGAGTTGTTAGCATGACAATGGCCGACGTGCGTGTCAAGGCAATCGCCTGAGTCTAGCTTCCGATCACCTACCTCTGCCTTGGCCTTCTTCTCCTCCTTCCTCTTCGCTCGCCGCATCTGGTTCTTGGTCATCTTGGGGGCCGCCATGATTGCCTCCCAGACCGCGGTCTATGCAGCGGAGACGATGTAAATAGGCACTCTCGGTGGATCTGAATAAGGAGTCGTCCAAAATATGCCTCTGGTGATGATAATTTTTGATGTTGGCTGTGTGGTGGTTATAACAGATAGTTGCAGTTTGTAGGCAGTTCGCCGTCTTGATAATTGCTCCGCAGCGCGCGCCATCGCGAAATTTTGGTAATAGCTCGCCTGGTTGTCAATTCATATGTGGCGCAACAATGTGGCTGGTGTCGAGTTAACTTCCGAATCCGTGCTAGCGCCTTCGATAGCATCCTTTCCTTCTACAGTTGCGCGAAGCACAAAGAACACCGCTGCAATGAGTAGTCGTAATACTCATCAGATAACGTCGTACCACTGGTCGATACGAAGACCCGCTCTCAATTTCGTATTACGCCAGTCCTGCACGAGGTTGCACACGCTTGTACGTTCTAGTATCCCACTGAATTGCGACACACTTCCATCACTGCAACCGCCCCTTTCAGCCACTGTGCCGTGTCGTCGACAGTTCAATTCTCAGCTAATTTTCCGACCTCGACCGCTTTTCTGTGCCGAATCGTCCGTCTATCCACAGTGCACTGTTACTGAAATGCGCTGGCTGTGGATGCCGTGCCACTGAACCCTGTCCTCTCGATCTGAAGCATCGCCCAATCCGCCATCCGCCCTGCTATTTGCTTCATCCTCCAGATCCTGGCTTTTAACCGTCTTTCTTCCTTTCTCCCTATACTATGCCTCATGCGACAACGACCGCCACGACTGTCCTCCGCAAGCCGTCACCAAATAACGCGTCAGCGCCCCGTCGCACGCTTGACGTCGCGATGGCCACTCAAGATGAGGGCCTCGAAAAGTTCCCCGAACTCGATGTTCACGACACGACCGAACTCGACCACATCTATGGCGCTTCGTCAAACAAAGCGAATGGGACGTCTACAGCACAGCCGCCCTTACCACCAGTTGACCAGTGGCGGGCCCGCAAAGACAGCAGCGTGCGCTGGAACATGCCGCCCGTGACGAACGGCTACGGTGGCGGCCATGGCCATGGCCATTCGCGACAAAAGAGTCTTGGCGAAGCCTTACGCACAATACGCACGCGATCTGGTAGTACCAGTCAGAACGTGCACGAGATTGCCGATGCACTGAAGGCGCCTGTTTCGCCTATGCTGATAGTATGTGGTCTTTATTTTTATTTCTTTTGTTCTTGTGTAGACAATCCCAACTCAATGGAGGGCGTGAAACTGACCATGTTTTTCTGCTTCTAGTTCCTCTGTATCCTTTGGTACGGATCTTCCGCCCTGACAAATACCTCTTCAAAGTCGATTTTGAACGCTTTTGAGAAGCCCGCTACCCTCACGATCGTCCAGTTCGCCTTCGTTTCCTTCCTCTGTATCCTGTTATCATGGCTGGCGCGTGTGTTTCCATCGCTGAAGCGCGCCATGCCCGTTCTTAAGCACGGCATTCGGTATCCGGATGCCGATATTATCCGCACGACACTGCCGTTGGCCGGCTTCCAGATTGCTGGCCACCTCCTGAGCTCAACCGCAACAACCAAGATCTCCGTTTCGCTTGTGCACACAATCAAGGGGCTCTCCCCTCTTTTCACTGTCTTCGCCTACCGCATCTTCCTTGACATCCGGTACCCGACTGCAACCTACCTCTCTTTGGTCCCCTTGACGCTCGGTGTGGCGCTTGCCTGCTCGGGCGGCCATTCCTTCAGTGGTGGCCAGCTGCTGGGCATCTTATACGCGTTGGTGGCCACCGGCATCTTTGTGACCCAGAACATTGTCTCCAAGAAGCTCTTCAATGAGGCGTCTCGCGCCGAGTCTGAAGGTTTGAGCGTGAAGGCGCGCAAGCTCGACAAGCTGAACTTGCTGTGCTATTCGTCCGGCATGGCATTTGTCATCACGGGCCCCATTTGGTTCTGGACCGAGGGCATTGGCCTGCTCGGAGACTTCCTGTATGACGGCTCGCTGGATCTGACCGAAAGCCCGAATTCGTTTGACCACGGCCGGCTGTTTCTCGAGTTTGTTTTCAACGGCTTCTTTCACTTTGCGCAGAACATGCTGGCCTTTGTGCTGCTGTCGCGGGTGTCTCCCGTTACCTACTCAGTGGCAAGTCTGATCAAGCGCGTGTTCGTCATCAGCGTGGCCATTGTCTGGTTCCGTAGCCCGACCACCTGGGTGCAGGCCGTTGGTATCGGCCTCACGTTCCTTGGCCTGTACTTGTACGACCGCACAAATCAAAACAAGGCCGACCGACGGGCACGCACTATGACGGGCGCCAAGGATGGCGAGCCGCTTCTGCCGCTTAACTCGGGGCCGTCAGCAAATGGCATCGGCCTTGGCTTGCAGAATACCGGAAGCATATTCGAAAATGGCTCCTCAAGTCTCACAGCGGGCCCTCACCCGTACACGGCTGGTTACTCCGCGTCGGCAGGTGAGGACTACAAGAAGTCTGATGATTTCGGCCGTGAAACCCTCCGCGGAAGCGGTGCTGGCGCTGCTTCCTGGATGCCTCCTCGCACGCGGCAAGAAGATACCTGGCGCGTGGGCGACCAGGTACCTATTTCGACATGACATGCTTTCCACCGTTGTTTCCAAGTTAATATTACGACTAGTCCCTTTACGGTACATTGATGAGACACCTTGGAACGAGATCCGCGTCCCTAGGCGACAGTAAAGTTGCTGAATGCCAAATTGCACGGAACATTGGGCATACGGATGTGTGCACATGGGTCTACCGCGTCGTATGGTCGTATTCTTGTATTGCTAGAGCGTGCGACTCGTTCACGTTTGAAACGTTCTATACTGTATTTTCCCCCATAGAGGAGTTTCGGAGAGGCTGGGTTCTTTGATTTTTTAAGTTTTTTTTTTTCGCTTCATTCCCATAACTTTTTCATGTGTGGAACGAGCTGTACTCTATTTTTTCACTTTCTTTTCCCTCTTCTCGTTTCTTCTTGAGATGAACATGATTTAACTGCATGCGGCAGACGACTGGGCAGAAAAAGGACATATAGAATATATAGCGCATCAATTTTATGCACTTTCCTGACGTATGCAGTTGCAATGTTTCCTTCAGTGGTGTTCATGAAGCTTCGCCTTAAACCCACACTCGTTGTCCCTCGGAGCCTGCTGCCAATGCACTTCATCAGCCTCGTTTAGAGTCCACAATAAAAGCCAAGAGGTGATGGGGTGCCATTGTGTCGGGTTGGCCCGGGTTTCTGGCCTAAGGCTGATGGACGCGGAAAAAGTCACATGTACGACGTAGTTGTCAAGTCGCAGCACAGACGAGACTAGTGCGTGCCTTGCATAAGCGGCGGCACAGTGGAAACGTTCAGCGCACAGAAGGACATTGCTAGGTGAGAAGAGCCCCGCAATCACCGGTTTGGATAGTCTTATCCAGCAGCACGTTGCCTCTTGCTCCCTGTGATTTTTTTTCACATGCACTTGGACTGCGACTTCCTTTTCTGTACGATGTATGTGTAATTTCGACAACTTGCCAGTCATTCCTTCTCTTCCGTTTCTCCAGGCAGCAACAGTGGGGCATCCTGACAAAGAACCAATCAACACGACCACAGCACCGTCTTATGCGGTTGACCACCGGCTTACTCGTCTCGATAAAAAGAGGCCGTCTCCGCGCACTTTGCGCCAGGAAGGACTTTGTGCTTTCTACCGATCACGATGTCTTCCCGACTACGGCAACGCACGTCCGAAAACACAGCGACTGGGGCGGGGGTGTCGTCTTCTCGGTTGCCGTTGCGTCCATCAAACCACCGAGCAACGCGACATGCATCGATACGGACCTATGCCGAAGTCAGCGAGAGCGAGGAAGAGGAGGAGTACGACGAGGAAGACGAGCAGGAAGATGAGCGCGAGCAAGATTCCGACGACTCCGACCAGTCCTTGGCAGATAGTGATGGCGAAGATGGTGAGGGCGAACCTGGCGACAAAAGTTTCACGGCCCGGCTGCCATCGAAACGTCAACGCCTAGACGATGCGTCCACTCCGGACAATAGCCCCTCAAAACGCCGACGCCAACCACAGCGCAGGGCAACAGCTGAATTTCTCGTTGGAGACGATGCCTACCTCTCACCGTCGTCAGATGGCGCACCGCGGAGACGACAGAAGCCGCGCACGGTCGCTTCATCTTCGTTCGCTCCTCCACCGTCTGCAGCACCTACGGCATCTACGCCCTCCCCACGACGAAGTAGACGAGATGTACGTGATGGCAACAGGAAGAACCGCGGCGGAAAGACGACAACGACGAAAGCCGGAAAGCAGGTCGTGATTCACATCGATGATAAGAAGAGCACGGGTGGGAAAGGTGACGGCGTTCGCACACCAACGACGAGGGTTTTGTCGCCCCCACGCACCAACACGCCACCGTGGTCCACGCTGCCATACCTGATATTATCGACCATATTTTCCTATGGCGCTTCGTCGCTCGACAACATTACGTCGGTTCGATGGCTCCTGGCTGCTAGTCGTACATGTCGGGCGTTCACAGAGCCCGCTCTACGAGCTCTGTACGAATGCCCACCAATGCTCACGATGAACATGGCGCACAACCTGGTCGACCATTTGGCCAAAGACCCATCTACGACGCTTTTTGACTACCGCCAAAAAGTGAAGGCGCTCAGAATCGATGTTGGGTCGTTGGCGAGCCGAGTTTACAAGGGCCGCCATCTTGACATTCCGCGCCTGGTGTCCTACTGCCCTCGATTGGTCGACCTCGACCTATACCACTACAAAGACAGGCCCCCATACAGAGAGCAAACAGAGAACCTGCGTTGGACCTACCCTGACGGTCTCTTCGAGGCACTCGGCGCGGTTCAGCCTGCTGCTACTAATACCACCGCGGACAGCGGCGGACATGACGACCCGCAGGAAGAAGGCAGCAGCACTGCGAGCATGGCCCCTCTTGCCCAGGCTCCTGTTCCCACCGCGATTAGGTTGAAGAGTTGGCGGTGGAACCAGCGCCTTATGGGTCGTGACCTCGATCTGGACACTGTGCGGACACTGCACTTGTCGCCAACTTTTGCGGGGCTGTGCAAGATCAGCCTCGTCAACTACCAGCGGCCGTCCCTGAATGCGAGGAATGCAGACGACCCGGAAATCGTTGAGGCAGACCGGCAGCAGGCAGTGGACTTTGCGGGCTTGCTCAATGCCCTGCCCAGCCTGACCCACCTCGCTGTGGAGTCATCGACGGCAGCGAACGACCTAATCCTCCCGCTGCTTCCCAAGACGTTGCAGCATCTCGAGCTGGTCAATTGCTGGGACGTGACGGCGGATCAATTTGCCGAGTACCTGGTCACACACGGTCGAGAGCTACGACAGCTGACGCTGCACTACAACCAGTCGCTGAGCCTGTCCTTTTTGTCGGTCCTGGGCACTGCCTGCCCGCAGCTGCAGGCACTGCGTATGAACCTGACGTACTACAGCCACCATGCATTTTACAACGACTCGAATCCGATGTATGACACCCTGTTGACGGCTGACCAAGTACCGGCCTGGCCGGCTAGCATTGAAGTGATTGAACTCGAGCATTTGCGGAAATGGGAACCTGCTGCGGCCGAGGTCTTTTTTCAGTCGCTCGTTGATAGTGCACCACACGTACCACAGCTGCGTGTTCTTGCCATCAAGGCTATGTTGGACATCCCCTGGAGACAGCGGTGTGAGATGCGAGACCGGTGGGAGGCGACACTGGATCGTGTGTTCAAGCGACGAACGACTGCGCCAGAGCCGGCCAGCTCACTGGCGTATTATGCCAAGCCGCAGAAGCATAGATCGCCACGGTCCAAGGCGAAGGCACGGCATAGCGACACGGAGCCTTCGCGGCGCAGCCACCGGATTGCCACTCATGTGTCCAACCCGTCGTCGCGTGCCAGTAGCACAACACGGGGACTGCGCCACAAGGCACCCACCGGCAGAGTGTCATACCGCGAGCCGGACACGGACGAGGACATTCCTTCAAGCGATGAAGACGACGAAGACGATGAAAACGAGGATGAAAATGATGGCAAGCACACCTGGGATGAGAAAGGTAAAGGTGTCGAGCAAGCTAGTCGTGAAAATAGTGACCACGAAAGCGACAAGATGGACATCAGCGGCGGCGAGGGGTCATCTACCGGTCCCAAACGCACCCGGCCCTTTGTGCATGGCATGTGCGACGTGGTCGATATCCGCATCGACAACCAGAAACCAGGCGAGATCCAATACCGCATGGTGGACTTTCTGGACAGTGACGATTCAAATTCGGACGACGAGTGGACGGGAGACGGACCCGAGGCCAACGACTACGCGTGGTGATTATGTTGTATGAACTAGATGCACATTTTGCTGTGCTAGCATGGGTTTTAGATTATCAAATGATACCATAAATGTAGTACACGTTTTGTCAATGCGTTCACTATGAACGGTAAATAAAATACAGGTGTTTATGATGTGTGTATGCGTTTGCTGTCTGCTAGTAACTAAGATGATGATGTTAAAATAGGGCTATGCTCGCTCCAAAATGCATTGCTGCTGGTTTATGTGACGGTGTGTGATGAGATCGATTTCCATTTTGCCTTTCAGTTTTCCCGACTAGGTTGTCCTTGCAGGGGCCTCTTGTCGATCCTGGCCCTCCTTATCCTTCTTTTGCTTCTGTATTGCTTCCGCCCGCCAGGTAGCGCCATACTTCCACTGAACCGCAAGGTCAGCCAGTGCCACGACTTGCAGGCTGGTACACACGGTAAACGCCCATCCCGTGCCAATGCGGTTGATCAGCGGCATGACAAAAGTCGTACCGCCGGCCGCAAGCAGGCAGCGGGCAAGGTTGATGCTGGCCCCGGCTGCTGCTGCGCGGTGCCCGGCGTGAAAGACGTCGACAAGATACGTGGAGACGGCCGTCTGCGTAGTGATGGCAGCCCAGCCGGTAATAAAAGTTGACACGATGGGTGCGGCAATATGGACGTGGCGGTCAATGGTCCAGCCGAACATGAGCAGGGAGCCGCACTGGATGGCGGCAAAGACGGGCAGCAGGCGCAGGCGGGCCTTTTCCAGGGAGACAAGGGAGTCGGCGGTTCCTCCCTCGGTCCCGTCTTCTGCAGCGGCAGCCGTGTTCTTGACCCGCCGGTAGTCCATGTCCAGCAGCTTCCCGGCAAGAAGAGTGCCGCCAATCGAGCCAACACCATTGGAAATAAATGTCAGACCAATTTGCGTTTCGGAGAGGTCGTACTCGGACGCAAAGAGTGTGGACATTGCTGTGATGCACATTTGCCAGCCAGCGTAGTACGTCGCCAAAAAGAGGACGACGGGGCCCGCCTGCTTGCTGACAAGGATGCGCAGCGGAGCCAAGACGTCAACCTTTTTGCGGCTGCTGCTGTTCCCGTCGGATGCCAGGGCCGCTGCGGGCGTGAACGCCACCTTTGTGTACTTTTGGTAGAGCCGAAGCGGATACCGCGCAAAGAGGCCGAGTGTTTGCGGGCTGCGTCCACCGTTTCCGACGAGGGCGCGCAGTGTCTCGGGGAGCAGAACGATTAGGAACATGAGAAACACACCGCTGTAGATGGCGAGAAACCAAAAAATGGACCGCCACCCCAATGACGACCCGGCCAAAGCGCCGCCGATAATGGGTCCGACGGCAACCGGCACCAGCATTCCGGCCTGGAACACGGCCATCAGGCCGCCTCGGTTGGCGCGCGTACTGACATCACCGACCACGCCCGAGCCGACGGCAATTGTGCTCGCGCTGCCGGCGCTCTGCAAACCGCGCAGGACAATGAGGGCTGCGTACGTGCGGCTGAGGGCGAGGCCGATGCAGGCGGCTAGAAAGATGCAAAACGTGCCGATGTAGGCGACACGGCGTCCGCGAGCATCGGAGATGGGACCCCAGAGACTGGGTGCCAGCCCCTGCAGGATGAGATACGTTGTCACGGTCAAGTTGATGAGCTCAGACGAGACATTGAAGTCGGCGGCGATGGTGGGCAGCGCCGGGAAGTAGATGTTGGACGCAAAGCCAGAGACTAGAGAGTGCGTTAGTATACGTAGCAGATGAAAGGTAGCCAGAAACTTGCCGGCCACTTACAAGTTGCGGCGACAGAGACGAGGAACACAATCAGGGCCCGTTGACGGTTGTCAAAGATGCTGTATGGCTCTTCGCAGCAATTCGTTTCAGTCGGCGAAGACGCTGCAGCATCTGGAGCTGGAGCGGCAGCGGGTGACGAATCATAGCGTACAGGGTCGGCCATGGCACTCATACGCATATAAGGTGGTTTGGGAAGCTCTGGAAAGCCCTGTCACAGATCCGGAGTCGGGGGTGTGCAGTCAGTTATATATATGTGTCTGTGATAGATAGTGTGGCAAAATCATTGATGTAAGTCACCATGGCTAGCCGCGGAGTTGAGTGCCGGAGTTGAGCGCCGGAGTTGAGAAAACCCCTGGCGCTGAGATTTGTAGCGCTGGGGCATGTCCCGATGCTTGTTAGCTCGTTGTAATGAATGAAAGGCCTGTTTGACGCGAAGCAAGGCACTGAGCCAATATGTGAGATATACATTCGGATCGTTGGCGGAACTTTGGTATCCTAAATCCAGTAAGCAATTAAAGTCTTTGGCATGATTATGATTTTCGAGTTATTGTGTCTCTCCTTGGTTTTTAAACTTTGAATTATTCTCCAGTGAACCTCATTGGTATGGCCCTGACGAGTGAAAATTCAATTGAGTAAACACTATTTTTGTCTTGTCGTGGATATCAACAAAGGCAGCATATTTACCGGGCAATAATACTTGTATTGATTCAAAATCAGTCGACAGTCGCTCAAAGTCATCCCCCATGCGTGCTGCTTGTGACTGCATACATCATAGTGCCGTATTCATCAACGCTTTCCAGCCATTGGTCAACTCGTCGTCGCCGACGGGCAAGCCCAAGTGCGTCTTGAGAATTTGGATATGGCCACAGCTCGTCAATACGCAGGCCAGCGTAGTTCATGGTAGTATCTCCCGTTTCCGTCCATCTGTCGAGGTGGTGCCGATAAGCTCGGTCCCAGTCTGCCGCTGTCGACACCTGCCACAGTGCCTTGCTACTAGGCGCCGGCAGACCGCGTAATTCCGTGCCAAGGTACGTGGGCAGCCCGTCGTGCACCGAGAGCACGCTGTCAAACAAATACATAGCGTAGACTGTTCGCCGCTTGGACTCAGCGACAACCCAGGCGGCCCAGCGTGGACATGCAACATCATGCTCAGCCTTGCACACAAGTCCGTGCTGGGAACTGGTGCACGCAATGTCCTGGAGGGCCATAATGGCCTGGCTCAGAAACGGGTCGCCCTGGTGATCGAGCTGAAAAAACAACACAAGGGCATAGAGCAGGTATGCCTGGAATGCGGCGAGCGAGGCCCAGTGGTCGACGGCGGCGTCTCGCAGGGTCTGCTGCTGCACATCCGCGTAGATCCGGTCCATCTCGCGCTTTATCATGGTTGCAGCCGCTTCAGTTCGGCCTGCAACTGTCATGTCACAGGTATGCGCAAGTTTTAGACACGTCGTGAGCGCTGCTGAAGATATACCAACGCCACTTGCCGCCGTTGGCGTCTCAAGATTGCTGCTTGAGCTCAGCTGTGCCGGGTGGATAAACGGCGGGATACCGCTACCATGAACGGCCATCCCCGAATATGCCTTCAGCGCGCGGTAGAGAAACGAAATTGTTGACGGCTGGTACGCCTTGACTTTCTGATCTGGTGTTGGCACATAGGCCTTCATCCAGCGTATGCTGATATCGTCTGCATTTATGGGACAAATCAGTTCGCCGGCTGCCACCTCTAACACGCCACAGGCGATGCCCTCTTCAGCATGATTGATCGAGCTGCCCGCTGGAATGGCAATGGAAAATGGAGTCGCAGGATCACCTACCCGGTCATCGGAGCAGGCGTTCGTCGTCGGTGTCGTCATCGCAGACGGTTGTGGATAGACACATGGTAGATGCCGAGTGAGGCAGCGGCCACAACTCATTGCTTGCCTGTCACACTTGGCCTTTGCTTGCACACATGCTCGGCAAGCCTTCTGCCGCGATGCGGCATACCGAGATGTTCGCATGCCGCCCAGGGCAGATGATAGTCCCAGAAATTGCGGTTGTCAGTGCACGTGACTTTTGTGAACGTATCACGAGCTGCCCAGGTGCTACCCGCCTGTAAACAATAGTTGCCTCCGTCTCAGGCCAGGCTCAGGCAGATTGGTTGTTGTGTTTGCAGTTTGTATGATAGCCCGCTACGTTCGTTGCTCCATTCGCTGGACTCTGTTCATTTATATTAGAAAACAGTAAAGGTCAATTATGCCCCCAATTTTGTCACTATTAAGGACGGGAAAAAGTGGACCTGGCCTGGCCTAGCCAACGAGCCCCTAATCGAACAGTATGCTGTCCAACATGCTGTCCCATAGAGGAAAGAAGACAGTGCGTGGTTTCAGACGCTAACGGTCCCTAGTGCACGGAGTACGACTGATTATGTACATACAGGGATGGCGCCTTCCCTCTTACCTTCGTTTACTCTGCGAGTAACGCGTCCCGCTCTCGCTCTGTTTGGTATTGTGTACAAATTTTGTCTTGTATTATGGAGAAGGAGCGTATTGCAAAGAGCGTGACCGCGACTGCCTGTAGCACAATACTACCCTGGCGAAGAAAGAACCTCCACAGGCAAGCCAAAATCACCGGCCCGGCAGGTACGATCAACCTACCCCGTAGTTGACTTCTACTATTTTGCGATTTTGCTCGCCAAAAGTCAAAAACAAGACTCGAGCCAAAGACGACGAAACAACATCATTTTCGTGACATCGAACAATGCATTGTCGTCACGTCCATCCCGCAGCCTCTTGAGCACCCCCTTTTGCGCGCGCATTCCGCTACGTTATCAGGCCCTGCTCTTGCTGCCGCTATCGTGCAGAACCGGCGTGTCGCGTTCGCTTTGTTTCTCTGTGCCCCCCTGCGGTTTATAATCACAGCAGCAACAACATCGCTATCAACGGCATCAACGGCTACCGCAGTGCAGGGGGCAAGTCACCCCACGACAGCCGAGCTGACGCCTGGCCAAGGCGATGCTCATTCCGCCGCCAGCAAGCACTGTGACGAGCGCAGTGACCGAGCGACTGCGTGGTGTCGTTTTGCCTTTTTGAGTTGGGGGCCAGCCTTGCAAACAATTTGCGTTTGTGAAAGGGCCAGGCTCACCTCACGCTCGCCATTCGCCATTCGCCGGTCACCGTTGCATGTCAACGGCTGTTCCGTGTCACTGTCCACGCCTTGCTTTCATCATCTACAGCGCCGACATAATCACTGAATCTCATTTGCCATTCCATTGTTTTCACATCTCTTGCCCACGCGTCATCGCATCTCACCCTTTTCTCGCACGTTTTGCACGTTTCTCGTCCTGTCATCGTCCCCATCTCACCCCTTCCTTCTGCCGCGCGGTCCATGGCCACCGGCGTCCCAATCCGTCTCTTCATACCGCAAACTGGCTTTTCCAGATGCGCACCACTCGCCACCCATTATCCTCTTCCTACGTCTCTCGATATTCTTCAGCCTCCCCCTTTTTTCCTCCTCCACTCTCTATAGACTTCATAACACCCTTTGCATTGCCTGAAACCATGCCACAGGAACCAGGTCGCCGGCGCCTGCCGTTCCTGCACCGCAATTGGACTGCTGGTGTCAGAGCGTGCCAAGAGTGGACTTCTAAGCGGAAGCGCCAGCCGCCGCCCACGGGCTTCGCGCCAGTATCGACGGTTCCGACAGCAAATGGCGCCGGCGAGGACTCCTACATGCGCCCGATAAAACGGCGACGTGTTGCCCCGCCGCCGCCGGGTGCGCCGAGCGCCATTGAAGACCTCGTCAAGCTGCCCCAATGCCCTAGCGACCGCTCCAATGGCCTCCGCATCCACGCATTCAACATCTTCCACCAGGACACCCCGCGCCTGCGCTTCGCCAACGACCTCTCTGCCGAGGAGACCTCCGACGTCACACGCTACAATGTTCGATTTAAGGTCACTATCCTGAGCGAGAAGTGTGGCCGCACCCATCTCATGTACTGCACTGCACAGATTGGTGCAGTTCACGCCATCCGCGCGTCCAACGGCCCGTACGGCCTGGCGAGGCTGGTGCTTGAACCCTTCACCGTGCCGCTGGAAAACATTGCCGTCCTGCACCACCATGGCGACAAGTTGGGGCTGGCCGACAAGTACATGCTGCGTGTTGAGATTGAATCCACTGCAAGCAATGAGCCATGGCCGCCACTCGACCTCTTGTCATTGGCAGACGCGAGTCGCCACGGCAGCGACTACCGCCCCAAGAAGGCCTCTGACTGCGTGCTGTACGCCGAGTCCAGCGATTTCTTTGGCCGCCCGCGTATGCGCATCCCGCTGTGGCTGCGCGAAAGTGTGCAGCACGACCCTGTTCGCACCGAGTTTGTCATGGACATGGACGTCCGGTGGACGACAGGTTTTCTCGAGCGGCCACGTAGGCACCTTAACTTGGGCGTCCTTCCGACGATTGTTGCCCTGCACCCAGATGAACCGCTTCCACCGCCTACTCTCGATCTGTGCGACCTCTGGCCCCGGCGGCAGTCCTACCGTGCTCAATTCGCGGCATCAACACTAGGGAAGAAGACGGCAAGCTCTGCATCAGACGAGACTGCAAACGTACGTGCAATTGGCCACATGAATGGCACCGCGAGCGTGACAGTGAGCGATACGGTGAAGGATGCAGCGAACGGCACAAAAAATAGGGCAGCAAACGAGACAACAAATGTAACGAACGGCACCGCTGCGACGACCGACCTTTCAGGACAGCTCCAGACTCAGATCAACCTCCAGTTGAACAGAGAGCTCAATGGTCAGATCAACGCGCATTCGTCGGGCACGACCGTTACAGCTGGCCCAACAACGGTCATCTCAGCCGAAGTTGCTGACGACGACAATGACGATCTAGAGTGGCCACCCACGCCGAGCCGGTCACTTCGTGCACGGCGAGACCAGCCCGAGTACAATGTTCGGAACATTACCAATAAAGCGCACAAGATTAGCGAACGGGGTCCGAGAAAACGAGGCAGAGGCCTGTTTTCCAACGTCAATGGGCACACCAATGGTCACAGCAACGGGTCGAGCAGCCATGTCAAAGTGACATATTACTACCAGCAGGATTACGCCTCTGTGGACGGATTTCAATGTTGCATGTGTATGGCGTTGAACCTGGATTTGGACCATCTGCGTCTTCACTTCCGCTCCCATTCCCAGTACATATTTCAATATGAGCGCCGACCCGGTGCTCGTAGTGGCGAGCACTTCTTCAAACTTGTACATGTCCTGGATTCGAGCAACGTCCGCCTACAAGATATTGTTTACCAACTCGGCCGACCGACTGGAGCTCTAGACATAGAAAAGTTTCTGCAGGGTGACGAGTCCTGGGTCACCGCAAGGTGCGGGCCACTCAACGACGACCGAGTTGTGAAGAACGCACAAGCGCCACGGGTACGTTTCCTTGCCCTCTTTGTTTTGCTTCTGAGTTATGCTGAAAGCAATGCTAACTTGCCGTTTCCAAAAAGCCAAAAATCAAAACTGCTGCATCGCAGCGTGTGCCCACGCCAACTCCGGCGCCACCAAACGTAAAGAAGAAAATTCTTGTGCCTTCCACGCGGCAGTCGTTGTATGATCCCCTCAGCAAGGCCCTTCTCCGTCCCGGGACAACATTGAGGACGAACATCGTCGACGATAGCTGGCGCATCCACAAGCACCGTGAGATTGTCCAGGACTACACGGACCTGACCCCGGCCGAGAAGGACTTTATCCAGGAATGGGACCGCTTTATCATCTTGAAACGCATTGCATCGGACGCCTACATCCCACGCGCCATGGTGCAGTTCATCCAGGAGAAGGGCCTTTGGCTGGTCTCGGACCTAGACCGTGCCATGGAATTTGGCAAGCTTATGGCCGTCATGATGGCCCATGATATATTGACAGATGACGATGTCGACAACATTACACACGCCATTGATGAAGCCTGGTCCCTCAAGAAGTCCATAGCAGCTGGTGACGACCATACCCTTGCCGCGGCTCAAAGCACTTCTGTGCCGAAAGTATATGCACCTCGCCGAGGTACCGGTGGCTGCCCTCTCTGCGGTTTCCGCGGCGCCGTGGCCGATTCGGTGATATGCTCGAACAAGGTATGTGTTTTTATTAATTAAATACCCTTTGTCGCTCTAACAAGCAAAAGTGTAAGTATTAACAAACATTCTTAGCAGTGTTCCCGCCGACAGTACCACACGGCGTGTCTAGGCCAAACGGCCATTGTGGATGTGGCAGAGCGTGGGGAGTGGTACTGCAACGATTGTGCCCATCTCGCTGACCCTGCGCATCTTGTGCGGCCGCTTGAACAGTCTGGGGCAAGTCCGGAGACTACAAAGGTCGTTTTACATTCGTAATCTTTCACCTCTTTTCACGTTTGCAAGAAGGGTTATTGGCTATTGGTTTTTATTTCTTCGTCCACATACTTTATTTCTATTGGTATTTTTTGATATTTTATGTATTGGCGGTAGCCCTGGTCGTTCCGGGCACGATTCTTTTATCTGTTTCATAGATTCCCAACAACCCCTGCCTCCTGTCAGCGCTTCTCAGAGTCTTTTTTGGATTTTCTGGTTTCTGGTCGATTTTTCCGGCTGGCCAGAAGGCAGGCCATTGCCACTGATAGGATTGAGTGGCACATCCCACTTTGCAAGTCTAAGAAATAAATATCCTACCACAACTATTGTTTCACACTCAAATCAGAGACTTGTGTACCATGAAATTGAAAACATTTGGAGACGTCATCTACCTTATGGCTGAACCGTTAGGAAAGGGCCGTCTTTCTCCATCTTTCAAGCTAGTCTCTTAAGTATGCATAGCAAGTTAATATTGTCTCACTTAATTAGACCGGTCCATACCAGTTCATACCCTATAAACACCTTCCCGACTTCCTTGGTTTTGTCTTTTGCATTCAAGGTATATCCTCCCTCAGTACATAAAACAGGCAAGTTAAAAGAAAGGGATATGCCATCCCTAGAGAAGAAATTCGCTGGCAAAAAGGCCATATAAAAGCAAGCAAGGCCACAGGGGGCAATCGTAAAGTGAAAAGAGCAAGCATGATAAACAAAAAGCAGAAAACGAATCAAGGACAGTAAAATGAACTGCAGTCAGAGTAATAAAACCTCTCTCTGCTCCTGTAAAATAGAAGTACACTGGGGGGTATTTCATGCGCCTGCTTTCCCTTCCTTTCTTCTTTCCCACTTCACACACTTTCCTTTTCCGTACGTACTCCACGTGTGTACGAGCTTTGCCTCTGACTCCTTGTTGTATCACCGCCAGAGGCCTGACGCGCCGCCTGACGCGCCGCCTGGCGCGTTATGCGCCGTGGGAGAACATTGCGCTCCCGGTCAACCTATTTCGGGGGCTGAAGTTCCTGTTCCCAGCCTGCATTCTCTCGCTCGCTCCAGCGCCGCACGGTTGGCAGCATGGTACGGACCGTGTCTTCGACACTCAGCCACGGGCCCACGACTATTTTGAGGGTGCTGTCGTTAACCGCATCCACGCAGTTAGCCACCTCCGTCCACGCGTCGATTCGTTGCTTGGTGGCTGCCATCAGCTTGGACGCAACGGACTCGGCGTCGTGGCCAACAAACGACGCCATCATCTGCTCAAAGCAAATCGCGCGCAGCTGTACAGTCATGGCTTCCAGCGGGCGGAAATGACGGGCATGGCTCCGCAACTCGGCAAAGTGCGGCATGAGCCGCTCCCACACCGTCACGTCGCCTGGCTTCCGCTCCAGATACCGTCCCTGGTTAAGAGACTTGAACGCAATGAGGTACGACATGACCATTTCTAGACTAAGCACAGCAACGAGCTTCTTCTCGGCCAGTGTCAAGTTGAGCGTTGGAGCAGACGAGCCGTCGGCCTTCGCCGACCCATTGGGCATCCTGCTCTTCACAATGGCGTCGCGGTCGTGCTTCAGCTTCGTGCCCAGCTTGACGTACGTATCGTAACGGCGGCGATAATCGGAAACAGTTACGTTGCTCGTATGGTCGCTCTGGCTCGTTGGCGGCCGCTCGCTCGAACGTGGCGTGTAGCTCGAGTCACCGGGGGTGAGAACCTGCGAGGTATTGGACGTGACACGAGCCATGGGCGTAGATTTAACGGGTGTGGCGGGCCCGACAGGCGTTCGCGAGGCAGAGACACTCTTTTCTGCGACCGTCCTTGGGTGCTTAAAGGAAGACGACGTAGCAGACAAGGGTGGTAGCGGCTCGCTTGTGGAATTGTCAGATGGTGCAGGCCGCTTCTTTGTGATTTGAGCCGGAGAAGGTGTGTTTTCGAGACTCACAGAGCGCTCGGTCTGTTTCAGTGGCGCCTTCATCGGAGTTTGTTGGAGGGCGAGTAGGCGGAGCACCCTCTTGACGTTCTTTTTCTTGTACTTCAAGACAACGACAAGAGATCGTTTCGAGGACGAAGACTGTGAAGAAGACTCCTTTGCCTCTTTGTGAGAATCGTCCTTTATCTGGTGGCTTTCCTTGTGCGACGCCTCTTTGAGAGGGACATCACCCATGTCCGTATCCGTGACAGGCCGGAAAGGTTTCTTTCCTGCGGATTGAGCATGGCCTGACTCGTGGCTTGACTTTGATTTCGGCTCGCTGTCCTTTATCGCATTCTTCAAACGAGACAGCTCCTGCTCAACTATCGCAGGCAGTGTGGGGGAAAGAAGAGGTGGTATGCGCAACGGCGACTCATCTCTTTTGCTAGAGTCTGCTATGCCGGATCCTTTAGAGTCGCTGAAACGGAAATGTTTCGTCGTGCTAGACCCACGTTCGGGGTTGAAATGGAGAGGGGAAAGGATGGGTGGCAGCGCTGATACTGGACCACCTGCGTCGTCGGGAGACCGCGACCGGTTGCGGTCCCGATTTGTGTGGGCTTTATGCCCGTTAGTCTTGGGCCCAGATGGCGAGAGTGACGAACGGCGGCCGGCGTCGGTGCGACCTCTGTCCTTCTCCTTGTCTCGTTCTCGGCCGCGATCTCGACCCCGGTCGTGGTCCCGATTCCGTTCGCGCTGACGGTCACGCTCACGGTCATGGTCCCTATCCCGGTCCATGTCGCGTTCGCGGTCGCGATCACGGTCTCGGTCACGGTCTCGGTCACGGTCTCGGTCACGCTCACGATCTTTATCACGATACCGATCGTAATCTCGGTCTCTGTCCCTGTCTCTATCCTTCTCCCGATCTCTGTTGCGTTCCCGATCCTTCTCCCGCTCTCTGTCGCGGTCTCTGTCGCGGTCTCGATCCCCGTCTCTGTCTCTGTATTTGTCTCGTTGTTTAGGTTGTGATGTCTGCTGGTTTGTGGCGGGCTTTGACCTATCGTCTCGTCGATTATTAAGATCGAGGGGGCTTGGTGGGTCGTGAATTCGGTGGTTTGGCTTAGATGAAGAGGACGCAGCTGGTGGTGGTGAATTAGAGGTCATGGAGGTATCCGACCTCGAGCGTTTGTGCGGTCGGTTCGCTACGTCGTTGGTGTCGGCTATGCGCTTTCTGCTATCTGCTGCGCTGGGGCTGCGAGCACGCCTTGGAGATTTTGAAGGTGAATGTTGTTTTCTGCGCATTGTTAGCTTTTGCCATTCACTGGCGGTCATTGGGCCTTGTGTCGAAAATGCCACTGTATAATTCACTTACCTGTCGCCATTGTATTCGGGTTTCGGAGGCAGATGCTGCCGATCAACATAGGAGGCCATAGCTCCCTCGCTTTTGCTCGGTTTTGTGTCTGCTTTGGTTGTGGTGGTGGGGGTGCCTGTTGGCGAGCCGGGTAGTTTTTTTAGATTCTTGCTTTGTTGGTAGTCCTTAAAGGACATCTTTGTTACGGGCTTCTTCGTCTCGCCCTTGATGCCGACCCCCGTAGGGTTACCACCCGGCAATGCTGTGCTGGTCGACGACGTGACCTTGCCGCGTTTGTTTTTGGTGTTGTTCGGATCGTCTTCGAGGTCCAACTGAATGTCGAAATAGGGTCGTGTAAGCAGGATGCCACGGTCAGCTTCAGACACAAATGTGGTGTACTGCAGTGGCGAGGTATTGGGCCACAGGCCTGGAGGCACTGGGTAGCGGCCGGTGGCGGAGACGGAGAGGTGATACGGCCGGTCGGGCAGGACGCGCTGAACAAGCTTGTTGATCTCCTGCGCTGCACCATCCATATTTCGGCCTCTTGATTATGCGCCAGACGCAGCGTGTCCTTCTCTTGCAAGCCCCCCTCCTCCTGGACAAAACAATGCGCTGGAGTCCACTGTGCCGAGGTCCACTCTGATCATGAACACTTGTTGTAGTGTGTTAGTCTCTGTCGGCAAGAGACACATTCGCCGTGTAGGTCGCGAGGCGCGATGGGAGTTGAATGTGAGATTTGTGAACATCAAAGAGTGTGGGCGATCATCGTTCGTGAGGCGCTGCTTGGGTGATAGTCGTTGCTATCATACGCGCCTTTGCATGGAACACCGGTCAAGGCTGGTCGTTTGACGAGACCGCCAAACGGTCCAGACAAAATGGCAGTGCTTCGAGTCCGGACGCTCGCAAATATCGGTCTCGCTGCGCGCGGCAAGAAGTTGCGTAGCAGACTGGCCAGAAGGCCAAGTTAGTGTGGCTGATGAGAAAGGCGACCGGGTTACGTCAACCAGTTTCGATGCGCCGGAGCCACGTCACAGCACTGTACTGCAAAGAGAGGGGCCAGGCCGGTGACAAACTGTTTCCACTGGCGTGTCTCTCTACCGACAGTTATCTGGCAGGTAGTCCAGACGTAGCCGTGGGTCCGACCTTTGGGACGGGCGAGACAACGACTCGGTACGTGCCGGTGTGGGCAGACTCGACGCGCCGGGACAGAATATTAACAGTCCCAGACAATAGTGACAGGCTAGGCAGGATGCGCGACGCGACTGAGTCGTTCGTTCGCTCGTTGACAGGGCGTCGTCGTTCGGAAAACAATGGCTATACTGGGACGGTTGCTGGCACAAGAGGACGAGAGCGCCAAGGTTGGAAAAGGCGGCGGAAACGAATCGATAGGCGCGCGACGTGTTTGCTGGGCCGCGGCTATCGGCAATGAGCCCGAGAACGTTCGAACATACCCTATGTTGCGGTAGGTCGTCGAAAGGAAGGCCGTCGGCCGTGAAGGAATTGGCGCAAAGATGGGACGACAGCCGACGCGAGTGGTGATGGTGGTAGTGGAGGTGTAGTATTCGTAGGTTATACGGCGGAGAGAGAGGACGGAAGTGTGGATTTGCGACGGGTGAGCGAGTGAAAGGTATGGAGCGAGGGATGGCCAGAATTGGCTTGGCGGTTTAGGGGTGTGGGTAAACGCAAGACCACCGGCGAGGACAAACCGCTGGCGTGCTGGGCAAGATCCGCTTGTTGTTGGCGGTTTAGAAAAAAGTGGACCGCGTTTATCAGGTCCTGTCCCCTTGCTATTGTTGGTGGGGCGTCGCAAGGTTTTGGGGCGCGCGAAGGAGCAAAACGTGGAAACACAACAGAGCAAATGTGCCCAATGAAATGCCCGAGACGGGACAGTCGTAAATCCCCGAGCGCAAAATGTCAACGAGAGTGGAGGATATCGCCGTGCGGCGGCAAATCTGCGTATGTCGTATGGAAGCAAAGTGCAAAGAATGCTAAAAGTTGATTGAAGAAGAAGAATGTGAAGAGGACGAAACTAGACAGAAAGTTGAGATGGAGCAAGTCGAGACAAGAGTACAGCAGAACGAGCAAAGATGGAGGCAGGAGCTAATTGCCGTGCCAAAGGTCGTTGCGTTAAAGAAGGAAGTTGCGATTGGGGAAACGGAAGGCGCGAACGATCGACGCTTTGAATCGTCGTTGATCGGTGCTTGCTCTTAGCTGCCGATGGAAGGCGCTGGTCTGGGAAAGCGCAAGGGGCAAGGGCATCGCTGCGCTAGCAGAGACGCAGCAATATGGCATAAGCAAAGGCTCTGTGCCAGAGGGCAGCTTTCTACGACGTATTCCTATCCCATATTTTACTGTTCTGAATGGGGCCTAAGAGAAATTGCACCAACAATGGCGCAAACCAATCACCAGCAACCCGTCGAAAGGGCAGAATTGCCTGCCGTTTTGGGGACCTGTCAATGTATGGAAGGAACAACCAATTTCATTGCTTAAAGTGAGGAAAGAACACACCGCTCGGGTGTGAAATCAACAACGGGCAGGCTCAACAATGTGGAGACCAAAAGCGTTACGTCTGAGACACTACGATCCGCAGCAGACATACGAAGTACACCAAGACAGCAATCATAACGTGACACAGTTCGTGCTATCGCCATTGTAGGTTCCAAATTTGATCCAATAGTCTCCGTCGGGTATTTAACTCTTTCGTCGAGTATTTCTGCATTACAAGGAAGGTCGTTATTGCATAGCCACACGCTGGCCATTCCGAAATATACCAGGTGTTATCCGTCCAAGTCCCAAAGGCCAAATAGCATCGCACCTAATCGATGATAAAAGGCAACATGGCCCTTGTAACAAAATGAAGTGATATCCGAGGTCATAAAATACTAAGGTTGGTTGTGAAAAATAAGAGGCATCCAATAATAGTATGAGCTTCGCAGGTTACGAACTGGTGGACGCCGAGGTCACGGCAGCGCCGTTCGCAGCGCCGTTCGCAGGGCGGCTCGTCGAGCGGCTTGTTGGGCTGTTCGTGGAAGCATTGGCGTTGAGTGCGGTCCCGCTGGTCTTTTGTCGCTTTGTCGTCGACGACGGTGTACCCACAAGCTCTCCGCTGGCTGCACGTCCTGCCAAAGCCCGTTTCTGACCTGCCGGCGGAGCTATAATTTCTTCCAATTTTTGGATAGCCTCCCCGGTGATTCGGTTGTTTTTCTTTATTATATTGACATCGATGCCCATTCGCTTCACATCCTCCTGTATTTGCCGTGCATTTGGATATATTTTCTCCAAGTGGCCGATGATGGCATGGAATAAGTCCTTGGTTGTCAGGTTGTTGAATTGCGAGTCCAGCGTCGATACCATCATCCTCAGAGTGGCACATTGCCCGTCAAACTCGACCCGGACCGCCCGTACATCATCCTCTGAATACTGCAACCTCTGCTGGAGAAGCCGTATTTCATTTTCGAGGTCTCGCATATCGGGGTTGCTACCAGGCTGTGACGATTTCGTTGACGGTCCTGTGTTCGGTACTTGTGTGGAAGCCTGCGGGACAGCCGTAAGTTGCTCCATAGGCTCGATGGGCTCAGCAGGGCCGACGGTGCTAACGGGCTCCGGCACCGGAGAAAGGAATGGTTCCAGTGTTGTTTCTGCCATATCCACATCGGTGTTGGCTGTGGTGGACGCTATTTGGGCGTTGCTCGTGGTAGGACCAGGAAGGTCTTTGAGTTCCCGGACGGTCTTTTCGAGCTCCTTCAGACGCTCACTATCCACAGATCGTTCCTTTGACTCCTTGTCAATGAGCTCGCCAAATGTCACGGCCATGTTATCCCATCCCGTGCGTAGTTCTTTCCGCAGTTCCTCGCGAAGTTTGTTTCTCTCGATACTGTTCAATGCAACGGCCTTCGCATGCCGCGAATGGATATGTTCGACCTTCTCCGATATCGTCTCCAGGGGAACAATTCGCTCATTAAGCATGCTGATTTCTATCCGCAAGCTTGTAAAGTCGTCCCCAGGGAATGCTATCGGTGTTCTAGTGAGCGGCGTTCTAGCATTCGAGGCAGCAGGGGCGGGATCAGGTGCAGTTTGAGAACCTGCACCATGCGCCTTATCATGCTGTCCATGCGATTGTCCATCTGCTGGCGGGGATGGTTTTAAGCCGGATTCAATTGCGAGCATCTCAGTCCTCAATTTTCCAAGAGCGACATCCTGCTTGTCCAGCTTCCCCATCAGTCGTGGCTTCTCCATTGTCATGAAGGTGTTTATTGGCTCCAGATCAACACCATCAATCTTTGCCATATTTGCACTGTGGTCGGCCACAGTCGCCTGAATGCTTCCGATCATAGAAGTGTGGATTTGCGACTGCGTGGACAGTTTCTCGACTTGCGGTACAAGTTTTGTGCCTGTACTGCTTGCGGCGTCTACTGTCGAGCTCATCGCGTCCATTCTTTTGCTTAGAGATTCTACGAGTTCAGCCAAGACTTTGACTTGATCTCGTAGCGTCGTGTTCTCTTCCTCCAAGATTTCCAGAGACCGGCCTTGAAGTTTTGACTCCAAGATGTCCTGCCTCGTGTTTAGGCTTTTCATATCTCCTTCCAAGGCAGCAACTGGCTGCTTCCATGCAAAGAAATGTGGCAAGAAATTTTTGACTGTCGATGAAAGGTCACCCATGTTCTTAGCCACATTCTTCTCGGCAGCCTCTCGCAGTTTAATCTCAGCGTCTGATTTTGGCCTGTGGAGCTCCGGCAAGGACGGAAAATCGGAGTTTTTGGAGAGCGCTCGCATTTGCTCTTCTCTCCTTTTGTCCAGTACGTCAAGAGATTTCTTAGCATGCTCATGTTCACCCAATTCTCTAGCCTTCTTGAGGATGGATAACAGCATGGCAGCCAAAACGTCTCTAGACTTGGTTTCGCTAGGCTGAGGGTGGCTCTTTGCGACTAGAGACCGCGTGTTGTTGAGACTCGTCGGAGTTCTGGGCTCGGAGTGTGACGAGGTAGATCGTAGGGCATGTCTCAGGTAGGCCTTTGGACCTTTTGGTACTGGTAGCACGAGGAAAAGTGTTAGTTATTTGTACAGCTGGATGGGAGGAGCATGCAAAGCCCAAGAATGAGATGTGCAAGGTACGAACCTTGCTGACCCTCAAATGACTTCTTCTCTGGAGCGACATCGAGTGCGCCCTCTGATGCCGTCTCCAATGACCGGCGGTCCCGTTCTTGCCTAGTCGGACTTGAAAAGGTATTGTTTGGGGCGCCGGAAAATCGATCCCGACTCCGATCCCGGCCCATATCCCGCCCCCGGCCGCGATCTCTCTCTCTGCTGCGGTCCCTTTCATGGTCTCGGTCTCGATTCCTGTCGTATTCTCTATCTCCGTTTTTGTCTCGCGAGTAGCGAGATGGTTGGCTCCTACGGGAATCGTAATCGTCCGAGTCTCGCCGCCATGTATCAGCGGTTTGATGCCAACGATCGTTAACCATGACAGGCTACCATCGAGACTGTGCCAGTCTGAGGCGTAGGAAGTGGTTGTGCTCTCTCTTTTGTATTCCTCGACGATCACCCAGCGGTACGCCGGCTGTATTGACACGGCTAAACTGCTGTACGTGCAGACGTGGCGTGGGCCGAGCGCGTGCGTTACACGTTTATGCGAACGCGCCGATTCCAGAAATTAGGAAGCACGAGAGGTTGTGGGCACGGCTTGTTGTAGATGGATGTTGGACTGAAGGTTCGTTCTGTCGTCGAGATTAAGAGTTACTGGATGCACAAATAGGGGACGGAGAGATTTTGGACGTGTAAACTAGTTTCGTGTTGGTAGTCTGCTCCCGCTACTCAGCTGAACTGCAGGGGTTGCGACTATATATATTCGTTTCGTTCGCCTCTGATGTTTTCTTGAGCTGCTATATGCGCGTGATTTGATTTTTGAGCTATTGTAAGCACGAAAACGCGACATGATATTTTATTGACTTTATCTCATCGGATGAGGAAGGAACGCGCCTTGTAAATATTATTTGGGAAGGCGCAATGCGGTGAAGCACGTCCCTGGGGTCGCGCCTACCGTTGTGCAGCAAACCCAATGCAATAGGCTAGGCTCACCACACAGTCGTAGAGATGACCTTGGTCAAGATTGGGAGATAAGTACCTTGGACAGTTCGTATCCACACAAATGTAGGCCAAACTAGCTTTGGGACTTGTACTTGATACCTTCGAAAAAGTTCTTTAGCTCAGCACTCATCCAGGCGGCAAAACGCGCCTGTAATACAACCTCTGCACTTGCGACGCTCTTCCCAAAAATTTTAGACCTATTTGACAGCACGCGCAGCCAACTTATCACAACAATACCACTGCCATCACCCTCCCTCGACGACAATTGACGACCGACACGTGTGGACGCCCCGGACTTACCTATTTCTCTTTTCCGCAACGATGGCTGCTGTATGTTTCTTCGTGTCCTGTCCAAAGCCTCGCCGTGGCGAGCGTGGCTAACCTGTGGGTTCTCCCACTCTGATATAGACCGTGATCACCTCCTCCGACAGCAAGGACCTTCGGGGCCTGAACCTCATTGCTGCCCATTCCCACATCCGTGGGCTGGGTGTCGATGCCGATACACTCGAGCCGCGGCAGCTGTCTCAGGGCCTCGTTGGTCAGGAGAAGGCTCGCAAGGCGGCTGCCGTGATTCTGGAGATGATCAAGCAGGGCAAGATTGCCGGCCGCGCAGTTCTCATTGCCGGACCACCTAGGTACGTGCACCAATGTGTCGTTGATTGGCCTAGGTTGTGCGGAGATTGGCGTTAGCTGACGTGATATTTCTTTCTCGACAACAGCACCGGAAAGACCGCGATTGCAACAGGCATGGCGCAGTCCCTCGGCCCCGACGTGCCGTTCACATCCCTTGCCTCGTCCGAAATCTTCTCGCTGGAGATGAGCAAGACCGAAGCCCTTACACAGGCATTCCGCAAATCCATCGGCGTGCGCATCAAGGAGGAGAGCGAGATCATGGAGGGCGAGGTGGTTGAGATCCAGATCGACCGCAGCGTCACGGGCAGTGCCAAGCAGGGCAAGCTGACAATCAAGACCACCGACATGGAGGCCATCTACGACATGGGTAGCAAGATGATTGACGCGATGACCAAGGAGCGTGTGATGGCTGGCGACATTATCTCCATCGACAAGTCGTCAGGCAAGGTCACCAAGTTGGGTCGCTCGTATGCGCGTTCGCGAGACTACGACGCCATGGGTGTCGACACCAAGTTCGTGCAGTGCCCCGAGGGCGAGCTGCAGAAGCGCAAGGAGGTCGTCCACACCGTGTCGCTGCACGAAATTGATGTGATCAACTCGCGGACGCAAGGTTTCTTGGCGCTGTTTGCGGGTGACACGGGCGAGATCCGCAGCGAGATTCGCGACCAGATCAACACAAAGGTGGCCGAGTGGAAGGAGGAGGGCAAGGCGGAGATTGTGCCCGGCGTTCTGTTCATCGATGAGGTGCACATGCTGGACATTGAGTGCTTCTCGTATATTAACCGAGCGCTGGAGGTGAACCTGGCGCCCATTGTCATTATGGCAAGCAACCGCGGCCAGTCGCGCATCCGGGGCACGGACTACAAGAGCCCCCACGGTCTGCCGCTGGACTTTTTGGACCGCGTGTCCATTATCTCGACGCAGCCGTACGGACCCGAGGAGATCAACAAGATCCTAGGCATCCGGGCGCAGGAGGAGGAGGTTGAGCTGACGCCGGACGCGCTGGCGCTGCTGACCAAGATTGGCCAGGAGACGGGCCTGCGCTATGCCAGCAACCTGATCACGACATCGCAGCTGGTGAGCGCGAAGCGGCGCGCGAAGCAGGTTTCGGTTGAGGATGTGCAGCGGAGCTTCAAGCTGTTCTACGACCCGGTGCGCAGCGTCAAGTTTGTGTCCGAGTCGGAGAAGCGGCTGATTGGCAATGACGGCGCGGTCGACTTTTCGCTGACGGCCAACGGCCACGGCGAGAAGATGGATATGAGCTAAGCAGGAGGTGTGACTGGGGATACCGGGCATCTAGCGTTGGAAGATGACAAGGATCTGTTTTATTGTCTTTTGTGTTGCTTTTTGCCTTTCATTGTCTGTTGGGTCTTTTAGAAGCTACCAACCAGCTATCTTTTGTCTTTTATGTTTTTGCTGTTTTACAACTTCTTACCTGTCTCGGGGGACGGAAAACAAGGCGTCACGGAGTGGGATGGCAGATTATAATCAAAATATACTGTATTCATAAGAGCGATTTTCCTGGTATATATATTTACCGTCATACCTTTGACACGAATTAACCGTCTCGTTATAGAAACCTATCCTCTCGTTAAGCAAAGACGCCGTCCACATGGGATGTATTGAATATTATTGTTTTCATGTTGCCCAAGATTGTTGCCGGTCATGCAAAAGAAATGTCCTTGCGCCACGCACCGTCGCTTCCTGCTGGTCGAAACTCGACGCCTTCAAAATATCCAGCATCCTGCCATGCCTTCATGGTTGGTCCATCGTAGGGCCCTTGCTTTGCTCCGCCGTCCCGGCCATCAATCCACCGATACTCCCACAGCTTCGCGCCGTCGACGTCTTTTGGAAAGCCATTGTCTACCGGCTTTTCTGGGTCAACCCACGTTTCGCCCGTTTCGACACGATATTCTTTGATGAGCTTCTCCCGGGCCATGTCGTAGATCTCGGCATAGTCGCGGTTTAGTAGACGGTCGGCAGCTTCTGTAATGACGTCAATCTCCTTCTTCAGTCGCGCCTGCTCTGGGTCATCAGCCGCCTTAGGATCTGCAGACACATTCGTCTTGTCAACGTCCATCTGGTCTTCGTCGTCACCATCGTCGCCGCTCTGGCTCTGCTTTTTCTTTTCCATCTGCTTGAGCCGCCACGCTGGGATGCGCTTGGTTTTCGGCTTCTTGGACTGATTTGCGTTCTTGCCCAGCCGCGCGAGTGCTGCGAGTGGCGTTTCGCCGGGCTCCAAGCGTGTAATCAACGCCCCAAACACATCTGCGGTTATGATTTCGTCCTCTTCCCGGCGGACCTGCCGCAATTCGGCTTCGCGCTTTTCGTGTGCAGCCGCGGCACGCTTCATCTCCTTCTTGCTCACACCGTCAAGCCACCTGTCGTGCAGGTCGTCTGCGTCGGCGGCTTTGCGGATGTAGTTGCCGGCCTCGTCAAAGGCGCCTTCTTCTTGTTCTTGGCGCATGTTGAAGGCGTCGATTCGTGGTGCGTGCTTCTTGAGACCGCCCGGACCGACCTCTTCGTCCACGCCCTCCTCTTGGATGGCGAGCTCGGCGTCCTCGTCGTCGCTGCTCGACTCCTCGTCAAGGCGAACGTGACCGCCGCTTTTGCTCGTTTCTTCCTGGCCATCAATGTCTCGCAGGAACCGCACTTCCTTCCACTTTTTCTTGCCTGTCTCGTCGGTATCGCCATCTCCGTTTTTGCTTGCTTTTTTCTTTTTGCTTTCTTCATCTTCGTCATCGTCGCCGCCACCAAACATGTCGTCGTCGTCGACGTCGGCATTGTCACCGCCGCCCTTGCCACCGTTCTTTTCATCCCCCACTGGCTCGCCCTTCAGCCGCTTGTCGTAGTTGTCCAGTTCGTCGAACAGGTTGACCTCCACTTCTGGTGTACTTGACACGGTAAACCCCACGCCGGCATCGGATGCCTTTGCTGGCCGCTTCCGCTGTGCTGCACGCGCGTTGAACGTCTCATTGTCCGATTCCGAGTCGTAGCCGTCAATGTTGACAGCGCCGCGCTTTGTTGCGCCTGCGTTCACACCAATCACGTCTGCGTCCAGCACGTCGTCATCTTCACGCGCTTCCGGGGCCAGTGCCGATGGGTTGCGTATATCGAACGTAACCTTTTTGCCTGGATCGTGACCGCTGGCACCCTCATCATCGCTCCCGTTTCCATTTCCTCCTCCTCCGCCGCCGCCATGATGTTGTCGCGCAAAGGACTCGCCGGCGCGTTTTGGCCGCGCAGCGGCATATCTCGAGGACATTGTGTTGATGTCTTGAGGGGTGTATTGGTACGAAAATCGAACTCGATTCGAAAGACGAAAGCTGTCCAAAGTATGCCTGCAAAATGGTGTGGTGTTCGCAAGGCTGTGGAGCTTTGCTGAAGCTTTGACAGTATGGAATGGAACACACTAAACGTGGACTTGTAAGCCTAAATCGGTTGCGTCACATGACTCTACAGAGAAGTTCCGGTGTCGTTTTAGCACAGATCCCACTGTAACTGCGTAGCGCAGCGACAGTTTTGCCCCTCGTTTCGCTGGCGTCTTATTTTCTGAAGCTCCCAGCTTCCCGGAACCAACTAGGTGGGTCAGCAAATCGTCATTGCCAGCTGCCTCAGCCAACAAGGCAACTACGCACGCCTTGACATACACAACTTGCCACATGGTGAACGACGACGCTTCACTTTCCATCACACAACCGACTTCCGTCCTCCCTCTCTTCGTGCCACATCTATCAGTACAAGCAGACAAACCTCTCGATCACGAAAAGAGAACTACACTCGACGCTTCTTACAACGACTCCCGACAAATAGTAGTATAAAATGGTAAGCCGCGTATCAAACCTACCTCCAACTACCATATTCTTC
Source organism: Sporothrix luriei (assembly GCA_021398005.1). Lineage (NCBI taxonomy): Eukaryota > Fungi > Ascomycota > Sordariomycetes > Ophiostomatales > Ophiostomataceae > Sporothrix > Sporothrix luriei. The sequence goes on from WNLO01000008.1 coordinate 145,811, forward strand.
CCTTGGACCAACGAATCTGGTCTGACCTCGCTTTCTTCCTCTGTCTAGTATACTAGCGGCTATGGCTTCGACCCTCGGCGCGGCGGCCGCGGCGCCGCTGCGATGCGCTTCGACGAATACTACCGGTGCTACCCAATGGCCATGGCGCCAGGCAACGACCGTCCCGAGCTCAACTACGGCTCCAAGATCCTGCTGCCGCCGTCGGCGCTCGACAAGGTGTCCCGGCTGCATGTGCAGTGGCCGCTGCTGATGGAGATGGTCAACGCAGAAAAGGACAAGCACTCGCACTGCGGCGTGCTCGAGTTTGTGGCCGAAGAGGGCCGGGCCTACATCCCGCAGTGGATGATGCAGACGCTGCAGCTGGACGTTGGCGACATGATCCAGATCAAGACGACGTCGCTCGAACTGGCCCGCATGGTCAAGCTGCAGCCGCAGTCGCCCGCGTTCCTCGACATTAGCGATCCCAAGGCCGTGCTGGAGCGCGCGTTCCGCAACTTTGCCACGCTGACCAAGGGCGACATCTTCAGCTTTGAATACAACGGCGACGTGTACGACGTGGCGGTCCTCGAAGTCAAGCCCGAGACGGACAAGATGGGCGTCAGCATGATCGAGACGGACGTGTCCGTGGACTTTGCGCCGCCCGTGGGCTACGTCGAGCCGGACCGGAGCGCCCTGGCGGCGGCGGCCAAGAACAGCGGCACCAGCACGCCCCGCAGCGTTGCAGGAACCGGTCTCGGCGGCGGGTTGCCGGCGGGCGGTGTGCTGCACAGCCAGGGCAGCATGGCGCAGGCGATCAACTACGATGCCATTGCACCTGGCTCGGCCGCGCACGTGGGCACCAACTTTGAAGGCGTGGGCCACAGGATCGGCACCAAGAAAGGCAAAGGCGCAGCAGCAGCCGGCGCCTCGTCAGCGTCGACACCTATGAAGCCGTCGACGCCCGTGGCCGGCGTGTCGAGCAACAAGGCCGAAGGCTCCGTCAATACGCGCCGGCGCACGGGCCCTCAGCCTTTACGGCTGCCTGCGAACAAATTGTTTTTTGGGTACCACATCCGCCCCGTGAAGACCAAGGAGCAAAAGGAGGAGGAGGCAGCCAACGCCGGCAAGCCACAATACTTTGCGGGTCAAGGTCAGAGTCTGCGCGTGACCCAGGCACTGAAGAAGAAGGGCAGCGATAAGGACGACGAGTCTTCGGGAACGGAAAAGAAGCCGCGGAGATAGAGGCTGTGGTGAGACATACTGGAAGTGTCTTTGTTTTTTTTATGTTCGTCATGATTTTCAGATTACGCAAAGACAGAGTATGGCGTTTGGGGTTTACTGATTCGACTGTCAATGGAGAAACTACGTCGTGCTTTCTTTACCCTTACAATCACTGACTAGATAAGTGAATGACAGCTTGGGTAATTTGAGTTTCAGCTATGTCTTTCTTTTAGCACTGCATCGCCTGTCCACCGTATGATTCCCTCGCATTTTCCTGTAGACCACGTATCCTCTGTGGTTAACCTTTTGTGCCTCGGGCGTCAATCCATTCATTCATGCGCATATATAGTCCACATAACATGCCCGTCACTTTGCCTGCCACCTCACACGTCGGTGGGTGTTTCCGTAGAGTTAATTAAATATCGCCCTCGTCATTGATCAATTCGTCTTCATTGCTCTTGACCCCAAAAGGAGCCACACTAATGCTGTCAAGCATCACGTCGCCACCACACTGGTCAGCTACGCCCATGTCCTCGGCATTCGCCAAGTTCTGATCTTCATTGCCACTGTCTGAGGCTGAAGGCGTGCACTGCTGTGCGCGGTGGAAGGGGAGTGGCGTTCTGCCCCGTTTCTTGTTATTGGCCGCCTCGGGAGTGGCCTCAGGAGTGGCCTCAGGAGTGAGCTCAGGATTGGCTTCGAGCTTGATATCACGAAGCTTCTTGACATTGGCTTCAGAGAGCTCCATTTTGACGGCCTTGCCCGTGTTGGTCTTGCGGCGCTTGGCACTCTTGGGCGGTGTAAGAGGCGCCGCCTCTGTGTCCTCATTGTCCGCGTCAGCGGCATCAGCGGCATCGCTTGAAGCAGAAACAGCAGCGGCGGTAGCACTCTTGGTCATGCGCGGTTTGCGTGGTGTTTTTGGCGTACGTGGCGTGCGTGGTGTGCGGGGCGTCTTGACAACCGCAGTGTTGGTGCGCGAGTCGAGACCAAGCTTTTGTTTGATCTGGTAGAAGCGTTTCTAAAAGAGTTAGGGATACCTTTGCTTCGGACAGGCAGGGGATGGGGATGGAGATCTCACCTTGGCCACAGCGGCGTTTTTGAAGCCAGAGTCAGTGGCCACGCCGTCCCAGTCTATGTCGGGCTGGTTGTTCATGTTCTTAATCATATTGAAAAAGAACATGGCCTCCTGAGGGCTGGGATCGGGGAAGCCCGAGGCACTGGTGGTGTCGGTGGCGACATCTTGAGCTACGGCAGCTTCCATTGTGGAAAGGTGGTGATCGTCTGCTGCCATTGGACAATGTTAGCAGTTGGGTGGAGGTGAGGTGCTTGAAATGTCGCGGCGGAGAGAAGGTAAAAGATAAGGGAAAGGTTTTGTCAATAAGCTGAATTGTGATAGTGAAGACACGAGGGTTTCGGGAAAAAAAGGGAAGAGGTGAGAGAATAATATGCAAGAAGGGAAGGGAGAAGGGAAGGACTTGAAAGGAGGTGAATTAAAATAGGTGAGATACATGTGTGGTAGTATTTTACGAAATAAATAAATTGAAAAATAATTCAGCTGTCTACAGGGTAATTTAATTATCATAGATAAAAATAAAGTAATGAAGAGCACAGAAAACAAAACTGAAGTCAGTTTGCACATCATTGTTAACTGAAGAAAAGCTGAAAGAAAGATGAAGGCAGTGGGACTTTAGGTAATTGAAGATTCACGGTCACGATCTGGGGACAATATGAGCGAGACCTGAGAATGACTGGTGCAACCATACTATCAGACGACATACAAGTGATGTGCCTGGGCGTTTAGAAGAGCTTATCAAAGAATTCCGAGAAAATTTCAAAATCGAGTGAAAGAAAGTCCTCGGAGAATTTAGCTTGTTCAGTTTGAATACAAAAGCTGAGATGAAAGTCAAGGTCGTGTGAACCAAGACTAGTCGCGTTGGTCGGTCTACGGAGGAAAATAAGGTGGGACGAAAGAACGATACGGAGGACAATAAGGTGGGACGAAAGAACCGATCAAAACCCGGGGTAATGGCTGATAAGCTCTAAACCTTATAAACTGGAGGAGTTTTATTCACATGGGACACGAGACAAGTGGCAAGTGAAATTGAATGAAGAGTAGAGATTTGCAAGTAAGCTGTGGTGAATGTATAGTAACGAGTGAATATGAATTTGAAGGCCGCTTGCATTATATGGCCTATTTTTTCTCTTTCTTTTCTCTGCTTTTTTTCTTTCTATATTACATCCGACTTGGCGAGACAAGCCATCGAGAGGAAAATGGAAAACGGCTCAACGCCGGCAACAAATAAACAGACCGCATCTGGAGACCGACAGTTGCGCGACAGTCTGGAACATCAACATTGAAAGGTAACAGACAACAGACAGCATGTTGATAGACACTTAAACACGAGTAAAACAACAATGTCCACAGAAAAAGTCAACCGAACGCCGTAAAACGTGAACGTACAACAACCCGAAGTAGCAATCCCACACAACAAACAAAAGACAGGAAATAAAGAAAAGAAAGAAAAAGAAAGAAAAAAAAAATAAACATAAAAGGCCGTGCTTTGTCATCTCGCTGCCATTTTTTTTGCCCTCGTGTTTTTGCTTTGCTTGTAATTTCCGTATCCGACCGTGGTGACAAACTGAAAGAAAAATAAAACCAGAGACAATAAAACGAAAGACGAACAAGGGAGTATAAATATAAGAACATAGATTTCGTAAAAGCAGCAAAGGCCAGAAAGATAGAAGAAATAAAGGAAAACAAGGCCAACAGACCTCAAATACCGTGGTTCTGGTCGGAGCTATTGGCCTGAGCCAGCATTACGTCCCAGCCGTTGTTCTTGGTGAAGGCCTGGGCCATGATAGAGGCTTGCAGAGCTTCCTGCTCCTGCTGCTGCTGGCTGTCGTACTGCGTCCGAAAGAGACTGGGCATCGACTGGGTATCGCCGGCAACGCTGCCATCCGGGTTGGTGGCGCCGCCCATAACGTCAAGGGTCGTACTGTACGGGGACATGTCGAACGTAGGCAGCGCAGGCGACGAGAAGGGAGTAGCCATCCAGGGCGAGGGATGACCGGGCGTGCTGCTGCCGCCACCGCCGTTGTTGTTGTTGCCAAAGTCAAACGTAGGATCAAAACTGCCGACGGCAGCGAGATCGGACATGATGGGAATCTGTGTGTGGTGGGCAAAGTGCTGCCGATGGTTGTGGTGCGCACCGAGCTGGTAGAGATCCGTGTCGCTGTTCGGCGTCATCATCCGCGTCTGACGAATCATCATCTGCTGATGCAGCTGCTGCTGTTGCTGGTGATGATGATGCTGATGATGCGGTGCTGCATCCGTCACAGACCCGGCTGAGTGGTGGCGCATCATCAAGACACCACTGAGATTGACAGGGCTGGTTGCAGACGAGGCAGATGCTGCCGTCGCCGTGGAAAGCGTCGGGAGCGAGAGAATACGAGAAGAAGAGGACGAAGACACGGCACCGCGTGGGAGGGGGATCTGGTGAAGGGTGCCGGGCTTCATCGTCGGCGAGAACGCGTACATTTTTCTCAATTTCTTCGTGCGCTCCTGATTGGCAATGGCTTCCATGGACGGAACAGTCTCTGTGGGTGGCGAGGGAAGCGACGACGTGAACGATGTCTGGGACAACTGCACGTCGTCCGTCGCCTTCTCCGTGGTCTTGCCGTCGAGGAATCCTGGATCCGGCTTAATCTTTTGGAGGAGCTTGTTGTCCTTGCTGTCCTTGTTATCCTTATTTCTGTCCGACGTGTCCGGTAGGAGGACAGTGTTGTCTGAAAAGAAATCTGGGTCGAGGCATAAGTTGGCCTTCTTCTCCTTCTCATCCAGGTTGGTTGCTTCTTTTTTGTTAGCAGTGATGTCTTTAAGGTCACTGGCTTCGCTCTCTGTGTCCCGCAGCCTCTTGGTGCCGCTTGACGCTGTGCTCGTTCTCGCTGTCTTGTAGTTCTTGGAGTTCTTGGGCTTGGTCTTGGATGCACTATGGGAGAGAGCTTGCTGGACAAGGACGGCCTTGTCTTCGTTGAAGTTGCCGTTGCCGTCAATCTTAGGCTCTGTGGCGGCGTTGGCGACCTTCTTTGCAACCTGGGTATCGACGGACTGACGGAAACGGGAGTACCGCATACGGGCTGCGTGGCCATTGGAAATGCGTTCGAGGAGGGCAGGGTCGGAAGCCACTTGGCTCCAGTCAATCTGTAAAGGATGGTTAGATTAGACGAAGAGAGGCGATGGTGACTGAGACGACGAAGGGAATGAAGCACTTACGTCCTTCAAGGACTTCTGCTTGAGCATGGCATATAATAGACGAGCAATCGCCTTGTCGGGATTTATTCCGGAGCTACCGCTCTCACCGCTGCTGGAGCCATTGTTAATGGAACCCATTGTGAAAGATGGGCGGTGGTTTAATGGCTAAGAAGAATGAAACAAAGGGATCTTGTTCTTGACGAGGAACGGCGACGTCTATATAGAAAAATTGTAGGTCATGGAAGTGGAAACTCAGAAAAAAGGCAGCCCAGAAGGATGCGTATTATACGATTGCTCATGAAAACATTGGTGATTGGCCGAGAATAGGAAATGCAGAACAGAAAAAAGAGAGCCGAGAAAGAAGGCACAGAGGGGAAGAACACGGTACGATCTCGGCCTGATGCCCGGCGGGTTTTTTCAACAGTTTGAAAAGGGCCGGTGATGGGGTGAGAAGAGAGGAAGGATGGGGATGAGAGATGCAAGGCTGCAGAGAGAATACGAATCAAGAATTAGAGGGCAGCAAAGAAAGACGAATAGAGAAGACGTGAACCAGGAAGAGAGAGAGGAAAGGTCCAAGTGCTGGAAGAGGAAAAGAGGAAGAGAAATAGGGCGGGAGGCGAGGTCCCAAGAATATATGCAGCTGAGATGTAATGCCTGGTTGGGGTGGGGATGGGGGTGTGCACAGGGGAAGGGGGGGGGGGGGGGTTATTACGAAGGACGGCGGAGGAGCGGGCGTCTACACATATTCACGATGGCCCAGGGCCTCTTATCTTGCTATTTTTTATTCGATAAATCCAAGGATTTTACGCGGGAAGAAGAGTGGCGTAATGGAAACGCCGTCACCCGCTCCTTAAAAAGGAGAATATTTGGTGTTGGCGGTAAAGGAAAAAAAAAAAAAAAAAAAAAAAAAAAAAGAAGAAAGAAATGAGAGCTGGCGAATGGCGACAGACAAACAGAGGAAATGCTGATCGCAGGGCCGCAGTTGTAATTAGGTTTGCCAGTGGAAGAGAGACAAAGAGCGGCAAGAGGGTGTGCTTGTAGCGGAAATGGCTAGCTGCGTGCTAGAAGTGGCGAAGAGACAAGCCCAGAAAAGGATAATAAAAGATAAAACGTTAGGCCAGTCAACGCCGATAAGAAAGTGAAAAGAAAACTCTGGATGGGCACGCGGCTTATATACGTCGCAGCTTGCGTGGAACTGCGACAAGATGACGAGGCAGACCAGCACGAGAGCAAAAGAAAAAATGAAAAGGAGGCAACGAGAGGCGGTCCGAACGAATACTGCCCTGCCCCTGCAGATGCGATGTACGATGGCGCGTGTTTCCAATATGTGAAGCGCGGCCCAGATGACAACCAAGGCTGAGCGGTTGCGTGGTTAATTACTGGACCATACGTAAGGACATGGCGTGAATGTGAACAAGTAGTGAATTGGAAATACGAAATACCCAAGAAGCTAAGAGAAGCACAGCTCGAGAGAAAAAGAGGGTGGGAGGAGATAAAGGTATCTTACAAAGACGAGGGCACACCAGCTCGCGTAACGTGGTTTTCTTTTAGCACAGGGCAGGGGTGTATGGTGTGGCCGGCGTTGCAATACCGGAAAAATGGAGACGATGTGCAGTTAGCTGAGACGAGGGCGAGAGAGTGTTGAGTGTGAACGCACTGTCGAAGAGAGACAAATGGTGAAAGACGGTCGAAACAGAGGCAGAGTCCAGGCCGTGGCCGGCGACGGGGGCGTGCGGACGGCAAGGGTTGTTGGAACGACGAGAAGGTGAGTCACTGGTGGCAGGACATAAAATGCAAAAGTCCGGGACAAACGAATGCAAGACGAGGAAAGCTAAAGAGAAAAGAGCCAAGAGGAACGACACAAACCAGGCCGAGCTAAGGTAGGGCGGGCGGAGCGATCTTGACCGCCTCTCCGATGCGGCCGCTGTCCACGTTTGGAAGGTCAGAAAACACATGGGGAAAAGGAAAGTTGTCAAGCAGCGACAGCCTGATCGATTGGAAAAGAGAACAAGAGACAAAAGGGAAGCGCGCAAGGCTGACAATGGAAGGCAAAAAGTGAGGTTCGAAACAAGGCGAGCTGCCATTCGCAAACGACGCGGCAATTGCGGCGACAGACACGACCACCTGCAATGGGCTGCCTTGTAAACGGAAACGAACAGAAACAGGATGGAAAAAAGGGTGGCGGGCAGGGGGTGAGACCCAAGGAATGCAGGGGGTTGCGCAGTAGTGTTGAGCAGAATTTGCGATGCTCCGTCGACGGAGAGCGAAAACGAGAAACAGCAGGAGAAATTGGAAAAGTCAAGACAAAAGTCGTGCGACACGTCACGTCCAGCAGGGGCGGGGTGGGAGACTTGGGGTGGGAAGGAGGGACCAGCGCCAAAATGGACACGATATTGACGCCTGAGCACATGATCTGACAGAAAAGTGGAGACAGTCACTTTAACTTGTTTGGCAAAGAGGGGCGGCAAGAGCACAAAGAGACGGCGAGAATTCAGGCAGCAGCGAGGCCCCATTTTTCTGGATCGCTCCCTTGCGTTAGCTTGTTGCCTTGTGGCCTGAGGAGAGTGCGTGAAGAAGTCCTCGGAGTAGCGAGGACGACGAGCAAGAGAGCATCCTCCGGATTCGAGGACTGTTGGATATACGACGTAATTACGCTGTACGGAGTAGACGTGCTACATCTCATAGACTGCTTGCGCTGGCCTGACCGCCAACGTATTTACGCGCCTTCGCCTGACGCGTCACGTGCATCTGCGAAAGAGGAAGGCCGCAACTGGTTAGCTTTCCCACCAACAGCCATGGCTCCTTCCCCTCACTGTACCTGCCCCAGCCTCGCGTTAGAGAATAGGTGCATCCGCCGCCAAATCGTAAACACTTTGACTTGCCTCAAACCCGAAACCTCTGTACACTCCCCAAATCCGTACACAACATAGTGACAACGCGGGTACTGGGCGTGAGCACCTCTAAACAATTAGTACTTTCGATTGCTACTGCAGGAGTAGTAGCCATCACAAGCGCGCCAGGCCGTCGAGCTTGTTGACCAGCGAGAGCCGAGAGCAAGCATTACCCACTCCCTGCGCTCAACCGCACACTCATCCACACCGTATTATTATTGGGACCCTATTTCGCTCCACTTCACGTGGGACATCGAGGCTCCTTGAAGGTCCATTTTTGGTATGAGAGCCGGTGTATGAGAGGGGCGCTGACCACACTCTTCCGCCTCTGTCGCCGCGCCTGGCCGGGCTGACTGCTTTTCCTACATACGATGAACAGCAAGAACTGGAACGACCGAGCGGACAAGGACCTGTTCTTCACCATTCTGTCTGTCAAACACATTGGCGTCATTAGCGGCGCAGAATGGACCATTATCGGGAAGCATATGCGCACCCTCGGCTACGGATTCTCTAATGAAGGATGCCGGTATGTGCTCAAGTTGCTGGTGGTTTTTATGAGATACGACATGCATTCCACTTCACTAATACGTCCCCTTCCAGACAACACTTTCAAGGCCTTCGGCGTGCTCAAAACAAGATTGAGCCGGCCAATGGCACGACACCGGGCAGCGGTGCCAGCAGTGCCGCGGCTGCATCCGCGAATAGGATGGACCCTGCGCTGAATCCCATCACACGCCGGCCGGGCGGCCCTAGTCGACGGCGCTCACGGAAACTGTCCTCGGCAGCCGACGACCGTGAGGGCAACGGTAGTGACACCTATGCAGGCGCGAGAGCGAGCTCCCGGGTGGAGGACAACACGTCGTCCATGGTTACGTCGTTGGCCGATGTGAAAGCGAGCTTGGACGCCGACGACACCAAGGTCGACCCTGACGGCGAGGGTGACATCGACCCTGACGCTCCGATTGCTGCTGAAACACCCGGTCCGTTGACTACAGGGAACGGCACGGCCGCCGGTCTGAGCTCGGAGCTCCTTGCTGCGGCCACAGCGAGCGGCCTGCAGCCTCTCTTGGCACATACACACGGCCATGCTCATGTCCACCCACGGCGAGGAATAGGCAATGGCTCGTCTGCAGACAATACCGCTGGACTGGCCGCGAGTGACGTGATAGGCAACGATCTTGGAACGACGACAGCCAGCGCACCTTTACACCATAACCACAACCACGACCACCATCAACCAGAACAGCATCTCCATGGGCATCAAGTTCCACAACACCGCATTGTAGGAGAACACCACCACCAACAACACCAACACTACCACCAGCAGCAGCAACAGCAGCAGCAACACCAACATCTTCACCAACATATACCACAACAACATCAAAGCCACCAACCGTCACCGCATGACGTGCTTCCAAACAACGAACAAAGAATCCCGGGTGTTGAAAATACGCCTGGACAGACGGGCTTTGAGGAGCTCCTCGCTCAAGAAAAGCTTGCTCGACAGCAGCTCCTCCAGCAGCAACATATCCAAACGCAGCAGCTTCGCCAGCAGCATGAACAACAGCTTCACCAGCTTCACGACGGCGTACAGCAACAGTCCCTCCTACTGCAGCAGCTAGAAGAGCGGAATCAACAGATCGAACAGCATTTGCGCGAACAGAGGCAATTTCAGGAACGGCAGCGCCAGATTTTCAGCGTGCATCGTCACCAGCAATTCATTGAGCAACGACAGCAGCAGCAGCAGCAGCAGCAGCAGCACAACAATACAGAATCCGAACTGCATTCGCTCGAGGATGCTGCTGGCGAAGATGAAGACGTGCCTGGAATGGGCCCCATTAGTGTTCCCGGGAGCGTAGGTGTCGGTGTCAGCGTCAGCGCCAGTGTCGGTGCCGGTGTCGGCATGGGCGTGGCGGACATGGGCACATCAGTCATGGGTGAACCGGGTATACCAGCCGAACAGGACGTGGACGGTGAACATGAGGCCGATGGCCAGGCCGACGATGACCACGACGACGAGCACGAAGCAAAACGACAAAAGCTGGATTCTGATGCTCATGACTCGACACTCGAAGACGAAGCGGTTTTGACCGCGCTGGCTGCACACAACCGTGCCGCTTTTCCAACAGAGTGAGTCCTCCTCTCTCCCTTTCATGAAGGCTCTACCCCCTGCTAACAATACAGCTTCCATTACGGCGAAGCATAGAATGCATCGGAACCTTTGGACACACCTGGCCTGCTCTGGTGGGACCTTTGAAGCTAGAGACGAAGCTACGACAACCAAGTTCAGCGCCTGAAGGCCAGGACATGGACCTCACGACAGTACCTTACGACAAACTTTGTTTTTCACGATTTTCCTTTACGATGTCCCACTCGCACTGATGACTGAAAGACCTGATTTTGAATGACTACTCTGCGGCAGGATATAACGATTGGGTTGGGTTTTCTTGCATACATGGTGAGAGGACGACATTTGGGATTTTTTGGTGGGTGTGCTCCAATGTCCGCCCTTTTTTTTTTTCATGAATCCTTTTTTATTTGTCCATTATAGGCTAGCGAGTACCGAACGAAGTTATGATTTATATGATTTATATGATTTATTCTTTTCAACACCTTTCGCTTTAATTTCAACTCGTGCATTGCTTTCACGCCGTTCACATTGTCATCAGATCTTTATGACCGCGTAGCTGTGAGCCGTGGAGCGGCCTTCCCCACACTCAACTACAACCCACGAAACGATGTTGTAACAAGATTAGCCAACATCTCCACATCTTCGACTTACAATAGCAACCAACATCTCCATTCACTTACATCACATCACCAACACATCTACACCCACATATCTACAAACACCCACCGGAAAACAAACTCACTCAAATTTCTTCTACAACACTCACTGCTTGCTTCCGTCTCCAACATTCCACGTCCCTAAGTACGAAAACGCCACAAGCCAGCACAGTTCACCATGTCGTCCGGCGAGGTTGACAAGACCGAGATGACCAACAAGGTATGTCTGCGGCTCGGTGGCAGCTCCGGGGTTGGAAAAACCGCTGGAATGGAAACGTTTCTTGCACCGTCGCTGACGATCCAGTGGGACAATGACGGCCACATGAAACTCTGCGTCGCGCTCAACGAGGCCCTCATCGCCGCCGACAGCTCTGCCGCCAAGCAAAGCGAGGTTATCATGGCCTCCCTGGCCGCCAGCAATGCGACCTTTACCTGGGAAGGTGTGCGGTAGGTTTACATAATACGTTTTGCTTATTTTGCGCGTTCTGGACAATTCACAGAGGTCTGATTTTTGTCGTCGTTTGCTTCTCACACTGCTCCACATTTGGTTTTAACACTCCCTTAACTTGCCCAATTGTCGGTGATGCATCTGACTTTTCTACTGCACGTCTTTACTTGCAGCCACGTCACTGCTTCTACTCCATACTGCCTCGCTTCTCATCCTTTGTCTTTCATACTTGTTGTTGTCTCTTTACTTCTCATCTCCTCCTTTCCTACACTTGTCATCTCCTGCGCCATTCACTGGAAGCTCGTCAGCGACTTCACTCCGAACGCTCCTCGATCCCATTTCCAACCAACCCAACATCCATCATGCCTGTTAAGTGGGATGAAGCGGCCATGTCTGCGCTCTTCATGTCGGTCGTGGCTGTGGCCTGCCCGCCTTCGATGACAGATGAGCAGAAGAACCAGATTGTCGCCGATATGCAAGGTCGAGGATTCGACGTAAACTGGAATGGCATTCGGTATCTCGTGACCGCCCCTTTTTCTCTTCTCTGATTTTTGCAAAGCATTCGAGCCTAGTTTATAGCTTGCGTCATTGTCCTTTCTCGTCTATCGCGCTTCTATATTCCTATTTTCTTTTCAACTCGTCACCATTTGACTTTGCCTTTCCTCAACACTATCCAATCCTCGCAAGCCAACACCAACACACCCAACACTTCCACCGCAACCATACTACAGTCACCAACACACCATCCCAAGACACACAATCTTCTCACTTCTCAACCACCATCATGTCCAAGTGGGACGGTAACATGAAAGACGACCTGATCATGGCGCTCTTCACCTACTCTACGCCCAGCGCCGAGCAGAAGCAGCAGATAGTCGCCTATCTAGGTGCCCATGGCCACGTCATTACATGGGATGCTATTCGGTAGTTTTCTTCTACTCTTGCCTTTATGTGCTGCTTTTGCCTATCTAGCTATTTTTGCTTCTCATCGGGCTTGGCCTTGGTTTTCTGTTCTCGTTGGTGCTTTTTACCCGTGTTTTACGGCTTTTTCGTTTTCCCTCCTCTGGCCAACCCCAAAATATTTTCATCCCCTGCGACCAACATCACGCGTTTCGCTTCTTTTCTACCTATTTCTCCCATCGATTCGCTCATTCAAGCATCTTTCACCACAATCCCACGACTACACCAGGGTCACCGCTTCTTTGCACTTTATTTTATCCTCATCTTTGTTTTTCTCTCACTCTCTACGACCACTTGACCTCACCTACCCAGCGAAAATGTCGACCAAGCGGTTCAGTCAAAACTGGGATGAGCATGGCGTCTATCGCGACATCCTTCTGGCTTTGATTTCCTTGACCAAGCCATCTCAGGGCACTCTCAAAGAGATCGTGGAGATCACCACCCAACAGGGACATCAGTTCACGTTTCACGGCCTCAAGTAAGACCAAGGCCGCTTTTTCACGCTCTTACACTTTCACGCTTTCACGTTGTTTTTCCTCCCTTTTCACCTACCTTCAATTTTTCTTCACTCACAGTCTCTATTGCATTTAACGCCCCCAACCTTCTTTACTTTAGCATCCATCTCTCTCACTTTACACCTTCTTACCTTGCTCCCTCTCTACTAAATTTCCATCTCTCTTCTACTGCATTTTTCCTCAACGTGTCTCTTTTTTATATCACCAGATCACCAGATCACCATATCAGCAGTCATCACCTCGTCATCATCCTCTCATTCTTCACAATGTCTACTGAGAAGCGCTTCGCTCAAGACTGGAACGCTCCAGGTGTCTACCGAGACATTTTGGTCGCCATGGTCGAAGAGTACAAGCCTCCGGCTGCCATTCTCAAGAAGATTGTCGAAGACATGAACAAGCTGGGACACCAGTTTACCTTCCGCGGACTAGAGTACTTATCCCTCTGCCTAGCTCTTTGTTCACCGTCTTTTCTGCCTCCCACAACCTGCTCCAGTCATCCTGCCTATCCACTCGACATCAACTCAAGTACAAACACAACCACAAACGCAAAGCCAGTGGCTCCCCCCTCGCCCTCATCACTTTTGCCTTATCACACGCTATCTCTTTTCAGCACAACGCTTTTCTTTGCCTGACTTTGCTCTTATCTCTCTTACCTAGCACTATCCATCTACTTGTTTGTCCACTGTCCTCTCCCCAACATGGCCCACTACAGATACACTTGGGACGCCGACAGCAATCGGGACTTGCTCATCGCCATGTACGAGACGCTCTCGCCCAGTGCTGAGCAGATCCGGGGCATTGTCGAGCGAACCACAGAAATGGGCTATGAATTCACGCCCAAAGCAGTTGTGTACTTGTTTTCTATGCATTTCTTCTTGCCTTTTGTCTTTTCTGTCTTTGCACTCTAGATGTAGCACATCCATTTTCGTTTTTCTTGTCCGTTAGAGCACTCACTAATCCCGCATGGTTTTCCAGTCAACATTTGCAGAAGCTTCGCCGTACCGCGGGCTCTGGCGAGCCTGGCGTGGCTCCCGCCACCCCCAAGACCCCTCGTACGCCCAAGACACCCCGGGCCAAGGGCACACCCAAGAGCGGCGGCAAGCGCAAGAACGCTGCCAAGGCCGAAGAGGACAGTGAGGATCCGTCCGGCCACGGTGTGTCTGCCAAGAAGGTCAAGGCCGAGCAGAGCGAGGGCAGCGAAGACTTTGCCGTCAAGGATGAGTACGTTTGTTTGCCTCCTACGGCTGAAGATCTACAGTGATCAAAGATGCACTTTGCTAACAAAGTTTTCTCAACAGGCTCACCTCGGAGGCGGACAAGTCTGCCGAGGAGGGAATTTAAGCTTTGCTCAAACCTGCAAATCACACAGAAATGCACCCGACACGACTTGGTGCTACGATATGGATGAAACCAATAAATATTATACCCCAGGATTGAGACAGGTTGAGAAGAGATTCGGGCCAGGCCCTGTGGTGGAAGAAAATGTGTTGTGAATGTCTACGGACAGTTGAGAAAGTTTGAAGTTGCAATCGAAGATTTCCTCCATGCCATTCTCTTGGCATATATAAAATGTGCACGCGTAGCAAAAGTGAATATCGTAAGCATGCGGAGTGAAGAGATATCAGCTGTTGTGGAAAAGTCACCGTGAAAGCTGGCACAGAAGGTAGCTACGCTCGCAGGCATGCCCTCCAAGAGACTGTATATGTCTGCCCTCTTGTTGACTGCTGGCCGTGAGTTCTACCCCTGTAGCTCCTCCCTAGCAAGTGCTTCGACGACCCGGCCAGCGTCGTTCTGCATGAGGAAAGAATGGACGACAACTGGCCCAGTGGTTGCGCAGTCCACGATCTGGAAATATAGCAGCCACAGCATGGGACCTGGCAACAACGTCGACGTCCAACTACGACCAGTAAACCGAGAGTTTTCCTAAAGGCCAACGTGTTTCTGTTCATTCATCCACCAAGGACACAACCAAATAGGCGTCCACAACCAACTTTATTGCTTCATTTGTTTCACTACGTCAACAATTATTCTTCTGATCGGTATCGAAACTGGTATTGCCTGCCAAGATGGACGTTATTATTCATTCATAGTATTCTCTTCGAAACGCGTGGCAGACACACCTGTGACCTCTCAGTCTCCCAACGTACCTTCTTTGTTTGACCCAAGCACCATGATGGTTTCTCTAGTCGGTTCGGAAACGGTTCCCGGCCCAGAGATCGCGCAGCCCCCGCTGGTGCATCTGAAACTCAAAGGCTCGCACAGTGGAGCAGGCTCGGTGCGGGAGGCCTTAGATGCTTGGGCCCGTGTATTCGATGCCGCCGTCCTTAACCGAGAACCAGGCCCATCGCCATGCAGAAGCCCGTGACGGCTGGCTGCATGCACTCGGTTGAAGGGTGGCTCCAATTCGACGGGTCGGATACCACAACAATTCAAGAAGTGGAACACCGTTCGGGCTCGAAATAAGAATAGAAAGAGCCGTCCTTCAAACTACCTTTGGCTACGCCTGAGTCTGTTGAGGTCGAGAAATCGCAAGCGAGCCTGTCTTCCGTCAAAGGCAATCCATACCAAGGTATTCCATCAAGAAAGAGCCTAGGCCTGACCCTGAGCTCTGCTCAGGACAGAAAAAGACAAAGCTCAACTCTGAGAGCCAACATGAGCAAGGGCGAGAATATGTGTTTTACTTTTCCGCCAAATGCACACAGAAGCAAAACAAGACTCTGCCTGCGCTTGAAAGGCCATGATTTATCAAAGATGGGAAACCGGTCTCAGTTGGATGAAACACGACCCGAGCCCTGTTGTAAAGTCGATAATGGAGATACAACTGTCGAAAGTTGGATGCGAGATTGGTCTAGCTGGCTCGACGAAGTCGAAAGAATAGTCCAAAGTGTTGCAAAACAGGACGCCGATGTTCATATGGAGGGTCGCTTAGCCGATCGTCTATGTGCAGAAGAAGAAACGAAGTCCGTCATTGTCAGTGAATGCCACCTCAACGAACTCATTTGAGGCCGCAGGAATGTCCTCGGACCACACAGGCGAGAACACTGCTTCGGTGCACGACACGTTCAGAGAATCCCCTAGAGAAGGCAGCCCTACAAAATGGCGGGCACAACCCCACAGATCACGACATTTGTCAAATCCTCGGGCCGGTGATTGAACATACCAAGAAGGGCTCCTACGACGAGGGGTACAGAGACGGGACTGGCACTTTGCATCCAAGGTCTCTTTTGAGAATGCTTATGGTGACAGATACGACGCTGGGCGCGCCCAAGCCTTGGGTGTCTAAGATTTCTCGAGAGCAGGTCGAAGAAGAAGTCTCGTGGTTGCAAAATAGGCGAGGCGCTATCGCGAGCTTCGTGATGGGCTCGTCTGTGGCTCTCCATGTAACGGGACATTGTCTTGGTCTTGACCTGGTATCCTCCTCGCAGGCATCATACAGGAGTACCTTCTAGGGTCTGTCGTGGGTCAAATAGACCTGCGGTGGACGGATGGAAGATGGATGCCACTTCGACGAGGATTCAGGTGACCGTGAGAAAGTGCTGTGTCAAGCTCGAAGGCGACAAAAGGCAGGGAAGGGGATTCGACGTTGGTAGGCTTTTCGGATATTTCTGTCCCTGTTCAAGACCGGCGATTGTCAGAGTCGAAGACGTTCCTACAGCTGTGGACAAAAAGCTCGAGGAAGGGTCAGTCGAGGCCGGGATAATAAATAGAAGGCAAACAGAGAGACGCACACGATAACTTTCCTGGCAGAACGGAGAAGTCAATGCAATTTCGTGTGGCCTAGACATGTTCTATGCCAGTTCGGTGTTTGATGGCGGCTGGTCTTGGCTGTCAAGAGACGCACAAATAGATGGAAATGTTTATTTCTATCACGGAGAATTCACTGACAGAATGATCATCACTACATATTGACTGTACACACTCTTAAGCCATTTGCTAGCTGCTCTCAGATAAGAAAAGGCAACGTTGCTCGTAATTCCCTGTCCGAGCTCGGCAGCCTGGCTTTGAATTCCTCGTTTGCACCTTCCTTCGCTCGAGTGTTTACTCTCGGGCGCTCCTTCCTTCCCTCTCCTCACACTTGAACGCTCCTTCCTTATCCTCTTCCCTCCTTCCCAGTAATTTGTTTTGCTCAAATCTTCTTTCTGCTCTCTCCGTTTGCAAATTTTCTTTTCTTACTCTGCACACCAAAACAGTACAGTCCTCTTCTCATCTTTCACACCCCTAAACAAACGCATTCGCTTTGCTCTTAGCCCCGTGAGCATACCACTTACATTACCTCCCTCTTGTCTTTTACTTTTTTCTCTTCATTTCACCTTTACCTATACTTTTGACCGTTTGATCATCGACGAGCGCCTCTTTGACTATCTACAGTCACGTCGTCTTCGAAATCCAACGCCGGCCAAAACAGACACCAGCACGGTTACCACCCATCATAACCATGTCGGCCAACGAACAGATTTCTTTCCTCCTAGCTTGTATCAAGCATACTTCCAACGGCGGCAAGGTGAGTCTCAGCCCGCCTCAAGCGACACGTTACAACGCGTCTTTATGCTCTTGTTTATTTATTTCTGGCATCACCTGGACTGACACTCTCGCGTCTCCTTATCCTTTCTCTGCCAACAGATTGACTTTGCTGTCGTTGCCACCGATCTCAGTATCCCTACCAAGGCTGCCGCGTAATTCAATCTCTCTTTGCCTGCATTTACCATTTTGTCGCCTTGTATCTCATCAAGTCCTGTCCGCCTGCTCTCACTTTTCATGAATCCTTTTACTAACCCGTCTTTGGCTCACGTTATTTTCAATCTTCGTCATTCTCATTTTCCTAGTGCAAAGAGATATGAACGACTCAAGAAGCGTGCAAAGGCCACTGACTTTACCACCTGCAATGCTTCCGTCGGAGCCAAAGCCGACGGAAACGAGAGCGACAACAAATCCCACGCCGCTACTAGCAGTACCGATACCAAGCCTAAACGTCGTGCTCCGGCCAAGCCCCGTGCCAATGGCAAAGAGAAATCGGATGGTGTTGCCTGCCCAAGCAAGGCCGACGACACAGCCTTCTCGAACGAGGTTCAAATGACACCCCTGTCGTTCAAGCGCAAGTATGAATCTGCTAACGGCGCCCTGAGCAACCCGTCGGATGCCGATTACGAGTCTGCCTGCGAAGCCTCTGGTCCTGAGTACAGCGGAAGCCATTTTGTCGCCGTGAATAGCACGCCAACCCGCAGCCCTGTTGTCAAGCGTGCCAAAGTCCAGAAGGCTGCTGCTGCCGCAATCAAGCTCGAGGCCGACGTCAAAGCCAATGAGATTTCAGACGAGATTGCAGAGGGGGTTTAGGTACAACTGAAGAAAGAGGATCACGAGACTGGCAAGGGATTCTGAGGAGTGGGCGCTTCACTCTTGTTTCCATGTCGATATTCTCACCCCAACCTTCCTTTCGATTTTCACGACGACGATTTACGATTCACGATTTACGACTGCAATCTTTCCGACTACCTTTCGCCTGCTCTTCGGCTGCAGTGTGACTACTCTCCAAGCCCATCTTAACTCGTTGCGACTTCTTGTCCCCGTCTTCTTGGTTCGCCCTAGCAGCAATCCGGTACCCTTGCCAACCGCCTATATTGTTGCGGGCCCATCACGTCGACTCTTTTTCGGGCATTTGGCTTTCTCCGGGTTTCCAACGCCTGTCGGCTAACCCCACGATGTACTCCTCGTTTTCAACACACGATTCGACCCGAAGCGCCACGCTCTGCTACCCTTTGAGACGGCACATATTCTCATGATGATTTCGGCAACGAGGGTTGATAGGGGTGAAAGCGGGGCAGGTTTTATGTCCAGAGGGTTTGGTGTGAACACGTGCTTTAAATAAGTGTGGCTATCTCGTGTTTACACATTAAATTACAGAGGCATGACAAAGAAGATGAAGGAGTATTGTCGGAAGCATCTCATCATGGTCTCCTGGAGTTTTAGGAATCCTGCGATAATTTGATGCAAATGAAATGTAAACATGGCGACGAAACTGTGCGTCTGCCGTTATGACAAATTTAAAGTGAGTTGTGAATTGTGGGGTGCGGAATTGTGGCACGTCAGTGTGCATGGCAATTAATTGCACTGATTGAGACTAAAGACACTGCTTTGAACGCCCGTATTCGGACTTTTTGTGAAACGTACCGCTGCTCAGCCACTGCTCGTGCCGGAAATTTTGTGCAGAAAGCGGGACACTCGTCAATTATAAAGGGGCACAGAGCAATAAAAAAATGTTTTGCTACTGTAGAAGCAGCAGCCTAGATTAAATGGCTGTGCGTGCACTGCGTGCTGCGTTTTTGGGAGGCAAGTGCGACGGAGCCGACCTTTGTGGCAAGCACATCTGCTGTTGATACCGCAGCAGGAGCCAAAGCCGACTTGCGCGACCTTCAAGGTAAGATAGTCAAGCATTGCAGAGGGGAATCAAAGAGAGAAAGACTGCACAGGGATCTGCACGCTTCGGAGGCTTTGTCTGCAGGTACAAACGCGACGACACGAAATGCTTTTTCTTTATTTAATTTGTGTACGTGCGTACCATGCTCGGATTATGTGTGCGTAGTCAGCAGCTGTCTGCCACGAAAGGGCCGCTCCTTCCTACGCAAATCGACTTTGCTTACTTAACATACTACTGAGCACTGGAAGCAGGCAAGACTGCTTTGTCACTGAACAGGTCGCCTTAGGTACTGTGCAGGGACACAGGCCAAAAACATAGGGCTGACTCGTGAGCCGGGAATCTCTAGCCGCCATAAGGGGTCGGAAAATAAACACTCCCAGGACCGCACAAATTGGAAGAGCAGATTTCAGCAATTTTCTTTCACCGCTCCCAGCCACCTGGTTTGGCGAGTCGACCTATTAATCCCCTCTCACAGTCCAGCCCGTCTAGTGAATGAGCCCTCGTATTATTTCTTGACCGCTTCTTTCTGATCCACACCCACTACCTGTCGCTCGACATCGTGCTCTCCTTGTGCTGCACTCCCATCGAGTGCTTTTTTTCGCTGGCTTCGTCGAGGCGCGACAGAGGAACAATGACAATTGATTCTTCGTGAACAACCTTTTTGTTCTCAATCGATCCATGATCTGAGACTGACCAACCTCGACGCGTATACTCTGTAGTCTATAGTAGTGAAAGCAAGACGCATGTCGAAGTCGTTGCCAGTGCGTGCTCTTAGGACGTCTTTCTAGCGCCTACTACGCGTTTGTTTATTTTGAGGCTCTGCTGCTAGCCCGTGCTCCACTCGCTTGCGTCGGCAGTTAGAGTGGCATTTTCCTGATCGACAGATCCTCCCAACGGGCACGACCTGACAGGCCAAGCGGCTCCACTCAATCTGACGCACCCCGGATTTTCCACCGAATCTACTGAGATCTGTGCCAGCCCGAAGCCCTATTCCCTGTCTGTCTCGGAACCTTTGTAAGTGCCGAGGATCATTGGCAGGTTCCAGTCGAACAATAGAAGCTGTGCAGGCTGCAGAAGCTGCAGAAGCTGCAGAAGCTGCAGGAGCTGCGGAAGCTGCGGAAGCTGTAGAAGCTGTAGAAGCTGTAGAAGCTGTACATCGAAGGGCGCGAAGGCTTGGCAGGTGCCAGGAACAAACACCCCCCCTCCCCCTCTTTGGCGACCAACAATACACCCCCCTCTAGACCGCCTCACCTACTCTGTCCTCATCTGTTTCCACCCCCAAGCGACTCAGATTCCTCCGTACAGCAGTAATTGATGAAGAATGATGCTTGTGGACTCTCAGTCGAAAACAACAAGACGTATGACTGCTCGTCTTCCCGCCATCTGGGCCTGAAGAAGACAGATCTTTGCCGCTCTACTGAAATTTTCATTTGTCTGGACTCGAAGCGGGTCTGTTTTCCTCCTTCCCAGCCCCCCAGACGTTTCACAATCCTTGGCCAGAGCTCTTATGACCGTCCTAGATTTTTCGTAGCTTCCCAAGGTCGACCTATCTGATTTCCTCTGCTCTGACTGGCCCGTCACTCTGCTCTCACCTTCGTTTCGCAGCCAAACTCGATGTACCGCCCACTTTTTGCCCACTTCTCCCACCCTCCTCCATCTATTTCTGCCTCTTCTTGCCAGTAGCAGTAAAGATTCTCCCCCTTTCCTGCTGGGTGCCCTCTTCATAATCTTGACGAGGCACTCCCCTCCCCCGCCCTCGACCTGCTGTCCCCCAGGACACTCTACACCCCCCTAGCTCCTCGGTCTCCGAGACCCATTGTGCTTTGAAAACTCTGCCAGTCGTTTGACCTCACAGAATTTTTCGACCTCTCCTCACCTTCCTAACCGGTTTATCCTCAGACTCAAATAGATTCCAATTTCCGTTCCCATCCTCTTCCTTTCCTTCTCTTCTCTCTCTTGTTTTCATCACCTTCATTGTTTCGGTCTCGACAGCTTCAACTTTCCATAACATTTATCCTTCTTCAGCACTCACTTCTTGTTCGACTGCATCTCGACATTGCCCTTCTCTTTCTACTGTTACTGCGTATACTGCTTTCGCGTTATCTTTTTGTTCAACCGCCGTCACTACTGCCTTTCTTTTATTGTTGCTTCACGTCCAGTATTCTTTCTTTTCCCATCATTTTTACTCGAGGGCGCGTAATCGTGCATCTCTTTTCACATCACCATCATCTTTACACCGCAGCCATCGCTGATCGACAGATCGCTTCTTTTACATCCATTTCTATATTCGACATTCAAGAACGTCGCTTCGCCGCGACTCCGACACTCCTCATATCTACTAGTCTATCGAGACGCTGCGGCACAGGCAAGAAATACCCATAGTTTGACCAACTACCACCTTGTCACTTTATGCTCACCTTCTTCAATCCTCACTTGTGTATACGTAATACTAACCATGACTCAAAGACTTGCTAGGAGCTTTACACGCAGTGAACCATGGCGAATAACAAGCGAGTGGCAGCCAAGCGAGCTGCTAGTGGCAAGGCCACAAACATGACCAAGACTTCTTCGGGCCAAGGAAAGGGAAAGGGAAACGGCAAGGGAAAGGCTTCGGTTACCCCTATGACCGCTGCCAAGGCTACCTCCCTCAAGCGCAAGAGATCCGCCACCGTCGTGAGTGACGATGAAGACGATCATTACACCGATGACGAGGTGAACCAAGAAAGCCAAGACAACGAGGAGAGCCAAGACATCTCAGACCACCAAGACCCGGGAGGGGAACAATATACTGAAAGCACTGTCAACCGGTCTGCTAATCGTGCCGGCATTGTCCTTGGCGAGGAATACTACGGCTTCGAGGACGACTACGACGACGAGGACATGTCTCACATTCCGCCCAACTCCGAGCAGCGCCGCCGCAATGGGCGCCAGACCGGCCGTGACCTGATCATCTGGAACCGTAAGAGGTTTTGGAACAAACAAATACTATTTTTTGGACGTCTTTTCCTTCTCTTGTTCTTTTTTTTTTTTTTTTTTTTTTTTTTTTTTTCTATTCGCCAACATCTTGGACTCACCCTCTATGATTTCTTTCTCGCCATGCAGCTTCTCATTTTCCTGCTTGTGATTTTTTTCCTCTCCTATTTTTGGACTGAAAGATACAATATTGGATCACCTATCCAGACCTCCAGTACTAACTCAAGCGACCAGGCTCCTATATGGAAGCAAAGCTGGTGCTAGCAATTCATTACGAGTGCGCCCGTCATAACGTTGACGTGCCATGGGATGCGATTGCCCACCGCCTTCACCCCGGTTCCTCTGGGAGTGCCGTCCTCCAGCACATTGCCCGTCTTAAAAACACAGTTTTTGTGAATGGCCACCTCGTGCCGCCTGACCTCCCCAAGTCCAATGTTGCTCGCGATCCTTCGCACCACACCCTGCGCGGTTTTTACCGCATGCCTCAAAACGTGCGCTGGAGCGAGGGGGAGCCCCTGTTTGCGGCCAAGCGAGCCATCACGTTCAAGGAAAAATTTGAGCATAGCGCTCACAACTACAGCGATGTGCTCTGTCTGCCGTTCGATCCAGACACCGCTCTCGAGGATGGCATCCTTGTCGATGCCAACAACCAGATTCTCAGACAGAACAACAGAAAGATCCCCAAGTCCAAGGTGAAGGTTGGCAGCGTGTATCATAAGAAACGCATGGCAAGGGATACCTCTTCGACGACAGATTTCGCTGCGCCCAGCAAGCCCGCTGCCAAGAAGAAGACGCCGGCCAAGAAAGCTGCCACCCCGTCTAGCCCCGCCAACCTCCCCAGCGAGAACGAGCCCGTCCCTGCCAAAAGCACCCATCGCCGCTCTTCGCGGGTGAAACGTGTCAAGACGTACCACGAAGCTGACTATGAGGAGGAGGACAATGAGCATAGCGATGTTCTTGAAGCTTGCGAGGCTGAAGCCAGCGTGCCAGTCTCTACTCACAATTCCCCAGCTAACCCTGAGAGCGAGACCTCTTTCAATCTAGGCGAAGCTAGTGACGAGGACGAAGCTGATCAAGAGCAGGAGTACGCCGTCGATACCTGCCCTCCCCAAGCCGAGTCGCCCGAAACGTACGATGTGCTGGGCATATACGGCGGCAATGACGCCCAGGATTGCCAGGACGCTGCCGACGCCATCAGCATCGGCGATGGTAGCTCCAGCGACGACGATGAGGAGCCGGACTCTTTTATCGAGCTGCTGTCGGACGGACTCGAGTTTCAAGACCACGCAACGGCTGCCCTCGACCTGGTCGCTGAGCAGAAGGCGGCCCACGAGCAGCAAGTTGCTAGCTTGCCGCAACTCGATCCGCAGTTTTTCGGCCACTATGGCGTGCAGGTCCCCAATCTCACAATGAGCGTGAGTCCCTCTTCTATCGCGTCCACATTCTTCCTTGCTTTGCTATTCATTAAATTAACGTCTTGCATAGCAGCTGTACGCTCCCACACTCGCGCAGTTCGGCCCAATCAACAACGACGGTACTATTTCGACGTCTTCCTCACCTCCATTGTTCCCCGGCCATGTCGCTCTCGACAATGCGGAGATGGCCAGCATGCACGCACCTCCAATGGCCGGTATGATGCTCCAAGGCAACACCCTTCTATCTTCGTTCGGCGCAGAGCAGCAGGCCCCCATGGCATCCATGGCAGGTGGCTTTACGCCACTGAATATGCGCGAAGGCAACGACGGCGCCGCCTATTTCAACAGAGCTGTCGAGACAGGTGGACAGTACAACCACCAGTTTCTGAACAACGTAAGTGATTTTACTCCTCTCTCACCGAGAAGAATCAATCGACTAATACTTCACGATACAGCTCTACCACAATGGATACGACTACCCGAACACCAGTGCTACCAATCCCCACGGAATGTGACCTCACCGCCGCCCATGTTATGTTGCGTCGGCCCTCGAGGAATACTGTTTTTATCCCGTTTTGCGCGACATCCGTTCTATATCTGCTATATTATTTCTATTCCTTTCGCTTTTTACAATTGCCTTTTCGCCATTTTTTTTTTATTTCTTTCGGCCATCACTTATCTTTCACTGACGTTGTCTTACGCCTCGCTTTTGTTCCACATCGCCTCGGTTTTTGATGGCTCGGATTGCTTTCATATTCTACATCACGCACGCTTGTTCACGCACGCTTGTTCACGGCCACCTTAATCGCTACATCCACAACGGCACATATACAGCAGATCGGCGTCACAATTTCTACACCAACTACATAGTCGAGATTACAGCGGCGCACAAAGAAAAAGAAAAAAAGAGAGAGAGAGAGAGAGAGAAGGACAAGAATGGCTATGCGGGGTGGTTTGCATTTCAAGACCCATGTAATAATACTAGGAGAGAGGAGAGAAGACGTCAAGGAGAAGAGAAGCATCCTTTAAAGAAGGAGGAATGAGTCCAGGACGACGAGTCATGTTCTTGATAGACGACACCTGCATTTGATTTATTTGAGTTTTATCCGGCATGTAGTCTACCGAGTCAAATCGCAGGATCCGATTGATAGGGTATAGACATATGGTACTAGCAATTTACAAACATTACGAAAATACTTGACCAATTCGACAAAACAATCAAACAAAAGCGTAGTAAACACACCGATCAGACTTTAAAAAGGGATTTTGTCGCGAAACATTCCTGTATCGCGCTACAGGGCATTATAGTGCTCTCTAGCACAATTTAGCACTCTCCTGTTAAAGTTACAGGCCTTTACAGTGCACGAGCCCTACAATGCAGTGGGTGCAGTTGACAAGGCGCTCGCCGACTTTTTTTGTGTCGCTGATTGAGCAATAAAGGTCTGGAATCTCTGAGAGCCATGACCTGTTGTCTATCCTCAATTCCTCGGAGAGGTATTTGTCAAAATCCCCAAGTTATTCAGAATCATATCCGGAGATCGTAGACGGCATGTCGCTGAGACAGAACCTGCATTGCCTGCATTATTTATTTACCTAGGGCAGCATTGGAGCACCACATTGTAAGAGGGCCGACACCGGCCAGATTGATATGGTAGGCGTTGTGAGCGAACGAGCACCAGGAACGCTCCCAAAGAGTAGCTGCTACCAGCTGAGTTGGACGCATCGACGTGGTCTGGGCAGTGGCCGCCAAAATGGCAGCCTTCTTCTGCCTCACTGCCCAAGCCTCGTGTTTGGACTAGCAATGCGGGAGAGTGATGGCCGAGCTTCTGGGGACCGCAGCCCGCACGGCTACGTGCGGAGAAAAAGGCACAGGGGGAAGGAACGAAGGCCCACGACGGCATCGGCTATTTGGCCTGCAAGTCGCACAGGAAACAGCCGAAAAGAGTGCTACAGTGAGAGAGAAACAGCAGAGACAGCCAAAAGTGGACCCCGTAGAACTGGATAGAAGCCCTCGGTGAGTGCACCGAACATGCTGGGTAGGTCCCTGTGGGTTGGGCGACTGGCGCACTAAGCCAAAACAAGCTTGGACCAATCGCACCTGCCCAATGATGGCACAGCGTTCTCGACTTTTTGGAGTTTTTTTTTCTGTGTCTCGGCGGTCTCGCCTTCCCTGCGGAGACACGACGAGAGCTTCTCTAGAATTTTTTCACCAGCAGTACGGCCACATCTTCTCTCTCGCTCTCATTCCTTCCTGCCTCTTTCCTTCTCCCCTTCTTTCCCCATCTTTCTCCCAAGACCACTTCCTTCCTCATCGAGACAATTCGGCATTTGCTTGTCGTTTTCTCCTACTCTCCTGCACTCCGGACTTCTTCACAGTTTCTCTCCTTCCCTCCCCCCCACACACATCATGCAGCGTGCAATGACCTCGCGGGCAAGAGCCTCGGCGCTCTCGGGCCTGCGCACCTCGACCACCACCGGCCTCAACCTGACACAGCGCCGTTTCGCCCACAAGGACCTCAAGTTCGGCGTTGAGGGTCGCGCCGCACTGCTGGCTGGTGCCGAGACCCTGGCCAAGGCCGTCGCTACGACTCTGGGCCCCAAGGGCCGCAACGTCCTGATCGAGTCCAGCTTCGGCTCGCCTAAGATCACTAAGGGTAAGTCCGGCTCCAGGTTGCCTATCGGTGCTCTGTAATGTCTCCGACTTCATTCTGACATGCTCCTTTCCTCCTCTCCAGACGGTGTCACGGTGGCCCGTGCCATCACCCTCAAGGACAAGTTCGAGAACCTGGGCGCCAAGCTGCTCATGGACGTCGCCTCCAAGACCAACGAGGTTGCCGGTGACGGCACCACCACCGCCACCGTCCTCGCCCGCTCCATCTTCTCCGAGACCGTCAAGAACGTCGCCGCCGGCTGCAACCCCATGGACCTGCGCCGCGGTATCCAGGCCGGTGTTAACGCCGTCGTCGAGTTCCTCCAGAAGCACAAGCGCGACATCACCACCTCCGCCGAGGTCGCCCAGGTTGCCACTATCAGCGCCAATGGCGACACCCACATCGGCGCCCTGCTCGCCAGCGCCATGGAGAAGGTCGGCAAGGAGGGTGTCATCACCGTCAAGGAGGGCAAGACCGTCAACGACGAGCTCGAGGTCACAGAGGGCATGCGCTTCGACCGCGGCTTTGTCTCCCCCTACTTCATCACCGACGCCAAGTCGCAAAAGGTCGAGTTCGAGAAGCCCCTGATCCTGCTGTCCGAGAAGAAGATCTCCGCCGTCCAGGACATCATCCCCGCCCTCGAGATCTCCACCCAGCAGCGCCGCCCCCTCGTCATCATTGCCGAGGACATTGAGGGCGAAGCCCTGGCCGTCTGCATCCTGAACAAGCTGCGCGGCCAGCTGCAGGTTGCCGCCGTCAAGGCCCCCGGCTTCGGCGACAACCGCAAGTCCATCCTGGGCGACATTGCCATCCTCAGCAACGGCACCGTCTTCACCGATGAGCTCGACGTCAAGCTCGAGAAGGCCACCCCCGACATGCTCGGCTCCGTCGGTTCCATCACCATCACCAAGGAGGACACCATCATGCTCAACGGCGAGGGCTCCAAGGACATGATTTCCCAGCGCTGCGAGCAGATCCGCGGCGTCATGAACGACCCCTCCACCACCGAGTACGAGAAGGAGAAGCTGCAGGAGCGTCTGGCCAAGCTGTCGGGCGGTGTCGCCGTCATCCGAGTCGGCGGCTCGTCCGAGGTCGAGGTCGGCGAGAAGAAGGACCGCTTTGTCGATGCCCTCAACGCCACCCGCGCCGCCGTCGAGGAGGGTATCCTGCCCGGTGGCGGTACCGCCTTGATCAAGGCGGCCAGCCAGGCCCTGGGCGACCTGAAGCCCGACAACTTCGACCAGCAGCTGGGCATCTCGATTGTCAAGAACGCCATCACCCGCCCCGCCCGCACCATTGTCGAGAACGCCGGCCTCGAGGGCTCCGTCATCGTCGGCAAGCTGCTCGACGAGTTCGGCACCGACTTCAACAAGGGCTTCGACAGCTCCAAGGGCGAGTACGTCGACATGATCCAGGCCGGCATTCTCGACCCCTTCAAGGTCGTCCGCACCGGTCTCATTGACGCCAGCGGTGTCGCCTCGCTGCTTGGTACCACCGAGGTCGCCATTGTCGACGCCCCTGAGGAGAAGGGCCCTGCTGGCATGCCTGGCGGCATGGGCGGCATGGGCGGTATGGGTGGCATGGGTGGCATGGGCGGCATGATGTAAGGGGATGCCGAAAGCCGACGCCACGTCTGCCAACCACCAGATGCCCCCCCAAAAAAAACATAGCTCCAAGCGACGTCCAAAAAGAACCAATACGACAATAATGCCGTGGATGCTGATGCTGTTGCCTGAAGTCGTCTACGGGGAGGCCGTATACTACTGTGTGACAAAAAAAAAAAAGGGAGGAGTCATTATTGGAGTTTGATTTCCCATTGTGTTTCTCTTTTCAGGGCCTTTTATGTGTATGACCTTATTGATGTTTCGCTTTTCCCCCCTGGGTTACTGAGTTTGCCTCGTGTACAAAAAAACACTCTCCTCTCTACCATCTGCCAACTCACATCTGCTCTCCATTTATACCTTGCAGCACCACTCCCTCCCTCACAATGTCCTTGTCTCCAACACAAAACGCTAGCCATATAGAACTAGAATAAAAACATAGCAAAACAAACGTGGTGTTTTTGTCTATGAAGCTCCAAGGTCGATCGACGCCTGGCATTAATTGCACTCGAGCCATAGACATGGATTCGATGCCCCAGCAATACTTCTGCCTAAAAAGCAGCAATATTTCTGCCTGACAAGCAATGCTTTTGAACGTTTCTTATCGAATTGGCATATGTCTGTGTTGCGATACGATGTAATTACATACATTGTTGCCTTTTTTACGGAGTAAATACAGTTAGGTTGTCAGATCGCCAGGGTCTGGACCTGGCTCGTACAGTGCGACATACAGTACATCAATAACTCCATCCACAGCCGCCGCCTGCCGCGAAACTGACAGAAAATGCATAAACGAAGCGACTTGAAGTAAAATGTGTCTGCCTTATGAGGCAAGTTTCAATAAAATGATATCATCTAGGACCTGAGATAGAATTAATAGATTTCCTAACGGGCAATAAAAATTATATGCTTGTCTTTTTATTGCTGCCTGGGCCGTTAATATGAGGAATCAAAGTGACGCGATGTAAGGATTCTAAGCAACAACGGTTGCAACGCTGCAATCATTTGTGCCTGGATTGAAAATCATAGTGGGTTTTTCTATTTACAACAGGCGCCAGCCAAATGTACAGTGCAAAAGCAGCATACGTCTTTCGTGCGCACGGAGCACGACTTCGTATCTTACTCGATTGAGCTCTGAGCTGCGAGAGCACTGTCCCAGGCACCACCCCTCGCTCCTTCCTACCCATCGCCTGGGCAACCCCGCCACAGCAGAGCCACAACGTAGCTTGTTGCAACTGCCCACAAGCGCCGCCACAGGGACCACACAAGGCAGTTGCAAACCATCCTGCGTTTTCCTCTTGGCGTGCCTTGCTTTTCTCCCCTTGTCGTCAGCAGCAAATGGCCACCCAAAGACAAGCACACCCCACTATTCACAGCAACGCCGCCTTGCCCAGCGTACCTTCCCCCCTCCTCTTCGCATTTACTCGCCGCTTTTCCTCTTCTTTCCCTCTCCTCTTTTCCCCGTTCCTTTTTATTCTTCTTTTCATTCCCGTTCTCCCAACCTGCATCCTTCTTTTTCAACTCGCATCTCCAATTTGTCGAACCTCGAGTTGATTTTTCTTGGTATGTCCTGCGACGCTTGGTCGTTGTCACCCCACCGGCGCAGCGCCCGCCAGTGCCCCTCCTCTCTGCCCCTTTTCTCTCAATCGGCATCGTCATCGAGCAATCGACAGCGGTTCCGGCAAGAGCCCGTCCAGTTGAAGCTTTGAAGCGAATTCGGGAGGACAGGACAGTAGGGGTCCCTGATCCTTGTCCCGTCCTATCTCGCGAGACCGTAGACGGTCATGCAATGAGGGGCGCCGACGAAGGAGCTGTTCATCTGAAGCTGGATCCCGCCGACTCGATGTATCTCGTCGCTTTATCCGCGACCTTTCTCAAGCTGGCTTGTTTATACTGACGAGTCGCCTCTGGCCATAGACAACCGTTGCTCTCTCCCATCCTTCACAACCTCCCCCAACCTACGCACAATGGTACGTATTCCGCCCTGCTCGTGTGCCCGCCGATCCCCATATCGCAGCGCTTCGGACTATCTTTGTGGTCAAGCTTTATCTACTAACATTGCTGCCTTGACAGTCTCAATCTGGGTAAGCTTTGACACCAAGTACAGGCGTATCGATGCGGTCGTATGGGATCGGGGCGCGCCACTGCCTCTTTTGCGTTCTATGATGGTACATCACCGTGCAAGTTCGCGCCTGAATTGGCCGCAATCCTGGCCGCCTGAGTACCTGCCAACTCGCGATCGCATCGATACCAACCTTCATATCTGACCGCGACCGGGCGACCGCTAACGCATTCCCTTCTCCAGTGCTTCCGCCTCCCAGGAGTGCGTTACTGCCTACAACGAGCTCAAGCTCAACAAGAAGTATAAGTACATCATCTACAAGCTGAATGACAAGCACACCGAGATTGTCATTGAGAACGCCTCGACCGAGGGTGACTGGGAGGTTTTCCGCAGCCAGCTTGTCAACGCCACCACCAAGACCAGAACCGTGCGTTAGACCACATGCGTCCCCTTCAATGGTGACTTAAAACCTATTGACACATTTCTTCGCACAGGGTGAGGGCAAGGGCCCTAGATACGCTGTCTACGACTTTGAGTACAACCTTGCCTCTGGCGAAGGTACCCGGTATGGTTCTATCTAAATATCACCGTGCGTCTTTTGGCAACAACTAACCCCGTGCAGGAACAAGCTGACCTTCATTGCTTGGTCGCCCGATGATGCTCCGATCATGGCCAAGATGGTCTACGCCTCGTCCAAGGAGGCTCTGCGCCGCGCCCTGACCGGTATTGCCACTGAGATCCAGGCAAACGACGCCGACGACATTGAGTACGAGACGGTGCTAAAGACCGTCAGCAAGGGCCAGGCTTAGGCGCATATGCACGCACGAAACCCTTGCTGTACACAATCTTAAAACGTCAAATCCTAAAACCAAATACCTCACAATCCGAAAACATTTACTACCACCCGCGTCCGCTTCACGTCCGCCACAGCACTACACTACATATGGGAGGCGCCCAAAATACACCTGACCATGTGCTGCCTTGTCTATCCCAACGGCCGGTTGGCCAGGCATGGGGGAATATCATGAGATGAGTCCAGGGGTTGGAAGGGCTGGTTGGTAAAGCCCGGGAGAGCTGTAGACGACGATATCAATAAATAGGGGTGAACCGTGTGCTGGTAAACCTCCTGTTTTGCTCGTTTTTTGTTTTTATAGCAGCAAAGCAGAAGAAAGAGACATGAAAGGAACTGAGAGAATGGTGCTGAATTCCGCATGGGCACAGCCTACTTCATTGTGATTATATACTGCTGGTCACATGCTCTGTGACTATGTAGTTCGTTGATTGCATTTCAACACTTTGCCTTATATACCAACCTTCAAAACCTATGCCTTGATCATATCATCCGATCCTCCCACGACCGCAAAAACAAACTAAACAGTTCGTCTGCCTGTGTCTTGCTTCCCGTCCGCTTCACCAGAAACCCGCGCAGGTCGTTCCAGAAAGCCTCGCTCTCGGCTGCAATGGCCGTCGCCGCCTCCTGTCCGTCTGTTGGTGCCGTCGCCGCCTTGGCTTGTGTTGCTGCCACGGCTGCCGCCGCCTCAGCCGCCGCCGCTACTGTCTCGGCACCACCGGCCACCATCACGCCCAGCTTGATTTCCGTTTCGGATCCATCTGCCACCAGGTCCTTGAGCACCTTGCTGTCCGATACCGGCTTCTTGTTGAACAGCAGACGCAGCTTGTCCGCGGGGACGTGCGATTTTTCGGAGAGCGCAGTCCGTACGTCCAGAAGCGACGTCGTCGCCAGCGCAAAAGCGTACGTGGGGCTCGCCAGGGTGACGTCGAGAGGCTGCGTGCGGTGGAGCGACTTGATGGAGACGGTGATGGCGTGTGCCTGGCCGGGTGCGCCGGTGCTGCTGGCGGCGGACGCGGGCTTCTTCATAGGCTTCGGCATACGGGGAAGCGTGTACTAGATGCACGAATGAGGTATTAGCATTTGACACTATGAGGCGATCCATACAACAGGCGCAATCGCCTTCGTCTTACCGGTGGCCGTGACGGATAGCTCTTGGGATCCTCAATGTAGTCGGCCTGGAGCTTGACGGGACGACCGTCGAGCGCTCCCAGGAAGGACTTTGCAAACTGGACTTCGGTCATTGTGGCGCTTGTTGTGAAGAATGTGAAAAGGACGAATCGCTGGTGCAATTTAGTTGTGGATGCGGAAACTCAAAAGTCGTGATGTCCGCACAGTACTGTTACAACCAGTTGTTCACTGACTGCTTCCTTCTCGTAACAGCCAGCGCTACATTCATGCTGCTGTGACTACCCCACATCCTGATTGTCCCCTGAGTTCTACCTATCGTAAGCTAAATGCAATTAGGCGGGTGGGCGGTGTGGTGACTACTACCGCTTTTTTTGCCAGTGGATCCTTCGTTATCTATTCTTATCGCTCGCAATCGAGGAAAAAAAAGTTTCGCCCATTTTGCTGTACTGCAGCAAAACAGCCTGCAAGTTGCAAGTGCGAATCAGGGAAAGTACGTCGTACCTTCCTCATTCCACATCCACACCCTCCGCATATCCAACCCTTTATTTCCCTTCAACACCTTCACCCGCCTCTTCTACATTCTTCCCACCTCCTTTACAATGGGTGTTGGTCGTCGTATCGGCAAAAAGCAAGGCGTGCCCGAGCCGCTCTCCGAAGAGCACTTTGCCCGTCTCAAGCGGAAAGCTGGGCTACCCGTCGATTCGCCCGCAGCCAGCGCCGACAGTCCTTCCTCGAAGCGCCGCCGGGGCAACAACACAAAACCGGAGAAAGATGCCGCCGCCGGCCAGAAGAAGACTGCAAAGAAGACTGCCGTTGCGGCAACGAATGGCGTGAAGAAGAACGGCACAAAAGTGGCCGCAGCGAAGAAGACGGCCAAGACGGCACCTGCACCGAAGAAGAAGCAACTCCTGGATCCGGACTCGAGCGATGACGACGATGACAACATGAGCATTGGCTCCGACGAGGGTGCCGGCGGTGTTTTGCTTGGCGAGGACTCGGACGACGAGGCTGTCCTGCTTGGCGATGACTTCCTAGGCTCGGACGACGACGTCGAGGACGACGTGGTGGACTCGGACATTGAGGACGGCACCGGCAAGGGTGGCTTTGTATTTTCGGACGACGAGGACGAATCGGACGCCGAAGAGAAGCTGACGGCTGCCAACATTGAGGGCCTGTCGCGGAAGCTTGAGAAGAAACAGGCGCGCGACGACGCCGCCGCTGAGGCCGAGCTCAAGGAGAGCGCCCTGCAAACCAATATTGTCGGCACCAACATGTTTGACGAGAGCGAGGACGACGGCGAGGGCGGTGAGGATGGCCTGCCTGGCGCCGGTAGCGGCAAAGCCAAGACGAACCTGGCACCCGACCTGCAGCTGCTGCGGACCCGCATCAGCGAGACCATCCAGGTTTTGGAGGACATGGGCCGTCTGGCCGCGAAGGACCGCTCGCGCACCGAGTACGTCACCCAGCTGATCAAAGACATTTGCTCCTATTACGGCTACTCCGAGTACCTCGCCGACAAGCTGTTTCACCTGTTCCCGCCGCGCGAAGCTTTCGCCTTCTTCGAGGCCAACGAGACGCCCCGTCCCGTTGTGCTGCGCACCAACACGCTCAAGACGCACCGTCGTGAGCTGGCCCAGTCGCTCATCAACCGCGGCGTCACCCTCGAGCCTGTTGGCAAGTGGAGCAAGGTCGGTCTGCAGGTGTTCGAATCCAACGTACCCCTTGGTGCCACGCCCGAGTACCTGGCCGGACACTACATTCTGCAGGCCGCGTCGTCTTTCCTGCCCGTCATGGCCCTAGCACCCCAGGAGCATGAGCGCGTCCTTGATATGGCCGCTGCTCCTGGTGGCAAGACCACGCACTTGGCTGCGCTCATGAAGAACACGGGCGTCGTCTTTGCCAACGATCCGTCCAAGGCCCGTTCCAAGGGTCTGATTGGCAACGTTCACCGTCTGGGCGCTCGCAACGTCATTGTCTGCAACTACGACGCGCGCGACTTTCCCCGCGTCATGGGCGGCTTCGATCGTGTCCTGCTCGATGCCCCCTGCTCCGGCACGGGCGTCATTGCCAAGGATGCCAGCGTCAAGACCAACAAAACTGAAAAGGACTTTATGCAGCTGGCGCACGTTCAAAAGCAGCTGCTGCTTGCCGCCATTGACTCGGTCAACCACGCTAGCAAGACCGGCGGCTATCTCGTGTACTCTACCTGGTATGTCCTTCCGTACTCGGACATTTTTCTCTCTAATTGTGCATATGTGTATTATACATATCCATCGTGCTAACCTGTTTAGTTCCGTCGCTGTTGAGGAGAACGAGGCCGTTGTCGCCTACGCCCTCAAGCGCCGCCCCAACGTCCGCCTCGTCGAGACCGGACTTCCCTTTGGCAAAGAAGGCTTCACCAGCTTCATGGGCAAGACCTTTGACCCGTCCATCAAACAGACCCGCCGCTTCTACCCCCACCACCAAAACGTCGACGGTTTCTTCGTCGCCAAGTTCAAAAAGTTTGCCCCCACCCCGGCCAACGCTGTCCGCGCCGAGGGCGGCTCGACCAAGGCCGCCGCTGCCTTCGGTGCCTCCGACGCCGAGGCCAACGGTGACGATGGCGACGCCATCCGTGCCAGCGACAAGGCGCCTATCAGCGAGGACGATGCCGAGGGCAAAGACGTGGACGACGGTTTCGGCGGCTTCGACGACGAGGAAGACAGCAAGTACATGGACCGCGCGCGGAAGAATGCCATGCGCCGCCGTGGTCTGGATCCGCATATGCTGGACCACAAGGCCGCGAAGAAGGACGGCAAAAAGGGCAAGACGGAGACGGAGGAGGCTAAGGAGAGCGCCACATCAGACTCTGATGCTGCTCCTACTGCTACTGGGAAGAAGGACAAGGCCACGGCGGTAACACAAAAGACGCCAAAGACGCAAAAAGCCAAACCGGCACAAGGAAAAAAGAGCAAATAGCCAACGGACTATAGACCCGGGCATACATTCGAGGAGGTAAAGAGCGTTTTATAACGAAAGGGATGCGGAAAAGTTGAATTTTGATTTCACCATGTTTGTTGTACACATCAAGGATCATTAGAGTTTGGTGTTTGTTTTGCTGCGTGTTTGATTGCTCACATTGATTTATTTATATTACACACCACGGGCCTCTTTTCGCAGTGTTTCGTTAACGAGCATTGTATATCATTGGCGTCACATCAACATCACCAGCCATCGTCACTGTAACGAAAATTAAAGTTAACATCTGATTCTTTTCAAATGCTCGTTGGGGCGTCTCTAACTCTCCGTTCGTCTGCAACTCAATCCTCCCGTCTATCATATGTACAAGCAATCCATACATAAAATGCCCCGAAAGCCACGCTTCCGTTGTCAATATTAAAAGACCGTAAAATAACAAAGACACACGCCAGATAACGAGGCCGGAGGAATAAAAAGAAGAAAACTCATAACCCAAAAATCATAACCCATCATGTCATAAAGTGCAAAAGGTAGATAATAAAACAAAAGCCAAAGAACACGCCTGAATATGCTTTTTAAAGTCCCACCAAGGCAGAAGACACTCTCCGCTTTCTCCAGAAAAAAAAAACAACGCCGTAATCCGGTAAAGATTTCAGCTTGGGGGAGCATCGCCATGCTGCACAGCCAAGTGGATAAGAACCAATACTGATTCTCGGGCTTGCGAAATGCCAGGTCGTACACCCCTATGCGTACATATAGGTACAATTGGTGAATAGGGTGTGGCAGGAGGCAAGGGCAGGGGGAATGGAATAGTTCATGTGTCGTACGTTGTGGGTGGGTGGTTGGGGTGGTGATGCTAATGATGGGGGTATTAAATGCGTTGGTTCCAAATCGTTCAGGTAGTATGAAATGTGTGGGCGAATGCATTGGAGAGAACGAGAAAGGGGTGATTGGTTCGGCGGCGGCCCTACATCGGATGGCTAACCATCTCCTGCAGGAGCCAACGCCAAGAGCTTTGGTTGCGGTCTTCAAAGGCCATCCATCTCTCGCACTTCTTTCTCCACCGCTGCTCTTCCTCGCGCTGCCGGCGAATAAACTCCGGGCCCACGTCGAATTCCTCACCGACCAGCCAGTCGTCTTTAACGTCGCTGACCCGGCCAGTGCCTGCCTCCGTGGTATCGGCCACATCGTCCAAGTCCGGAATGTCTTTGAAGACGTCCTCGTCGCTATCGATGCCGTTGAAGCCATCCAGAGAATCGTTGCCCTCGTTCTTGGCGTTGTTCTGCGACCCAAGCTTCAGCCAGCACATGTTTTGGGGGTCAAACACCATGCCACCAACCACCTGGACACCCTTTGTGGCGCCTATAGGAGTGATGAGCGCGGGCCGAGGCGTCGCGTTCTCCTTTTCGCGAAGCAGATACGGAGGTATCGACGCAGTTGAAGGCGACGATGCGGGAGGGTCAAACTCGGAAAGAGCATTCTCATTGCCTTCCCAGCGCATGGTCACGGGATTGTAGAACATGCCGTTGACAGTCTTGGACTCCTTGGCGCCGTTCAAGTTGGAGATCAGGTGCGGCTTGAGCTGCGGGACCCGGCGCGGTGTCTTCTTCGACCGGATGGTATCACGTGGAAGGTGTGGCATGATGGGTGCATTGTAGTTGTTGCGGGTGGACAGCTGAGCAACGCGCTGCGTGGTCAGAGGCGCAAGAGGGCCAGGTCCCGACGGCATGCGCTGCGCGATGGAAGTCTCTCTCGCAATCCGACTCGCAGCAGTGTCGCGGGCGAAATGGGGCAAGTTGTCGTTCCGGGTTGTGGGCGAGTATACCGTCAAGGGGGAAGGCGTTGTGGTGCGGTCCGGGAGAATGTTTTGGTACATCTTGCTGCGCAGCTGGAGCTTAGGATTAGTAGAAGCCGGTTGCCGCAGGAAGCGGGATTCTGCCGTCGAAGACGTGGGCAGGTCATCAAACGCGTCAAGTTCATGGCCGTCACCAAATTGTCTCTGACGGCGAGGCTTGCTGAGTTGCTGCCACGAGCCATCTTGTGTCAGCTTGTCCGCGTAGCGATTTCTCTTGGAGGGACTTGGTGATCGCATCGTAGAGCGCGACACGGTACGGGAACTTGGCCGCAGGTCCACGGCAGTATCAGAATCATGGCGACGAAACGTTCGCGAGCTCTTTGACGTGATATGGTGTGACTGCGATTGTGACGCTCCAGCCGGAATGAATGGCATCGGGTGTCTCCTGGCTTGGGCAGCAGAGCTCTCTACGGCCGGGCGCATGCGATCGGTAGGCGTCTTGGGGCGCATGGCAGACTGAGGACGACCACCGAAGTCGGTTCGCGATGGAGGGCGTTCATAACCGCCGCGTGATGTAACGGGCCTTGGCGCAGGGGAGGGGTTTTGTCTCATGACCGGCAGCGACCTTTTCAGGCGAAGAAGCTGGGCATTGGTAGTCGTGGGCTCGTTTCGTAAAGACGCCGTTGACGTCTTCTGACCAAGCTCGCGCCGACGGGGTGTGGACGGAGGGGGCATAGACTGAACTGAGGAAGGGGTGGAAGGGGTGGGAATGCTAGACACAGACGACTGTGCCGAGTGGCCGATCCGGGACTGGGATCTCCGGGCAAGACTGATAATGGGGCCACCACTCTCAGAGACAGGCTCGAGAGAGGAAGCAGTGTGCGTGCGTTCGTGGGTCATTGGCCGCGGCAGCCGCGATGGTCCGGACGTAGGCTTGTTGGTGAACGTGATAGACACTGCAGCCTTGGGCCGGGACGGG
This sequence comes from Sporothrix luriei, assembly GCA_021398005.1. Classification (NCBI taxonomy): domain Eukaryota; kingdom Fungi; phylum Ascomycota; class Sordariomycetes; order Ophiostomatales; family Ophiostomataceae; genus Sporothrix; species Sporothrix luriei. Next base: position 183,688 of record WNLO01000008.1, read on the forward strand.
CTCGCCGGCCGCGTCTCCTTGAGCCGGACATGACGGTGCAGGGTCATGCGGTTGGTGTCGAAAACCTCGCCGTCACCAAGATCAAGGCCAGTCAAGAAGTCCTCTTTGTCAGCTTCGCGGGGCTTTGCTTGGTAGATACCCAGGGCTGAAGCCGCAGAAGCAGCTGGTGGTCCAGACAAGGTCTGTGTTAGCTGTTGTGGTTGAACCTCCTCGGCCGCCTTGGACGTCCGTTGCGGGGAGCGGCTCGAGCGCCTCTTTTGCAGTCTCTCCCCAAAGTTGACGGGACCTGTTGGCAGTACAAGACCGTCAAATGTGTCATCCTCACCCTCGCTCTCGGCGGTGATCGAACTTGACACACTGGGACTGAGAGCAGATACAGAAGAGCTGCGGTTGGAGCGCCCGTCGCGCCGGGTTCCACCGAAGCGTGTTCCCAGACTTCCCTCGCCCCACTCGAAATCGTCGAGCGCATTGGATGGCGTTTTGGGGATATCCTTCCGCTTCGACAACGTCAACTTTCCGTTAGAAGGCAGCTCCAGGTCTTGTTCAAAGTCGTCATCATGGCCAGCGCTCTTCTGTGGTGTCGGGGGTGTGATCATGGGTATCGGCTTGGGTGCTTGACGCGTCTTCGGGACTTTGATAGTCGCGATACCGTCCCCAAAGAAATCGTCCTCGTCATCCGAATCCCGAAACTGGTCCAAGTTTATGGACGCGGCATCAGACGTTCTTGGCGCAGGTGCTACCGACTCCGGACGAAGAAGAGCTGGTGAAGGCTTGGCCGACTTGACGGGGCTTGCTTGCGTGGAGCTGTCGCTAACTTGACGCAGCACGTCGGGAAACTGTGACCCATCTTGAGGCTTGATATGCAGAGGCTGCGGGTCGTCTGGCAACTCTAAATCCTCACCCCAGTCCTCCTGGAAGATTTTCTTTATTTTCCGGCCTCCAAGCCGCTTGATCGTGCCGCCCATGAGGGCCGATGGAGGCACATTAGTGGGGAGGGGAATGCCGGCATTGGTGGCAAGTGCAATGGCGTCTAATGTTGACTTCTCGTCGTCGCCCGGGAGCAGAACCTGCTGCTCCTCGTCGGCGTGAATGGACTCAAAGTCGGAACGGAACGATGAATGCGACTCACGACGACTGCTGGGCGCCAATGGAGCAGTGTTTGTCGAGCTGCGAAAGGCGATGTCGTCGCCATCGATCATAAAGTCATCGTCATCCCAGTTCTCCACGGCATCCTCAACGGGTTGCCTCGGCTTGAGACGTAATGTTTCCATTTTGTTGTGTTTGGTCGGTCAAGTTTTCTTTGTGTTTTGCTTAATTACAACGCTTCGCTCTGTCGTCCAATAGCTACGAAAGCTTTTGACCGGGACGACGTGGCGTGCGAGGGCAGGCGAGATATAGATGGGAGACTGGAGAATTTGTTGGTCGGTGAGGTAAGAGCGCAATCAGTGGAAGAGATTCATAGTTGTCTGTGGCCATGTGCTGCTGGGAAAAGAAATAGGAACTGTGCGTTGCAGTCGATATGCAATGATGCTCAAAAACGCGTCTCAATAAGTTATGTCGTGTGCGCGAAAAAAAAAAAAGTACTCGTATTCGAATAATTTCAGTTCGTGTGTGTCGTCCGTCACTTCAATTCCTTTTTCCGAGCCTGATCTTAACAGAAAATGAAGTGTTTTGCCGCAGGCGGAGTAACGGGGTCCGCTCAAACGACACGGAAAGGATCTTAAGAGGACGTCTTAACGACGGGCGTATTTCCCCAGGTCGAGAGACCCAACAGTTGGAACGATAGTAGAGTCGTCGCGGAATGACCTAGCTCGTGCAATCGTGGTCTACCTTCTAGGCTGATATCGAAGTAAACGTTGTGAAGCGGCTCGACGGCGAGGAACAAAACGAAAGAAATGGAACCGTGATATTTCTGTTCTTAGGACATGGCGAGGTACTGTAGATATTGGTTGCAAACGTTGCGGGAGCGCAGTGTAGTATTGTAGCTAGAGCTGCTATTGTCTCCGTACTTGTTATTATTGTCGTCGAGGCCGTTGCTGTTGTCGTCGTCTCGTCCTTAACTTGTGCTGGATCTTCGCCTGGTCGTCCGTTGGTCCGTGTCGAAAAGAGGCCGCGCAATACTGTCACGACACGGGACGAAAACAAACGAGCCCGACGATGAGGGGTTTCCGAGAGCGACTGGACAAAGGAAAGAAGAGAAAAGAAAACAAAACGACGACGAGGAGTGCGGGGGACGCAAATGGTGAGTGCAGTATAGAGTCGATCTGTGTAAAGGTAAAATGTAGAGAGAGCTTTTGTTGGCTTGAAGATCTTGGAATGCAGAGAAAATCAGGGCGGGAATGGAAGAAAGTGCGATGGAGTGGCAGAGTGGGAAAGAGGTGGTTGGGGAAGGCATAGCCAACCACGCAGTGTGATTTTGCAGCAGGGTGGCGGCAGGTGCGTAGGAGCAAAATAGGAGCAAAAAATGCGAAAAATCGAGAGGTTGTGGTGGGGCTGCCACCTGAGACAGTGCTGATCCGTGCTATTTTCTAAGCCCGCTATGCCCGTAAAGTGGTTTTTTACAGCGGACATTCCTGGCTTGTTGGTGGCTGGAAAGGACGGAACAAGGGTGGACGAGAGGCGGGCAGGCTAAAGGTCCGTGCGTCAGCAGACGCCCCAGGCCAGTACAGAGACAGGTTTCAGTGATAAAACAGGCGCTGAAAATGCAGGCCCGGCCTGAATAGGCCCTGTGGCCGCCGTGCAAGGGCTACAGTCATATTCTTGGATGCCACATGGCAGAAAGGTGCAGTGCTGAGTGACGGCCCTAAAAGGTTGCAGTTGCACTTTTGCAGGTGCTGTTCCGCACGAACTGGCGTCTCGGATTGGCTGGAATAACCCCAAGCCAACAACACAGCTGCCTGGACGGCGCGCGTCAGGTACGCGAAACAGACGCGTTCCTGCCGCTCGCTCTCAATTCGACTTCCCCTCTTTCCGTCCTCAACCATCGCCTGTACACTGCTAGATGGCAGCCGACACCACGCTCTTTCCCTCACAATGTATGCCATCTTTCATACATAGTACATTGATGCACTTGCCGACTTTAATTGATACAGCATACGTCGTAGGTTATCTCGGCTGTTTTAAACAAACGAGCACGTGATAACTACGGTCAATCAGCTTGTAAAACCATCGTTCGTGCTTTCTTTGTAGCCTTGCGCTGTCCGCCAATCAAGTGCGACAAGCTCAGCAGCTTCCTTGCGATCGATCTGACGCACAACACCTGCCACACTGTCCATGCATCACACGTCCGTGAACTTTTCGATTCTTTCGCTGCAACGCACCCCACCGTTCCCAGCACTCGCCTACACTACGCTGGGCTGCAAGGCAAGGCACGGCCGGAACCCATTTACATGCATGGCTGCCTAAATGAATAGCGGCGCTCGACAAAAAAAAAATAGTGGCCCAGAAGTATACTCAAGGTTCGCTGTGCCGACTTCAGTTTCATCTTCCGGCGTCCTCCAACCCTCCCATTGTCCATTTGTCCTCGCTCACCTCTTACGATGCCATAAGGCGTCGGGCTTCATATCCGGTTCCCAAATAGCTCATCCCGGCTAGCAGAAGACGCAATCTTATGCATTCAGGCCAACCCTGCATGTCGAATCTTGAACGACGAATAAAGTAGTGAAATAAGCTTGTGGCGTTCAAACTTGTTCTACTGTCCGTTTCTCAGGGTCTCGCGAGTCGAGATAGGACGACGCAAGGAACAACCATCGCAGGAAGTGCTTTCTTCGACAAGACACGGCGCCCTCTCTTACACTCACTTGCAGAGTTGCGAGTTGCCCTGTGGGCCAGGCCCGCCGCTTGTTCTCACTTTGGCGGCCCGCCTCACGTACCTGATATTACACTATTGCATACGGCACGCGACACACAGACTGCCGCCGTCTTCTCATTTCCCTGTACTGATCCTGCGTGTTCATGCCTGCTCGTCCGAGTCTATATCGGCGTTCTTATTGCATCATATGACCTCCAGGTTCACGACGACCCTCAAATCTCTGCTTTGTTTCACTTCATCTGGCTGTCCCTTGCCCTGTCACGTCAAATTCTTGTGCTGTGATATAGCCCTTGCACCTGGAGCTTGGTCGGTTTCTTTTCTTTTGATTTTGTCCTTCTATCGATTCGCCTCCATCAGCTCTGCACCCCGCTTAGGGACACCCAAATATTATAATGGCGGACCAGGCCTCCCATGTGGTACGGATCCCGCGCTCCGACGAAGAAGGGTCCTTTGTGCTCGCCCGCGTGTCACCCTCTGGCTCGGTTTCTCGACTACTCAACGTACGGCTGGTGGCCACAGAGGGCGTGGCGCCGTATGTCCTTGCATGTAAGTGTGTTTGCCCCAGGCGGCGGCCGAGTGCAGGGTCCCTTGTTTTCTATTAAATATACGTTTGGTTCTGGGTTGTTTGAAACAAACGCACGAAACTTATCATGTTCTGTTATTGCCACCCCGCCGTCAGTACGGCATGACCGGATCGACAAACTGCGAGGACAGAACGCGCCCTGCTCGCCAGAGGAGTGGGAACAGATCCTCTCGTTTCTCTTGTTAGGCCAGGGCTCGGTTGACAACGTCGACGCGACGGCCACGGTGAAGGAGGAGTCGACGCTCACCGTCACTATCCGGAAGAGAGTCCAAGATATCACAGTAAGCTCCAAATCCGGCGTCTGCTTCTTCACGTCCTTCGTGTCACGTTTAATATGTGTTGACCGCCGCACTTCAGCAACGGTTGGGTACACTGTCTCTGGCGTATGATGGTGATGAGGGCATTGAGCTATTCGAGTGGTGTGGTGAGGTCGCGGAGGAGCGCACGAAAGCGGAAAAAGACCTTGCGGCGGCCACGGCAGAACAAAGCAACCTGCAGGCGGCGGTAGACGACCTCAAAGCGCAGCTGGATGAGTTCCTGAAAACCAAGGAAGCGGACGAGGCGGTCCTCCTAGAAAATTTCTGTCTACTTTTGAACGAGAAGAAGGCCAAGATCCGGCAGCTGTACCGGCAGCTCACCAAGGCGAGTCAAGCGGAAGCGGAGGCCGCAAATATAGCTGAGGCTGAGGCCGAGATCAAGGAGGAGGAAGACATGGAGGAAGACGAGGAGCCTGCACCCGCGCCCGTGCCGGCGTCAACGCGGGGTCGGCATGGTGCGGCACGCGGCCGGGTTGGCAAGGCTGGGAGAGGCGCGGCCACCACGGCAGCAAAAGCCAAACCGGGCGCCAAGCGGCGCGCGGCAGCTGCTGTGTCCGAGAACGACGAGGACTCCGACGAGGGTGCCTTCGAGAAGGCTCCTGCCACTGCGACGAGAGGAAGCTTACGCCAAAAAGGCAAAGAGGCCGCTTCCGCCCAAGCTGAGGCTAAAGCTGACTCTGACACGTCGTCAGAAGACGACGACCGCACAACGGAGCGCGACGACGCCTCCACAGAAAGTGAGGCAGATGCTGAGCCCATGGACGAGGATGTCGAGATCAAGGAAGAAGAGCAGTCGCAAAGGCCGAAGGCAACCAAAGCCGCCAAGGACAAGGCACAAAAGCAGGCGCCAAAGCAGGCGCCAAAGCAGGCAGTGGTGGAGGCATCACCCGCCCGGGAAGAAGCTCCTCCACCCCGCCGCACACTCGCCTTTGGCAAGCCCAAGACTGCCCCTGTTACGACGGCTCCTGCTAGTAGCGGCAAAGACCATAATATGGGTGGCAGTGACTCTGAGTCTGACGATGAGTTGTAACACGCAGGCGCGGACAACCATGTTTCAACGGATATGTAGAAAAATGTGTATTATATCAATATTCTTCGCGATCTCGTTTCAACGCTCTTTATGGTACGTGATATATATATATATGCATATCTCCTTTTCACGGGGTGTTAGGGGAGGATGTATTTCCGCTTTAACGGCGGTCGTCCTCGGCAAATTTCTTCTTCCAGAAACCACGGAAGTGCTTCTTGCGGCCCTCTGTAGAAATCTCCTCGACCTCCTTGGGCGTCAGGTTGAAGCTAGTCAGGTGGTGGAGGTAGGTCTTGAGCCGCTCGGCGCTGGAGCTTGTGGTGACTGTCACGATGCCCTGGTCCAGCACCCAGCGCAGGGCGATGTCGCCCTCGGTCACGCCGTACTTCTTGGCCAGCTTCGTGTACACGGGGTCGACAGGGCCGCCCTTGGCGCGCACAATGGGCGTCAGCGGGGCGTACGCGGACACGGCAATGCCGTGCTTGCGGTGGAAGGCCACGAGATCGCCGTGCTGCAGGTAGGGGTGGTACTCGATCTGGTTGATAGCGGGCACGACCTTGGCGGTCTTGAGCAAGGCCTCGATGTGGCTCTGCAGGAAGTTGGACACGCCAATCGAGACGGCGCGACCCGACGCCTGGATGGCCTCGAGCTCGGCCCAGCGGCTCTGGATCTGCTCGTCCGTGATGCCCTCCCAGAAGGGGCTGTGGATCAGGTAGAGGTCCACGTGGTCCACGCCGAGCTTCTTGAGAGACAGCGCAAAGGCCTCCTCGACGGTGCCCGTGGGCTTGGGGTCGTACTTGGTCACAACGTACAGCTGCTCGCGGGGCACGCCGCCCTGCTTGATGGCGGCACCAAGCTCCTCCTCGTTGCCATACACCTCGGCACCATCCAGATGGGTGAAGCCAACCTTGATGGCGTTGACAGTGGCGTCAACAATCTTCTGCTCAAAGCCGGTGGGACTGTTCTTGAAGTTGGCCGTGCCCAGACCGTACGCGATAATGGGGATCTTGGTGCCGTCGTTGAGCTTGATGTCGGGGAGATACTTGGCAGAACGGGCGGCGTCGGCGGCCGTGGTAGCGGAAGCAGCCATGGTTCCGATTTGTTGTAGAGTTGTTTGCAAGGTGCGTATACTGTCTGCAGTGCGGCAGGAGAACGATGCTATCGTGACAGGGAGGGAGGGACGGGACAAGGCGAGTGATGGTGAGACAGATATGCGAGTGAGTGGACTGAATGGGAGACGCATTGACAATTATGGGCCAGAAAAGGTACGGAAATGGGAAGTACCGGCCGGTTTATAATGGGAAAGAGCTGGTGGCGGACGGAGGAAAGAGCTACCCGATCGGTTACGCACACGATAGGAAGGAGCCTCTCCCATTATATACTGTTTCTACTTGTTGGTGTTTCTACGGCCCGTCTCCGGGTGTCGTCAATGGCACAATGGGGGAGGGCGAAGACGACTTTGAAGTGCGGGGCAGCAAGGTGGAACGGTGCTTGGGAAGATAGAAGAAACAAGACACGGGCCAGGAATGAGGAAATTGACGCAACGCCCACTTTGGGAATAGCACATATCATGATATCTAATGGTACTTGCGTATTTGATTTGAGTCGTTGAATATATGTTGCGGCCCGTTTTTCCTATTTACTTCCTGCCGGTTTACTATACTGTTGGTGTTTGGCATCTCGCACAGTCTTCTGCTGCATCGGCTTCGGTCTGTGATGGAGCTAGCCACGTTCATGGGGGCGGCTGTCAATCATGAGCTGGCGAGCATTTGGGTCCAGCAGCAAGGAGGTCAAGGGTAGCTAGGGAGTTGGCTCTTCAGAGCGGGACTGGAGAACAACAGGCGTCGCACGAACAGAGTGACGAAATGGGCGCATAGTCGGCCAAGACGACGTGCTGCAGAGGTCGTTTGGTGGTTGTGCCTTAAGCAGCTGAAGTTCTGGTGACGGTAGCTTGGCGTAGCTTGCAAGCTGTGTGATGACGCAATAGGAAACGGGGATTAGCCGAGCAAGGATAGATCGACGGGGACGCATGGAAGAAGCCGCGAGGGTTACGAAGAAAACGCAGATATCACAAGACAAAGCAACCAGACGGTAGGCTCAAAATACGAAACATAACAAAGGCTCACGTCGTGCCGTTTGGCAAATCTCAAAGCGATGCGGATATACGGATGCATAACCTTGCGGGCGGCGGGCGGCAACAAGTGCTGACAGCCTGGCGTCAACGTAGCCAATGGACCTTCCGTGGGTCGGGCTTGGAAGTTTTGTCCAGAAAGAACAATAAATAGCCCGAACGGACTAATCAAAATAATGATCAGTTCAGAAACAGAAAAGGTCCTCGTACACGATGCCATTCAGTTGGCAAATCAGATTTGCGCCTCGGGACGGAGAGCATGACAAAACAAACCCGAGTCCGGAGACTGATGTGTGGAGAGGTAGTGCAAGAGTGTCTCAGCATCCTGTCTTCCTCTAATATTGTAAACAATCCAAGCTCAGAAAAAGGTTTCAAACGAAGAGTCCCCATGGAAGGCCTAAGGCGCTGGACGCGCTGGAATGGGCTTGGCGTTTGCATCGCTTTTTCACTTATCTCGCACAGCCGGTTGATTTTCTGATTTGTAGTCGCCGAGGGACAACTGCCAGGGCACGCAAAACGAAGACAAGAATCGTTTCTTGTACTGTATATGCTGTGGGCCGTTTCTTTGTCCGTACATCGTATGCAACATGAAATGGGAGAGGGAAAGGCGATATAAGTTGAACGGTGATTCTTTCAAGGGCAGGCGCTACCTAGCCACAATCGAGACCCGTTCCTGGACTCCGTGCCCGCCCTCCAACAGGCTGGCCCTGATGACTTGGCTGCCGGATCGCCCCTGCCAACTCCATCGCGCTTCTTTCCCCTCACTGTCCTCACTGTCCCCCGCTACGCCGAGCGCACTTGCGCAAGAGTGGGGCTCGCCGCCCGTTGACGTACGTTTTGCCTCCTGCCGCGACAGCGCTAGGACCAAAGACCGGACCGCAACGGTCGAACGACTTTGTGCAAGATTCCGCCTACTTACTTTTTTTTTTGACTTTGCATAACACTCTCGTGTGCGTTCAGTTTTGTCTTCGTCCTGTTTCTCACGCTGTCATACATATACCCTTCGGCAAGTCCCAGACGTCGTAACGATAAGATAGACGCATCTATTTACAGGACAACACTGGAACTGTCTGTCCTCGCACGCCTTTCAAGTGCCGACCTGCTCCTTTTGGTATTCTGAATATATTTATATACTTATATATTTATACATTCGAGAAGCACCGCTCAAAATACCGAGATTGCGCCTTGCAAGAAACCAAGATTTCCCTCACACGGACCAGCGGGCCCGTTTTCACCCGTCGCCTATGCTCTCGAGAGCAGCCGCCTGCCGACCCAACACCGTCTCTGCTGCTGCTTTGACCTGTCCCCGACAGACACCACTTCTCCTCCTGACAGGCCCCGTCTCTCGGCTTTGGGGCGGTGCCGACGTCCTTGCCCAAACGCCAGGACGCCACCGGCACTTCCGCACATCTCGCGTCGCAATGACGTCCTCCTCCAACGACTCCGGCCACACCCTGGCCTCCCTCCCCAAGACCTGGCGCTTCACCGAGTCGCTGCCCGCCGATCTGCAGTTCCCTACACCCTTGTCCTCACACCGCGCTGTTCGTACCAAACTCGGCCCGCGGCTGGTGCGTGGCGCTCTCTACACCTTTGTGCGGCCTGAGCATCAAGAAAACCCAGAGCTGCTGGCCGTCTCACCAGCAGCGCTGCGGGACTTGGGCATTAAGCCGTCGGAGGCTAGCACAGACGAATTCCGTCAAACCGTGGCCGGCAACAAGCTTTGGGGATGGGAAGGCGGGGAAGCTGCGGCCGACGAAGAGGAAGGGGGAGGCAACGGAGAACAGAGCGCCGAGCGGTGCGAACAGCAAAGCCAAGCGGCCTCCGCGTTGTCGTCGCAGTCGGCTAGCAAAACGGGATACCCTTGGGCGCAGTGCTATGGTGGCTACCAGTTCGGCCAGTGGGCCGGCCAGCTGGGCGATGGGCGAGCGATTAGCTTGTTCGAGGTGCCTCTCGATTCGAAGGCGCCGCCTGAATCGCAAGACGCTTCTGCCCAACCGCCGCCCACGTCGTACGAAATCCAGCTCAAAGGCGCTGGCATGACGCCGTACAGCCGCTTTGCCGATGGCCGTGCTGTGTTGCGCAGCAGCATCCGCGAGTTTGTCGTCAGCGAGTCGCTCAATGCCCTCGGGATCCCATCCACACGCGCCCTTGCTCTGACCCTGCTGCCCAACGTTCTCGTCCACCGCGAGCGCCTTGAGCCTGCGGCCATTGTCACCCGCTTCGCTGAGAGCTGGCTGCGTCTTGGCACATTTGATCTGCTGCGCACGCGTGGCGACCGGCCGCTGACGCGCCAGCTTGCCGATTACGTCGCGGAGACCGTTTACGGCGGCTGGGACAAGCTGCCCGGCCGTCTAGCTGATAAGCTGTCTCCCGACGACGACAGCGTGGAGCGCCTGCTGAACCCTCCTCGGGGTGTTCCACGTGACACCATTGAGGGTCCCACTGACCCCGATGGCCCTGCCGCTGGCACGGACGAGAACCGGTATGCTCGCCTGTACCGCGAGATTGTGCGCCGCAATGCGCGCACCGTTGCCCACTGGCAAGTGTATGGCTTCATGAATGGCGTGCTCAACACCGACAACACGTCCGTCCTCGGCCTGTCGCTTGACTTTGGCCCCTTTGCCTTCCTCGACAACTTTGACCCTTCCTACACGCCCAACCATGACGACCATCACCTGCGCTACAGCTACCGCAACCAGCCATCCATCATCTGGTGGAACCTCGTGCGCTTCGGCGAGGCCCTCGGGGAGCTACTGGCCGCTGGCGCGCGGGTCGACGAACCATCCTTTGCTGAAGAGGGCATCATTGGCTTGGCCAAGGCCGACGTCCTTGCTGCAGGCGGCACGGCAGCCGACGTGGAAACCCCGTCGTCCACACCACCACCACAATCACAGCAGGCGCCAGCGTCGCCGGCGCCTATCTCGCCTAGCGTCGAGCGTGCTGCGGGGGAGCTCGCCTCCCACGCCGAGGACATTATTATGCGCGTCGGCGAAGAGTACAAGAACCTGTTCATCTCCGAGTACAAGCGCTTGTTCATGGCCCGCTTGGGCCTGCCCGCCCCTGCGCACAAGGACCTCGCTGCCACGGGCGATATGGATCCGCTCATCACGGGCCTGCTCGATGTCATGGAGCAGATCGAGCTCGACTTCAACATGTTCTTCCGCCGCCTGAGTTCCGTGCGCCTCCCTGACATTGAGACGCCCGAGGCCCGCCGCCGCACCGCCGAGACGTTCTTTTACCGCGAAGGCGTCACGGCCGCTGTTGGCGAAGAGGCCGGTCGGCGTCTTGTGGCGGAGTGGCTGTCCCAGTGGCGGGAGCGGGTCCTGGCCAGCGACAAGGCCGCCGCCGAGGCTGACGGCACCGCCACCGCCACCGCCACGAGCGAAGAACGAGAAGAGCGCCGCATCCGCGCCATGAAAGCCGTTAACCCCAATTTTGTGCCCCGCGGCTGGGTGCTGGACGAGGTCATTCGTCGCGTCGAGCGCGACGGCGAGCGCGACGTGCTGCGCCGCATTATGCACATGGCGTTGCACCCCTTTGCCGACAAGTGGGATGGTCAGACGTTTGATGGTAGCAGCGAGCCCTACCAGGGTGATACCCTCGAGGAGGCTCGCTGGACACAGGATGTGCCGGAGAAGCAGAGGGCCATGCAGTGTAGCTGCAGCTCGTAGAGCAAAATGGAGACCGTCTTGTATAAAAAAATCTTTCTGCGAATGAATTTGCGTACAAATGCAATGAACGATAATAGAGAAGGGACGAGGCGACTCATCTGGAATACATGGAGTCCACCGTCTCTCATACCCGCAAAAAATGCGCAATTTATAGGAATCGTTTTAGCTCCCATACTGAAGTCAAAAAATCTTTGATTCCGTACATGACGTGACCAATCCTCACCCTACTTCTACGATCGGGCAACCATTAAGCCATTAAACGGTGAAGGGCCTTAAAGAGACAGCAACAGTGTGCGAGGGAGCTTCCGTTGCGGGCAGCGGCTCACTGAGGGTCGACAAGCATATCCGGGGCTCTGATGTCTAAACACGCTATTTTTTTGGATTTTGAATTTTCATAAAGAAATAAAAAAAAAAAAAAAACAGTTATTTCTGCAGAGTGTATGACCAGACCGTCGCCATAGCTTCCAGCCGTCAAGTAAAACAAAAGGGTAAAATACATCTTCCATTTTGATTGTTGTTGCTTACCACTCACCACCTCCAGCCCTCCCCCTGACAAGCAACAAAGACAATGCATCCTCAGCCACCACATTTCGAAGAAACTTGTTTCATCTTTTGATTAAACCGAAGAGACTTAACTCCCTGGCTTAATGATGGCTCACATCGTGAAAACATAAAAACAGAAACAACAAAGGAAAAGAGAAGTACAGTGTGCCGCGACCGGTACCGCACCTGCACTCTGCTGTGGCAACACGGGTACTTATATAGTACAGATTTGAATATTGCAAAACAATAACAATGCTGTGTCCAAAGCATTCGATTGGGGCAGTAGCCTGTCGAGTGTAGGATGTCGAGTGATTCGAAAATAGAAGATAGGAAATTTGTTCTCAGTGAGAGAACCAGTTACATGATGCGGCCGAGCTTGTCATGAAAAACTCTCTGTGCGTTGAAATAGCGAGTAGCGGGCAGAAGATAAGTAAAACACAACAATTGCAAATGAAGGATAGAAATAATGTGAGAAAATAAATGGAAAGTGGACACGGTAGGAGAAAAGGAAACAGGGAAAAGACGAAAGAGTGCACAAAGGTGGGAACAATGTCAATGGCCGGTAAAGGACCTGAACCTTCTATTCGCCGTTGTAAAGTCCAGGTGCACCAGCGGCACGGTGGCGGGACGGCGGAGCACCTGCTGCAGAAGAGTACAATCAAGTCAGGTGCACGGTCATAAACGGCAGTGAAGATCTGGCTACTTACCGTAGCGAGGAGGCAGCCGCCCAGCAGAAGGTCCAACACCAGGGCCAGGACGGGTTGCAACAGCCGGGTTGGTGCAAAGCATACCAACACGAGATCCAAACTTGGAGCCACGGAGAGATACCATGTGCTTCCGAATGTGGGCCGCGACAACTTCTCTGTGCTGTGTGCTGGCGTGCGTCAGGATGTACTGGATGAGATAGTTGCCGTACTGATCACTGGCGATATCAATCAACGGGATGCGAGGGCGATCGACTCTCCCCTCACAAACGCGATCCAAGTAGCGGCCTAAGAAGTCCGCTCCGCCAATCTTCAAACACTTCTCGACCACCTTCGATGCAAACTGATCCATACTGTATTCGGCAGCAAACTGGATGACATGGTCAATAGCGCGACCACGATCACCAGGGGCACCATGTTCGCAGATGTGCTGAATACACCAGTTTCCGAATTGGCCGTGGGCGACGATGTCGATGTTTCCAAGAACCTCTTCAATGCAGGGGCGCTTGGATAGGTTAGTCTTTGAAAGTTCAAATACATATTTTAGAGTGTCAAGAGCTTACCTTGTCTTCCTCTAGACAGTTTTCAAAGATGTTCTGCACAACAAGACTTCCGGTCTCACCAAGAGCGACCTCATGCCACATGCCGCACAGCGCCTCGTTGACGTATTTCATGATTTGAGGAGGAGAGTCGTTCCAGCGAAGCTCAAACAGTTTTTGCCAGACATGGCAAGCATATCGGTGAATAACTGTCTCAGGGATGCGGCGAAGCAACTCGTGGACCATGATTGCCTTGTAGTCCTCAGGAACCGAATCGAACGCTTTCTGGACCACATGGCAACCAAAAGGGTCCATCGAGAGGCTCAGCGTATTGCCACGAATGGCTTCAGCAATCTTAACAATCTGCTCCGGGGATCCATGCTCAAAGCAGCGCTGGACCAGAAAATTCCCAAAGCGATTGATCATCAGAGGATACGCCTGGGCGGAAATGGCCTCTACGATGTCATACTTTTGGTCCGAGGTACCGACTTTGAGCTTCTGTTGAAGAAAGATGGAAGCTTGCTGGTCGTTGCTACTGACTATTTTGTCAACAATATACTTCTAGTTGCAGTTGACGTTGCGGTCAAGCAGGCGTCGGTAGTTCAGAGGCTCAGTTGTTGGCAGGAATGTTTGGTTGTCTGGAGCGGCGGGCTTTTTATTTGAAGAAAAAAAAAAAAAAAACAATTAGCAAACTGGAGCAATAATGCAATGATATTGTAAATTCAGTAGTTACAAAAAAAACACAATTAAAAAAGAAAGAAAGCGGAAAAACGAGGATGGGAGAGTGACGCGATGAAACATACCTCTTTCCACGACGGCGCAGTGTCGGTGTTAAACTCCGTAGCATGAGGCGACAACGGAGTCCCGATAGGCGGCTGCTGGAACTGAGGAAACATTCCGAGGCTGTTGTTGTTCATGTTTGAGCCACTCTCTCCGCTTAAAAATCCTGGATTGTTATCGAACAGCACCTGCCCAGTGTTGAAGTTGCTGTAGCCGTTGAAAGCTTGGTTGTTGGGATTGCGGGACTCAGATCTGTTTCCAGGACGCTGGGGCCGGAGAAGCAGGTCGGTTTCCGGGGTCATCCGGCCACGGGTGTCATCCAAATTACCTTGGGTGTCTCTAAAACCCGGAAGATTGGCATCAAAAAATGCTTGATGGCCAGGGCGGCTAGGAGGCCAGAGGGAAGCCGGCTGAGATGTGTAAGGGCCTGTTCCAATAGGAACCGAGCTGGGTCCAGTAGGGAAAGACTGTTGAAATCCACCCTGTTTGATGTCATCACGCCACATACTACGAGCGCGGCCAATAGAACCTGTGGGGTTGTCAAGAGTTTCAAGACGAGGCTCATCTGCCTGTGCCCATATGGTCTCACGATTGAACAGAGGCCGGGCAGCGCTAGGAGCACGAAGGCCAATCATTCCAGGAGGGGCAATCTGGTCTGAGAGAGGGACCGAGGGAAAGTCGGGATCAGTGTTGGCCAGCGATAGAGCCTGAGCCGGATCTGACTTGATAGAACGGGTGTTTGCCAGTTCGTTGTCAAGGATATTGATCTTGTTTTGCGCATGGGCGAGCTGGAGCTTGAGACGGAGCACCTCGTCTGAATTTTCCGGCTGGTTGGCACTGGACGAGCGCAGCATCAAAGCAGATGATCCTTGGAGGCCATCAATGCCAGGAGTGATAGGCAGTGAGCTGCAACCTTGTTGCTGTTCAACGGCTCTGGAGAAAGAGGCATCCTCCTCAGCCCGCTTCAACCCATCGTTCTGCTCACGGATAGCGGCCTGCTGCTCTGAGAGTTTGGCAAGAAGAGTATCCATGGGGTAGGCGGTGGGGGAAGTCGAAGACTCGTGGGTTTTCTAACAGAGTCGTGTCAGCAAGATGTCTCGATGAGCAAGAGGAACGCTTCGGCACATTTGGACTTATTCCTGTATCAGTCTTGTTCAATGCGACGAAAAAAAACGCACCTTGGGTCCCATTTGATTGGCAAGCTTGTTCGTGGTCAAAGTCACCACGTTTCCTCGCATGCTTGAGAACGAATTCTAAACAGCAATGATAAGCAGAGTGTTAGGAATATGCAACAATTTCTTTCTGGGATTTTGCCATTGCAAGATTTGCATGACAGTGAATGCCGATATTTAGTCGGCGAGATCTGGCACTCGTGTAAAGCCAAGGGGGGCACAGGGGGGCACTTGGTGTTTACTTACCTGAGAACTATGTACCGTGCGGTCGTCGGGATAGCCGAGAGAATTTTCGTCCTGACCAAATCCTTGAGAGACTGAGTTGTGACGCCGAAGAGGAGATCCAGTCGAATGACGCGGAGACATATCTGTCGAGAACGGTTATGCCTCAGATGGGGCTTATTCGACCAAGGTGGTAAACTTGTTTGGCTTGGTGAAGACTGCTCTGCACTCACAGCTGGAAAAAATGACGACGCAGATGCCGCAATAGATCGGTGAAATAAACCAAGGAAGGAAAAGGACTCGTGTAAGTTGGAAAGAAGGTAAAACAACAGATTTTTTTTGGTGATTTTGAATGGGTAAAGGAGTGACGGGTTCGTATTCCACCGCGAGATAACGAGGAATGATCAGAAACGAACGAGAGAGAAACAAATATCACAATCGAAAGTCAGAAGGTGTGCGATGCGTGGACAGGGGGTGTCCAATCTATGAGTGGAAATTGAAAGCAAACGGAAGAAGCAGAGAGAATATGGACAACAGAACAGAGACTTGGGTATTGGACGAGAAGAGAGGAGTGGATGAGAGATGACAAAGGGAGCAAGAATACAAAAAGACACGATGGACAAACATATGGCAACAAATGGGAAGTAATATGGCATAACCAAGACTTATCTTCCATAGGAAAGACCAACCGTGTCGTTTCTCGACCACCTGCTACAACTGGAAACAACACAACACAAGAGGGAAGGAGTGACTGGGATATATGGGTTGATCAGGGGAGGGAGATAAAGAGGAGAAAAGGGAGAAGGTAAGTATCGCGAAATGAAAATCCAGAACGGAAGGAGGGGTGTAGGCGGTAATATTGCTGTAGGGCCCAAAAGGAAAGAGCGTGGCACGAAAATTTTACGCGCTGAGAGAAATAAAAGGGTGCAGATAAGGGATAAGGGTACACACCCTCCGTGCCGGTGACCGGCCATGCTGGCTTGCTACATGTATATGCTGTCACGTCACCGTGTTACAGGTAATATCCAGCGGGGCGCGGCGCTTCTCGACCAAGAGACTATTGAAGGTGTCGCAAAGCGAGCGAAAAAGGAGCATCTCTGAGAAAAGTAAGAAGATGATCTCACGAGCAAGACGCAGCAACCCAGACCATTCGTCGTAGCAGGACAAATTGGCCGCGAGAGAATTATACTCGGCAAGTGTGGCTGGGCAAGGGATTACTGCAACGGGAAGACCACTTGGGCACGACATGCCCGATTGTGGGATCCCAAAGGAAGGAACTGGGAAGAAGGTGAGGTAAGTATTGCACCACAAAAAGCAAGAGCGAAGAGCAAACAGGAAAGCACGACCCTCCTCGAACCAAAACAAACCAATTTGGCAGGCACCGGCAACCATTCTCGTCCAAAAGCCGACGTGGAAGGCCAACGTGCAGCTGTGAGAAACATTCCTTCCTCTTCCGAGTGGTAGCCTCAAGCAACCCTTTTTTTCTCTTGATTTCTACGACTATACATGGCAGGGGCGACGTACCTCGATGGCCAAGCAGCACGAAAGACAGAGACGCGCTTGCTTTCCGCGGTCAGAGAAAGCAAAGATAAAGCCAAAACTAATGCAGCGGTAGAAGACGATAAAACATTTGGTATATTTGACATATCTCGCGTGGAAGGTGACACCTAAAATGGGAAGGCTCGACAGAAAGGGCCTGTACAAACAAGTCCAGACCTAACCAAAAAGCGCGACTTTCTTTCGGCCCATAACATTATCGCTATCGTACAAATCGCTCTATTAATTTCAGCTTTGCATTTATTTCTTTTTCGGGTCTTCTTTGAGTCAGCACATGGCTCGAGATTGGCGGTTGAAATCTTCCTGGAGAACTTACCGGCAGCCTTCTTCTTTGCGTTGCCCTTGCCACGGGCCCGGAGACTGGAATGGAGGTCAGTGATCCGAACAAATGGAAATAAAAGTGACGTGCATCATTGCGCATCGGAGTGTAGGCGACGTACGCAGCAAGACCTTCCAGACGATCTTCGTCCCACTCGTCGTATGCCTCCAAGTCGGGGCCGAACTCGCGTTGGAGGTCACCGAAGGTGACGACCTTTCGTGGGTAGTAGGAGGCCAGAGCAGGGCCACGGAGTCTCTGGCGC
This sequence comes from Sporothrix luriei, assembly GCA_021398005.1. NCBI lineage: Eukaryota > Fungi > Ascomycota > Sordariomycetes > Ophiostomatales > Ophiostomataceae > Sporothrix > Sporothrix luriei. The sequence continues at coordinate 201,326 of WNLO01000008.1, forward strand.
AGGACCTTGTTGCCCATGCGAATACCGTCGGGGTTGTATGTCATGTCGAAGATTCTGCACTGGGCCTATGATTGGTGATACTCGTCAGCATGGATGTCGTCGATCAGCTCTGCCGCTTTCAATGGGCCGTCGGGTCGCAGGGCGAGGAGTAGGGAACAATTGAGATGCTTACCTTCAGCAGGTCCAGCAGCCTGGCACGCGGGACAGTCATCTTGGCGATGTGAAGAGAATGCGCCGTCGTTGCTCGTGAGGACAAGAAGCATACGACTGGATATTCGCTGCAACAATGGAAGGTGGTTGTCGAAAAAAAGCCAGTGCAGCTGACGATTATAATTGGTCGACAAAGAATTTATACAGTGCAAAGTACAGTGCATGTTTACTAACCACACGCCAATACTGTGGAGCTTGAACATCAAATCGTTGCTAGCCTCGCTGCCTCGATATGACTTGACGATATATATATTTTTTGGGCTTTGTTTTCTTCATACCTAACATTCTCACCGCATGCTTTGACATCATGTCAAAACGATCCCTGGACGTCACAGTTGAAAATGGCGGTACATCAAAACGTCAAAAGGCTACGCCATTAATACCACCAGAAAAGCTCGCCTTAGTCCGGGAATACTACAAAGAGCTTCGCACTTTCGTGAAAGCAGCGGAACTGGGCGACTCTGGCGAGTATGCCGCGCCTCTGGAACGGCTTGTCACCTTGAACGAGACCATATTACCAGTACTTCAGACACTTGGCAGAGAGGGTTCTTCTACCAACCAACATGGCGACGACAGGCCGGAAGAAGCAGCTCCTGCTGCTTCACGCCCAGTCATACCATCCCTCACAGCTTCCCAGGCAGCGGCTGCACAGAATCCAGCTTCCTTTATCCCAAGTCTAGTAAGCATGACAGCCTGGACAGTCGAAGACATTCCGACTGAACATCCGCCCTTGCCACCCATCCCAGACGCAAAGCTGGAACAAATGGCCTTAACACACCGTGGCTGGAACGAGGTCGCCAACTATGAGACGCTGGAGTTTCTAGGCGACGCTTTCATCTACTACGCTGCCTCTGAGATCATTACGCAAACGTTTTCGCACTTGACACCGGGGCGAAAATCGCAGATGCGGGAGGGCCTGCTTCGCAACTCCAACCTGGCGCAATACACAACACACTATGGAATTGACAGGCGCGCCAGGCTCCCTGCCGAGTTCACAGACCACGCTGCAGCGCGCGGCACCAAAGTGGCGGCCAAAGAACGAGAGAAAGTCAATGGCGATCTCTTCGAAGCCTACGTGGGCGCTTTGATTCGTGCACGCCCGCCAGCCTCTGCGAATGTGCCAGCATACGACGGCATCACAACCGCCCTGCGGTGGCTCAAGTCCTTGTGGGCAATGTCGCTCTCTAAAGAGATTGAGCGCAAATACAACGTCCGTCGCACCCAGCTGCATACCCAGCCTATTGCAGCTTCGGTCGACAAGGCGTACCTGTCGATAGAAGAATTGATCGCCAATGCGGTAGCAAGTGCGGGTAATAACACGCCTGCTACAACAACGACAGGGCCAGCACCAGTCTCGACGGATGCTGGACGCACATCACAAGGAGGCACGAGCACACCAACAAAGGAGTCTGCCCAAGACGTCCCGCCACTAAAGAAAACGACATTGACCGCCAAGGTCCAACTCGCTGCACTGATCGGATGCAAAGAGGTCAAGATCCGGTACGAAGATGCACCTACGAAAAAGGTTCTTCGGGATAAGCACAGCAAGATGCCGCTGTTTACGGTTGCAGTGTGGGTAGACGCCTGGGGCAAGTCGGAGTGTCTCGGATATGGCTCGGCGCTGAACAAGAAGGAGGCCGGCGGAAAGGCAGCCGAGCGAGCGCTGGAGAACAAGGCAAAGATGAAGTTCTATGTAGCCCAAAAGGCAAAAATCTATGGCGATAAGAGCCAAGCACATCCTGAAACCTGAGCTCTCGTGACCAGACGTCACGACAGATTAGAAATGTTAGGAGACACAGAAACAGGACGATAACAAATCAAAATTGGAACCAAACCAAAAGAATTTGACACGACGGCGGTCGTCAATCAGTGTCCTAACCCCGCTTGGTTTTCTAATCAGAAGCTCTCCCTTTGCACCTACTCGACTTTATGTACACCTAGCTGAGGTGCTTAAATATTTACTCCGTATTAAGGAGTATTATGTCGTAATGCTGGTCGAGACGTTAATAGCTCTTTCACGTGCCTCGGCGCCAGCGTCTTGATTTACAGGGGCATTCCAGGCACCGGGTGCTTGCTGGGGGTATGATTCAGCGCCACCGGGATGTTTACAGGGACATTAGGGCTTTCGCGGCTGCACGGGCACCAGGTAAATTATAGGGCAATATGCGAGCTGTAATTTAATCACGGTAGCACTGTATTACTTACATTATTACAACATAATACACCAGACAACGGGCACGCGCTTGACACCACCGCAGCGCCGAGGCAGTCAAAGAAAGCCAACGCCTCCACAAGCGTCGCACCTGCGCACCTTTGCCGTCACCCCAATCAATCCCCAGAGCGTGTCGTGGGTACTTCTCCGCCAACTAGCTGAGAACCGCCCGTTGTAAGGACCATCCGCGTCAAAACATCGCCATTGCCCTTTGTCTTCATTCTTTTGTGATTTGCTGTAGCCTCCTATTCACCATCGCTCCTGCCGGTCCTGTCATGGGGATTGCCATTTCACGCCTCCCCTGTCTCTCGCTCTTTCCCAACCGGACGACGTGTGTTCCTGCCGTTACAATAGCTGCCAGCGATTACCCTCGGCTCTTCTAGACGGTGACGGACTAGCCAAACCACTGGAAGACTACACACCAGCAAGCTTCCACACGGCTCGCACTGCATACAATTGCTTCACGTGCGGTCGCCCCTTACTTGCGTCCACCTTTTTTGTTACACGGCGCATTCTCGTCGTTCGATTTCATTGCCGTCCTTTGTTCCTGCGGGTGGCCCGGATTGGGCGACTTCAACCAGGCCTGACAAGGCCCCGAAAGTGTGCGCTCTCGATCACCCGACGAATCCGCCGTGATACGTGACATCACATCCCGCCGACACACTCGCGCAGCCAACATGGCCGACTCAGTTGGTATGTCTCTCCTGTCACCATCGGCCTGATGCCGGCGTATGTCAAATCATTCCATTGCTAACATGGTCTCTTTCGCTCGTCCCAGATCGCGTTTTCGTCCACGCGCTCAACACCGTCAAGAAGATCCCCAAGACAGGCGCCGCCCGCCCACCACCCGGCGACCGCATGCGCCTCTATGGCCTCTACAAACAGGCTATGGAGGGCGACATCGACGGCGTTATGGAGCGTCCCAACGCCTACTCCGGACTCGCCGTCGACGAGCTGCGCCGGGAACAGGACAAGTGGGATGCTTGGAATGCCCAACGAGGACTCGGCCGAACCGAGGCCAAGCGGCGCTACATTGAGAGCCTGATCGAGACCATGCACACTTATGCCACAACACCGTAAGCTGCCCTGCCACCAAGGCTGACTTGCTGACTCCGTAGGAGCCGGATCTTACAGAAGACTGACTCTGTGCCCTGCCAATAGAACCGCCAACGAGCTTGTTGCCGAACTCGAATTCGTCTGGAACCAGATCAAGGACAACAACAGCCCCAGTTCTTCTGGCTCCTTCCGGAAAGACACTTTATACGGCATGCCCCCGTCCCCACGACAGGACGAGTACTACGACACGCGAGACTACCCAGATCGAGACCAGCGCGACCGCGATCGCAAATTTGACCGTGATCATACCCGTGATCATGACGACGACCACGAGAACGAGCGGCAGCACCGACGACCAAGCCTAGCTGCAACGGCGTCGGACGGCGGGCCCATGAAAATTTTGAGTCCAATGAGCGAGGAAGACGAGGCCGAACGTGAGAGCCGCATACGCATGATCGAAGAAGAGCTCGAGGCAGCAGCCTCCGCCGACGACGGCGACGAAGAGGAAGGGGATGAAGACGGCGGGAATGCCGCGGCGCGACGACGGCGGCGCGGTATCACCACAGTTCACAATGGAAGCCAATATGGTGCCGGTCCAGGAGGCAGCCGAGGGGGCAGTCAAAGGGCCGGTGCTGCGGCCGCGGCCGCCACTGCTGCTGGAGCAGACTCTGGTGACGTGGCTAAACGAGGGAGCCAACGGTGGTCCAAAATGATGGAGCGCGCCATGGTCAAGCTCTCTGCCGAGATTGCAGCATTGCGTGAACAAATCACATCAGGGCGCGAGTTCCGGTCGCGCCGCGAGAAAAGCCCCGTAGCCTGGTTTGGCTGGCTGGCCTGGGCGCTGTTCAAGCACGTCACCTTGGACTTGTTTGCCCTAGCTCTTGTACTGCTCTGGATGCGTCGGCGGAAGGACCGGCGGTTGGAAGACCACGTCCGCGGCGCGTTGCGGGTGTTGCGCGAGTACATCCGGAAGATCTTACCATCCAGGTGACGGTGACCCAGGCAAGTCTGCGCTGTCGGTGTCCCGAGACTTTGCGTCTAGCACGAGGCAGAACAAATGAGTGTAATTATACTAAAGACTTGGGTTATTGTTTTGCATATACATTTTGTCGTTTATTAGCCCTTACGTGTACATATCATCACTTACTTCACTGTACAAAATGTAATGAGATTGACTTTGCCGCCTTGGAAGATGTCATGTCGCTGGAGCCAGCATATTGAAGGCGTGAATACACTCAACGTTTCGCTTTTCTTGATCTTGTAAATAGTGAGAAACAAAATGCCACACTTAACTTTCTATTCATTCGCCAAAAAAGGACTATTTTATTTAAAACGACTTTCAAGTTGGGTGCAGCTGATAATAGAAATTCATGTGCATCATGTAACTAATTGCTTGAATTACATAATACAAACGATGTAGGTTTCTTAGCCAGATAAAGCTCCAAAATAGCTACAACCGCTTCACACAATTACGCTTCCTGCATTCTTGGCGAAAACGAACAGCCACGATGTATGAATACGTTTTCTAGACGCCCTTCCAAGTTCCGCTCATTGCCGTAGGCTTAGGAATGACGCAACCCGGCCTACCCACCCCTTCTTCGGCCCAACATGAGTGAGGACAACCTCGTCGTCTCTCCCGTTGAGGAGGACCTTAACATGCCAATGGGCGAGGGCCATGCTTTCGATGCAGACATAGCTTTGCCGTCTAGGCCTGCCGAGAATAAGTCTCCGGAACCGTATCGAACTTCGCAAGCAGAAGAGGCGGAAACAGAACCGCTGGCAGCTCCGACTCTACAACCATCAGTGCCCTCGCAGAGCATATCGCCGCCCGCACAAGAGACGCCGCCTGCGACTATGTACAAGCTTCCGCCAACACGGGTTACCAGCGTGATTCCAGCCATGTTCGTGCCGCTCCACGCCGACGCCGACTTGACCCAGCCGTTTGACCCACCGCGCAGTCGCATCGAGCGCGCCAAAATCATGCTGGACACGCTCGAATACTACCGCACAGGCGTGCGAGAAGGCTTCATGTACTTGGCGGATATGGACCGCCGACACATTATCGGAGCCGCCATGGCACGCGAGAAGGAAATGGCGGAAGCACGAGCAGCAAAAAAGGCAAGAGAATCAACCGACGCTGCAAAAGCAACAGAAGCGGACGAGGCCACGCCGAAGACCGCCGGGAGCACCACGAGTGCAAGGCTTTCTACAGGAAAGGGCAAGGGAAAGGCTACAGAGGACAGTGCTACTCTAGATCGGCCGCCTTCTACCGACGACCTCCTCCTCGACGACGACGAGACCATCTCACACGACGAAATCAGCGTCATGATCGCCAACATGCGTGCACCGGCCGTCCCAGGCGTCGAATACAACACCGCACCCACTCTGGACCAACACCTGCCGCTGCGATTCCCCGTCGAAGCGGGTGAAGTGAGCGGCAGGCGGCGTGAATCGGTACGGCAGCTGAGCGAAGTCATCGAGCAGGCCCTGGCACAGATGTCCGGTTTCGACGCGCACATGGGGAATCTTCGAGCAACGTGGACCGAGAACCTGGAGCGCGAGCAGAAACTGCTGGACGAGCGGTTTGGCGCCTTGCCGGGCGACAGAGAAGCACGAGCGGCTGCGGAGACGGAGGACGGAAGGCCGGGATCCAGCTCTGGCCCGGCTACAGCGGCGGAGCAGCCACCAGATGTAGCCATGTCGGGGACATGACGTCCCAACGATGTCTCCATGTCGTCCGGATCTCTACTCGGCGACGTTTACGATACCCATAGCAATGCCATTCCCACCCGTTCCTCCACAGCGTCGAAATCATCGTGACGTCAGATCGGGGGCCAGGTTGTCATCGTAAATGCCGTTCCACCATGTGTAAAGGAATGTAGCAACCGGCGGTAAGAGGCGGTGGTCATGGCGGCAGCTTCTCACAGGAGAAACCACTGCTAATACCATGCTTCCATAAACGGTGCCGTTCAAAGAAAATCTCTCTTGAGCACAAGATAGAGGGGGACTCGACTGAAAACAAACTGCTGTGACGCGATTGCTCGCATGCAAACAGATGTTCAAGCTCACCTACAATAAAGTGTGCCCGTGGTACAATATGGAGAGAAGAGAGAAAAGAGAAACCAAAAAAAAAGGACGCGCCTTCTGTTTTAAAGGTCTGAAGAAAGTGGAGCCTCCGTTCTGCCACAGGTAATACCTTCTCCACCTCACAATCGTCGCTGAATTACAGGTACCTTCGGGGCACTGTTTTCAGTGTCCTTGTCACGTGAACACGGTCGAATACGGACATTACGTGTGTTGTTTGGGGCGAATTCATATTCCAAGATTGCCGTAAAGAAGCACGCAAACTTGTCTTCGACTCTGAATGTAATAGAATCTGTCATGTTTGTGGTGCTGGTTCAGCTACCGCCTATTGAGTACCAGAGCACTCAACGAACACTGGCTGACTTGGACTGGTGAATATTTCGGCAGAAGCATGGCGCCGTTCCTGCCAGATCTTGCCCAATCACACCGCCCGTTGAGCTTCGCTCGAGAGTGGGGTTTCCCTTGTCCGCTCTGGCCAATCAGAGGCCGCCCGAAGCCAATCGCGGCCGCTCTCAGCGGAAAGACAATTCGCTCCCTTCGTCCCAGCCTGTCTCTGGCCGGTTTGCCCACGTCCTCGAAAAATCCCAACAGTGTGCCAACGGACAACACGCAGCGCAGCAGCAACGAGGCGAGGCTCCCGACGACCGCACACGCCTCCTTCCACGACGCCTCCTGATCATCGGGATCACGTTTTTATCGGTTGCCGAGCACCAATTGTCCCGTCGCCGCCCTCTTCCGGCTCTCCGTTGCCAACGGTCACAGCGGGCTTGTTTTGCTGGTTTTTTCCCGCAAAATCGCTTCGGATTGGAAATCCACCTCGCAAAGATCAACCCACCGTCCACCGCCCACTACACATCCCACACAACCACAATGCTCCGGCAAGCCCTTTCCCGGACAGCGCTGCGGACCGGCAGACACGCCGTCCGGGCGTCGCGGGCGTTTTCGGCCACAGCGCAGAGACCTGCGGAGGTCGAGCTCACAATCGGTACGGACCACCTTGACAACCCCTGTCTTCTTGATAATCGACGACATGTACGGTGATGCTAACGATGTTTGGGGCTAAACAGATGGCAAGAAGGTGTCCATAGAAGGTATGTCCAGGTTACAACCCGTCCAGCTGGTCACGGCTGCAGAACGATGACTTCAGGAGGTCGAGAGTGCGAGAATTCGAGATGTTGACAATGTGATGCAGCCGGTTCGGCCCTGATCCAGGCCTGTGAGAAAGCGGGCGCAACAGTCCCAAGGTGAGTTGCCCCGGTCCGCGATTTCGTTTATTGTCTGCTGGTGTCACAATATCTAACATAACGGTCCAACAGATACTGCTACCATGAGTGCGTCTATTCTTCAACCTAGCCGATGACACAACTCGTTCGAGAATCGATGGCATACGACATACGATCGAAAAGACAAGCCAGACCATCTGTCATCCGTGAATATAGCTAATTGATATTTCCATTGTAGGAAGCTCATGATTGCCGGCAACTGCAGAATGTGCCTTGTCGAGGTCGAGCGTGCGCCGAAACCCGTCGCCTCCTGCGCCTGGCCCGTCCAGCCCGGCATGGTCGTCAAGACCAACTCGCCGCTGGTCCACAAGGCCCGTGAGGGTGTCATGGAGTTCCTGCTTGCCAACCACCCTCTCGACTGCCCTGTCTGCGACCAGGGTGGCGAGTGCGATCTCCAGGATCAGTCCATGCGCTACGGTGCTGACCGCGGTCGCTTCCACGAGATTGACGGCAAGCGCGCCGTCGAGGACAAGAACATCGGCCCCCTGATCAAGACGTCCATGAACCGCTGTATCCACTGCACCCGCTGCGTCCGCTTCGCCAACGACATTGCCGGCATGCCCGAGCTCGGCTCCACCGGCCGTGGCAACGACCTGCAGATCGGCACCTACCTGGAGAAGAACCTCGACTCCGAGCTGTCCGCCAACGTGATCGACCTGTGCCCCGTCGGTGCCCTGACGTCTAAGCCGTACGCCTTCAAGGCCCGTCCCTGGGAGCTGAAGCACACCGAGTCAATTGACGTGCTCGACGGCCTCGGCTCCAACATTCGCGTCGACTCGCGAGGCCTCGAGGTTATGCGCGTCCTCCCCCGCCTGAACGACGACGTCAACGAGGAGTGGATCAACGACAAGTCGCGCTTTGCTGTCGACGGCCTCAAGACCCAGCGCCTCACTATCCCCTTGGTGCGCCGCGAGGGCCGCTTCGAGCCCGCCTCGTGGGAGCAGGCACTAGCTGAGGTCAACCACGGCTTCGCCAAGGCCGCCCCCAAGGGTAACGAGTTCAAGGCCATCGCCGGCGCCCTCGTGGATGTTGAGTCGCTCGTCGTCCTCAAAGACCTGGCCAACCGTCTGGGCTCTGACAACCTGGCTTTGGACACCCCCAACGGCAGCGCCCCCGTCGCTCATGGCGTCGATGTCCGCTCCAACTACACCTTCAACTCCCGGATTGCCGGTATCGAGGAGGCCGACGCCATCCTCATTGTCGGCAGCAACCCGCGCCACGAGGCCGCTGTCCTCAATGCCCGCATCCGCAAGCAGTGGCTGCGCTCCGACCTGGAGATTGGCGTTGTTGGCGAGTCCTTCGAGTCCACTTTCGAGTTCGAGCACCTCGGCACCGACTACGCCGCTCTGAAGAAGGCTCTGGCCGGTCCGTTCGGCAAGAAGCTCCAGGCCGCCAAGCGCCCCATGATCATTGTGGGATCGGGTGTCACTGAGCACGCCGACGCCAAGGGCTTCTACGAGCTGGTCGGCAGCTTTGTCGAGAAGAACGCTGCCACGTTCCTGACCGAGGAGTGGAATGGCTACAATGTTCTGCAGCGCGAGGCGTCACGCGCCGGCGCCTACGAGGTTGGCTTTGTCACGCCGTCGGCCGCCGTCGCAGAGACCAAGCCCAAGTTCATCTGGCTGCTCGGCGCCGACGAGATCACCGAGGCGGACATCCCCAAGGACGCCTTTGTCGTGTACCAGGGCCACCACGGTGATAAGGGCGCGCAGCTCGCCGATGTTGTCCTACCCGGTGCCGCCTACACCGAGAAGTCGGGCACCTACGTCAACACGGAGGGTCGTGTGCAGATGACGCGGCCAGCCACGAGCTTGCCCGGTGCAGCGCGTACGGACTGGAAGATTCTGCGCGCGGCGAGCGAGTTCCTCAATGTGCCGCTGGCCTACGACGACCTGGCGCAGGTGCGCGACCGCATGGTGGAGATCAGCCCGGCACTGGCCGCATACGACGTTGTGGAGCCGGTGGCGCTGAAGCAGCTGAGCAAGGTGCAGCTGGTGGACCAGAACAAGGGCACCAAGGCGACGGGTGCACCGCTGACCAAGGTCATTGAGAACTTTTACTTTACCGATGCCATCTCAAGAAGGTTCGTACTTCCCGGGCGCCCATCTGTTTCTGTTGTAGATGGTTTTTTGTTCTTTTCGCTATTCTTACTAACCCACGATAGCTCGCCTACAATGGCAAGGTGCTCCGCCGCCAAGGCGTCCGGCAACCCCAAGACGAACTTCATGGCGCCCGGTACCGGCGAAGACAAGCCTCTGGGCCAGGTCGCCTATGGCGTATAAAGTGACGGCACATTGACCGCCGACTACTACAGTATGGTCATAAGCGGATGACAGAAAAATCGAAAATACAAAACGTCGTACAAGGCCACCGCCTACACCCAAAAAATACCTTCGTCCCCCTTTTGTTCCCTCCTAGTTCTGTTGTTCTCTCTTCCCTTTTCCTGCGTCTCTTTTGCCTTCCTCGCTATTTTTGAGTGGCTTTTATTCCTTATTTTCTCGTATATTTTGTACATATATAGGAGGGGAAAGAGGATTGGGTAGACGAGTAAATAAATAAAAAAATATCATTGATAAATACTGAGGTTGTGACCCCCGTAGTGTGTGATGTGATATAATATGACGATTTGTGTGTGACGATTCGAGCGTCTCGTAGATGTCCCCCCAACACTTTCAGACAACAACAATTAAATCAACAATGCTCGCTTTTTAAATACACATCTCTTTCATTAGTTAGTCACCGGGCTGTTCCCACCCTCTTCTTCTGTCTGTATCTCCCCTTCTGCTGGTGGTGACGGAGGTGGCTCAGGGAACTCTGAGTCTACCAAAGGCTGGCCCCCTCCCAGTCCCAGTTTTTGTTCCCGCTGTCCCTGTTCCTCGTCCGATGGTGTCAGAGCGCCATCGATGAACGAGAGTGCAGATGCCACGGGCGATGCCGACGCAGCGGTCTCCCACGGCTTACGTGGTGCCTTGAGTTTGCCCATCGGAGTGATGCCCTAGAGAGTCAGTATGATATTTGGAAGTCGCATGTATGGCGTCTGGGAGACAAAACGTACTGGTTGCCGTATCACAGTGTCGGGGATCTGCTTAATGCCTTCCAGCTCCTTGCCCGTCTGAATGGCCTCCACGACCTTGGCGAACTTGTCCGAGTACGGCGCCTCACCGGCACCGGCACTGCCACCGCCCGTCGCTGTTTGTGCTGCTGCACGATCGACCTTGAGGGTGTTACGTGGCGCACTCCGCTGCCACGAGGGAATGTCCACGCCGCTGCCATTGCCTGTTTCTTCGTAGAGTGGTGGTGTTGGTGTTCCGTCAAAAGGGTTGATCACGGGTCCGGCAGCCACGGCCTCGGCAAGACGCCGGTTGCGGTTCGTGCTCGGCGAGGCCAGCGGATTGGGCGACGCTGGCTCTTCTTGTGCCGGTGTAGAGGACGTCTTCGAGCTTCCGCCCAGGGACAAGTCGCCCAACCCCAGCTCACCGTCAATGCTGGCGGACGCCGCATACAGCGCACTCAGTAACCGCCGGTCGATTGATGGGTACTCTGGATGGTCGGCCCGGAAGCCATTGTAGCGGGAGAAGTCGACCCGGCGTCCAGTCTGGCGGCGGAAGAACACAGTGCGGCAGAAGGCGGCGCTGCCCTCGTGTGTCGGATTGGGGCGGAGGGCGTCGGGGCCGCCGAGGGTTTCAATGAGGCCAAGCTGTACCCTGTCAGTTCCTGCACATCCTTCCAAGATCTAAGGTGCTGTCTTTTCCCCAAATGTCCTCAGTCTCTCACCAAAAAGACCCGATGCTTTGACCAGGGAAAACTGTCGAATGCCTCGAACTCGGCAGCATTGGCCGGCCCAACCGGAGCCGTTTGGTCAGCAGCAGGCGCAGAAGTCATTGTGTGTGTGTGTGCGCACGCGCGTGTGCAGTATGTCTCTTTCTTCAGAGAAGTAACTGTGACCGTGAGTTTGCTTGTATATTTAAAAACGATACGCCATAAAGGTCGTCCCCAACAGCAAGGCTGAATGCACATGGGAAGGTGCGTATTAGATGACGGCCTGTGACTCGCGGGCCCCTATAGGGGCCTGAAGCCGAGGCTTTGCCCCAATCAGGCGCTAATATCGCGTGCCACTAATTACAGCGCGCAAACGCCTGTCACTGGCCTCGTGGCCTAAGCCAGTCAGAATTTACCTGTCATCCAGATTCGCGCCTGCTCTGGCACAGGCCACCCACCCCGCGCCACCGTCGCTCCTTCCTCCCAGGTCTCCACCCGTCTTTGCCCGCGTTCCAGTTTTGTGGGACGCACTCCCTTGGTGGGCACCTGCCTGCTCTCTTTCTGCCACCTTCTCTCCGCCGACGACTTCCAATCCGCATCCTCGTGTTCAAATGATCGTGAGATCATTGTGAACGACATCTCCTACGGTAACAGTCGGCTTTATGAAGTCGACGATCGTCCCTCGCTCTACGTACAGTTCAAACCGGCTTCGCCGAACTGCCGTACCTCACCACCAACCCCTGCCTTTTTAGAACTTCCCGTCTCGCCGCCGTCGACATTTATTTGAGGCTTCTTTACGACAACTTTCTCCTTTGAATTTCTCTCATCAACCTCGCCCTCTACCGCCCTCATGCGTCGCGCAGCGGTACGGGCGTTCCGGACAACGAGCCAGCATACGGTCCGTGGCCTGTTACAACGCACAAACCGCCGCTCCGCCGCCCTCTTCCTCCAATCCGCCTCCCACCACAACCCCCACAACCACCAGCACTACCAGGCCCTCAGCAGCCAGCGAGTCCGCTGCCTCTCGTCGACATCGTTTGTACTCTCGCTGCAGCGCCGACCGTCGCGTATATCGTTGTCGTCCTCATTACCACCGCCGCCCAACTCGTCGGGCGAGCCACTCCACGCCTCCATGCACGTCCGGCGGCTGTCCGTTGCGCTCGTGTCGGGCATTGTTGGTTACGGCGCCTACTACGCATACCAGGGCCAAGGCGGCACAGCTGCGGGCCAGTCTCTGTTCTCGACGAAAGCCGCGGCGACGGCTGCTGGTGCCGTCACATCCACGACGGGTGCATCCTTAGCGGGGCCCGGAGCCACGACTGGCTCGGAAGCGGCACAGACAACGCGTAACGTGCTTGTCATTGGCGCCAACGAGCTGAGTACAGGCACTGTGGTTGGCGACGGACCGATCTCGAAAATTACAGACGGGTCCGGTCGCCGCGTGCTCGAGATGCTGGCTCCCGACCAAGTGACGCAGCGGCTGCGCACGAACGAGGAGTCGTACGGAATCAACCGCGGCAAAGGTGTCCTTCGATACGACCTCGTGCAGCTGGCCAGCAACGACCCGATCGAGGACGACCACGCCGAGAAGATTGTCGAGATGCCAACCAAGAGCGCTGCCGGCAGCGTTGTGAGCAGTGACTCCTCCGACTGGATGTTCTGGGGCGTGTTTGACGGCCATTCGTACGTGTAGCCCCCTACCTCCGTCTTTTCTGCTTCGTTTAGGTTGTAAGCCGTGCTAACCTGCCCGTGCACAGCGGATGGACCACGTCGGCAAAGCTGCGCCAGGCTCTGATCAACTACGTGGCCCGCGAGTTGAACGAGACGTACAAGGCTGCCCCAAGCGAGGCCGGCCCGCCAGCCGACGCCATTGAGGGCGCCATCAAGGTCGGCTTCACGCGTCTGGACGATGATATTGTCAACCAGAGCGCGGAGAAGGTCCTGAGCCAAAAATCCAAGACGGTCGCTGCCGAGCTGCTAGCGCCAGCGCTGTCCGGCTCGTGTGCCCTCCTGTCCTTTTACGACAGCAAATCAAAGCTGCTGCGTGTGGCCTGCACCGGCGACTCGCGTGCGGTGCTTGGCCGCCGCTCGCCCTCGGGCAAGTGGACTGCCACGCCGCTCTCGGTCGACCAGACCGGCAGCAACCCCGATGAGGTGGCCCGTATGCGTGGCCTGCACCCCGGCGAAGAGCACGTCATCCGCAACGGCCGCGTTCTGGGCGGCCTGGAGCCCACGCGCGCCTTCGGCGATGCCTCGTACAAGTGGACGCGCGACGTCTCGGACCGCCTACGCAACTCCTTCTTTGGCCGCAGCCAGTCGCCGTTTATGCGCACGCCGCCATACGTCACGGCCGAGCCGGTGGTGACAACGACCAAGATTGAGCCCGAGAACGGCGACTTTATCGTCATGGCGACGGACGGCCTCTGGGAGATGCTGACCAACGAAGAGGCCGTCGGCCTCGTGGGCAAGTGGATCGAGTCGCAGGCCAAGGCGGCTGGACACAGCGGCAACACTGGCAGCTCGGCCATGGACTCCGCATGGTCCAAGGTCTTTGGCCGCAAGGCCGGCGGCGCGCTGCCTGTCGAGGCGGCCGTCGAGGGCAGCACGGGCAAGAACGGCGAGCGCACGCCAATCCGGCTGCGGCAGTGGGGCATCTCGCCCGACGACAAAGACAGGTTTGTGGTGAAGGACAAGAACGCGGCCACGCACTTGGTGCGCAACGCGCTGGGCGGTTCCAACGAGGAGCAGGTATCGGCCCTCCTCACGCTGCCGGCACCCTTTTCCAGACGTTACCGGTAAGGTCCCCCTGCACTCTTTTCTTTCCTTCTTTCGTCATTTCTTCATGACACTAACAATCGCAGGGACGATCTCACGGTGCAGGTCATCTTCTTTGGTGACGGCGCAGGTCCGGCGGCTGGTGGCGACGTGGTCGTGAACCAGGAGGCTACGGGCCCCGGCGCATCCGTCAAGGCCAAGTTATAACGTTGCGGAAGACAAACAGCGATGATAGCGTTGATGACAGCGACAGTAGCACACGAACAAATAGCGGAACAAGATACAAAATTTCTCGAGTCAGATAGATGGGAAACTAGGCGTATGCACAAGTCAGACGTTTTGCCTCTTTATGTTTTTCGGCCTTTTTTAATACATTCTGCCACGTTGGTTTTTTTGGGCTTCGGCCGGCTGTCTTTTGTAAGAGTGAAAAAAAAAAAAAAAAAAATGAAAAGAAAAGAAATAAAGCATAGAGAAGCTTCTCACATACGCGCATCAACAATCGGCGTGGTGTGACGGCCAACCTCGTTGAATGTCGACGGTATGGATAAGTTAGTAGAGTAAATGGACAAGGCTCAACAATAAAGCACACGAGAAAACCTCGAGTGTCGGTCATCAACAACCGTCCAAAATGCCAGTAGTCAACAAACGTGCGCTGACCAAGCTGTTCATCCCGACCGAGATCTGCCCCTTGACCTGGCCCTCACCAGCGCTTAGACCAGGCCAGGCCCCAGTCTCGAAACGAAGACGGAATAGCTTCAAACTAACGCAGCACATAACGCAGAGCAGGCGTAATCAACAATAGCAGCGACACGGGGCTCGAATGGTGCGGTTCCTGTCGAATTGTGATGGGAATTTTCGACGAATTAACGTGTCTCCCGCGGCTGGAACCATGGTTCATGCAGTGATTTTGCTTCTCTTCATGCTGTACTTTTGCTTGTCATTTTTTCCCTTTCTCTCCGAACGTTTCCCCTTCACCGCTCACGATCAGATGTCTCATCCTTACACCCCGGCTCAGTGATGACGTTATGACTTTTTACAGCCTTTGAATAGCCAATTGCAGACGGCCGGACAGCAGCCGACTCGGTGTCGAGGTCCCACCTTGACGCTCGCGCATGTGCTCCCTCTATTTCTGCCATCTCAGTGTTGCCGAGTGTCGAAAATCGCTGCATTTCGACTGGCTGCTGCATGTGAGACACAGCCGACAGCTCGGAGGCACTGTTTATCGGAAATTTTCCCCATTGTGCCTTGTGCTTTGTGCTCTGAGCTCTCCTTTGTGCATTCTGTAAATATTCATGCGCTCCTTCCCTCCCACGCTCTTTCCTTATGCACTGAGACACCGTACTCTCTAAAAGCTCTGTGTCTTAGGCAGCACCACTAGAGCTTCAGCATAGTCCATTGACGTCACCCCCACTGTTTTCTCGTCTGACTTCGCTGCTTTTGTATAGTTTTGCGTTATGTCCTTTTGAGTATCGGCGGGTCGGCCGAGCTCCTCTGCTCCGCAGATTCTGCTATCATTCACCGATCGCGCCCGGGTTGCAGTGCATAATAAACCGGAGCAATTAATCGGAAGTCGTGGTCGTGCTCCTCTCCTCCTGCAGCACTCGTAAGGTGGAACCCGGAAAGAGCAAAGCGTTTTGGGTGCTCGAGTTCGCCTCCCCTCCTTCCCTTCTCCCTTCTCCCGTCCTGTCCTCTGCACCTTCTCTGCTCGCGTTGTTGCTCGCAGAAACCCGGCAAGAGCGACGGAGCTTCTCGACTAAGTGCTCGAGGTTGGTGGCGACCACGCCTTCCCTGCCGCCATCCCTCTCCCCTGCCCCATGTCTCGTACTTGCCGTCTTTGGGTCTCTCGTCTATCTGATTTACCAGGCACGTTCCAGCTTGGGCGTACTATGATATGCTCCGTATCCTGCTCCATGCATCACTCGTAATCTAGACCACTTTCCTTGGCAGCCTCTCACTGCCATCCATCACCGCACCACTACTACTCTGATCTCCGTACACCCAATCGTTGCCCTCGTTTGTCGTTCTCTTCCTACTTTTTCGACTTGAGAGGAACCAGAGCCGTTCTCGACAGCTCCGTCCGTTTCCTTTTCTTCTCCTTCGGCTTTTGGCTCTAGCGCCAGGCACAAGTGGCACACCAGATAATCTGAGGAAAGAAAGCTCCTAAAGGCGAAAGTAAAAAGATCAGCGGCAATCCAGCGACGACTCCCAAATCGAGGCGCCTTCGTGACAAGTCACTTTCCTTGCTTCTCTTTGTCGCCCTGCCTTCTCTTTCCCACCTCTTTCATCTTGTCTTTTGCTCCTCTCCTCCGTCTTTACCACCCTCCCTGCCTACTGACTGCCTTTTGGCCGCTTGCTCGAACGTGCGCCGTCCCAATTGACCATTCTCCAACTCCCCGACCACCATCTCACCATCCCGCATTGTCACTATGGTCCTCGTCGACGGCCGCGAGTACCTCACCGACGAGGAGAAACGTCTCAAAGAGGATCGCACGCGGGAGAAATACTGGAAGAAATGGGGTCCCTACGTCTCGGAGCGCCAGTGGGCGACAGGTGCGTGCCAATGCCAATCCGCACAACAGCTATCCACAGCAGCTGTCCACACCAGACTGTCCGAAAACTCGTGATCTAACAATGGTCGTGTATTCTAGTGCGTGAGGACTACAGCCACGATGGCGACGCATGGAGCCGTGAGTAGACTCTCCTTCTCCTTATGCAGTCCCTCGACTGTCTCTTGCTGCTCCCACTGACGTCCTTCAGACTTCCCCCACGAACACGCACGATCGCGCGCCTATCGCTGGGGCGAGGACGGTATCGCCGGTGTGTGCGACACTCACGGACTCGAGAACATTGCATTCGCCTTTTGGAACGAGAAAGAGTACGTATCCTTTCTGCTCATCCTCCGCCGCATGCGTCGTGCACTTTGCTAACGGACCAGTCCCTTCCTCAAAGAGCGCCTCTTCGGCCTGTCCAACCCACAAGGTAATCATGGCGAGAGCATCAAGGAAGCTCACTTTCACCTCGATAACACCCCAGTAGGTCCTACTATCTCATCTCTCCCCCGTCGACGTACTGTCATAATTGTACTGACCTCCTCTTTCACAGACTGTACGTACTGCTTTGCCCGCCAATCGCTGCATATATATGAGATCGCGCACGTCGCACATGTCAAATACTAACTTCCCGTATAGCACTCCTACATGAAGTACCTCTACAAGTATCCTCAGGCCGCCTTCCCGTATGAAGATCTCCTCAAGGAAAACGCGCGCCGCGGTAAGCAGGACAAGGAGTACCAGATTCTCGACACCGGCGTCTTTGCCGAGGATCGGTACTGGGACATCTATATCGAGACCGCCAAGGAGGACGACGACCCGGATTCCCTCGTTTTCCGTGTCACGGCATGGAACCGTGGCCCGGACCCTGCACCGCTCCACATCATCCCGCACCTCTGGTTCCGCAACACGTGGGCGTGGGGCCGCGAAAACCCCGAGGACAAGCCGTCCATTCAAGTCTGCGACGACAACCTCGTCAAGTCCAGCCACCCCGTCCTCGGCGACCGTTACATGCTGATGGCGCCCTCGCCTGGTATCGGCCCCAGTGACCAGGATGTCCAGCCTGAGCTGCTCTTCACCGACAATGACACCAACTTCGCGGCTCTCTACGAGGGCAAGAACGAGTCCGCCTACGTCAAGGATGCCTTCCACAGCTACATTGTGGACGGCAAGAAGGAGGCCGTTAACTCGGCCAAGACCGGCACCAAGTTTGCCGGTTGGTTCTCGTTCAACGAGGCCGGCGGCGTTGGTCCAGGCGAGTGCGCAGTTGTCCGTTTCCGCTTCTCCAAGCGCGACGAGACCTTCCTCGACGAAGAGGAGGTCGACAACATTATCGACACCAAGCGCCAGGAGGCCGACGAGTTTTACTACCGTATCAGCCCCATGCCCATGTCCGACGACATGCGCAACATCCAGCGGCAAGCCTTCGCCGGCATGATGTGGTGCAAGCAGCACTACCTCTTTATCTGGGACCAGTGGGCGAACGGCGACCCGACCCAGCCGCCGCCGCCGCCGGAACGCAAAGCGATTCGAAACAGCCAGTGGAAGCACATGCACTGCGACGACATTCTGTCCATGCCCGATTCGTGGGAATACCCCTTCTTCGCCGCCTGGGACTCGAGTTTCCACTGCATTACCCTGGCCATGATCGACCCCGAGTTCGCCAAGAAGCAGCTCGACCTGTACACGCGCGAGTGGTACTGCCATCCTAACGGTCAGCTGCCTGCCTACGAGTGGAACTTTGGCGACGTCAACCCCCCCGTCCATGCATGGGCCACGTTCCGCGTCTTCAAGATCGAGCGCAAGATCTACGGTCGCCAGGACCTTGATTTCCTCGAGCGTGTCTTCCAGAAGCTGCTGCTCAACTTCACCTGGTGGGTCAACCGCAAGGACGCAGACGGCAAGAACGTGTTTGAGGGTGGCTTCCTTGGCCTTGACAACATCGGTTTGTTCAACCGGTCGGAGCCGCTGCCTACGGGTGGTGTCCTCGAGCAGGCCGACAGCACGGGCTGGATGGCATTTTACTGCCTGAGCATGCTCAACATCTGCCTCGAGCTGGCCAAGTACCGCCGCACCTACGAGGACATGGCCACCAAGTTCTTTGAGCACTTTATTCTCATCAGCGACGCCATGACCTTCCGCATGGGCGAGAAGGACGAGTCCTCGCTGTGGAACGACGAGGATGGCTTCTACTATGACGCCATCTCATGGGGTGGACCATACATCCAACAGCTGCCTGTGCGGTCGCTGGTCGGCCTGATCCCCATGTACGCTACGCTGACGCTGGAGCCGGAGCTGGTGAACCGCCTGCCGACCTTCAAGCGCCGTGTCGAGTGGTTCATCAACAACCGCTGCGACGTTGCCGAGCGCAACATGGCCTCCATTCGCAAGCGCGGTAAGGGCGACCGCATTCTGCTGTCCATTGTGAGCAAGGAGCGCCTGGTACGCCTCCTTGAGCGCATGCTGGACGAGGACGAGTTCTTCAGTCCCCACGGTGTCCGCTCGCTGTCCAAGTACCACAAAGACCATCCCTATTCGATGGACGTGAATGGCCAAAAGTTCTCCGTCGGCTACATTCCCGGTGACTCAGACAGCGGCCTCTTTGGCGGCAACAGCAACTGGCGCGGCCCTGTTTGGATTTGCGTCAACTACCTGCTCGTCGAGTCGCTACAACGCTTCTACATGTTCTTTGGCGACACACTCAAGGTCGAGTGCCCTGTCGGCTCGGGTGAAATGATGCACCTGGGCCACGTGTCGGAGGAGCTTCAGCACCGCCTGCAGCACCTGTATGTGCGCAACGACGACGGCCGCCGCAGCATCAACGACGGCAATGACCTGCTGGACTTTGATCCGCTGTGGAAGGACAACCTGTGGTTCTACGAATTCTTTGACGGCGACTCCGGCCGTGGTCTCGGTGCCACGCACCAGTGTGGCTGGACGAGTCTCATTGCGCGCATGATCCACGATACAGGGTATGTTTTTGTTCCCTCCTTTCTCATCATAGATTTTCTTTCTTCGTACTAACCGTACAGCATTACCTGCCGTCTCCCGCAAACGCCACGCACGCCTGGTGCTGGAATGAACCACTACTTTGACGACATCTTCGACCGCTACGAAAAGGCTGGCACCCCGCACTCGTCGGGTTCGATGCCGCGTATCCGCCGCTCGTCGACAGCTCGCTCGCTCGGTGCGCGCAGCGACTTTATCATTGGCACCGACGGCGAGTCGGAGACCAACGACGGCGAGCTGGGCCATGATTACCCGGAGAATGGTGTCCATGGTGCCAATGGACAAAACGGCCATGCTGACGAGGATGGTGAGCCGCGTATGCGCATGAGCCGAGGCTCGTCGCGGACGGGCTCCATGTTCTTCCACAACCCGGATCGCGTGCGCGAGCGCGCCGAGGCGGACCAGCATCTGAACAAGTACATTGCGGATCAGCTGCAGCGGTACAAGAGCTCGCAGAGCCTCGACAACTACGAGCAAGGCTACGAGTTTGAGGCACAGGCAGACAAGGAATAAAGTATGGGCGCGGTACGACGTATAAAGAATACATCTCGGGATCGAATAGTTTTTGTTTTGCTTTTTGGTTCTTTTGTTGTTTTACCGTTTTCTGTTACAATGGATACTTTTTGTTCTTTTGTCAAAATGCTGTTGTCGTCTTGTGTCGTTCAAGGTACGCGAGATTGTTATAGTTTAAAAAAAGCTGTCACTTGATTTGTAAACGTTCCAAGGGAACGATTGAACAACAATACACACTATATACATGAAACCACCTCCTCTCTGTATCCTCTGCTTGAGACAAAATCGGATGCTGCTTTTTGTTATTTCGGTTTTCTGCAAAACAAATGCCGCTTACCCGCTCCCTGTCGACGCAGCCGCAACCCGTATATCTAAAGCAGGCTTTCGGTCTTCGCCCCGTTCTTCTTTATGTCACCATGATTTTAATTTGGCTTCATGAACAAAAAAAATAGTATAGACAAAAATACACGGGGACTTCACACCCTCATGTTCCCCGCCGTCTATCCCCCTTCCGCCCCCCTCTCCATTCACGACAAAACTGCAATTGGGCCGGGCCCCCGTTTACAGGTTGTCCGTCAGCAGCTTGTTGAGCTTGGCAACCTTGGCCGACACGCTGAGGTCGATTGTCCGGTCGCCCACCTCCACCACGAGGCCGCCCAGAATGTCCGGGTTGACCTTGTTCGTGACCTTGAGCTTCTTGCCCTGGCCGACAAACGTCGACTTGGCAATCGCCGTCTCCAGGCGGCCCAGCGTCTTGCTGTCCAGCGCCTGCGCGCTCGTCACAATCATCTCGACCTCGCCGTTGGCGGCGCGGATCAGCTCGCCGAACTTGGCGGCCACGTCGCCCAGCAGGGCCAGGCGGTTGTTCTCGGCCAGGGTCTGGAGGAAGTGGGAGACGGTGGGCTGGTTGGTGCTGTTGGTGGACTTTTGCAGCTCGGCGACGACGGCGGTCTTGTCGGCGGTGGACAGGGTCGGGGTAGCGAGGATGGCGCCGAGCTTGGAGTCCTTGGCGAGAAGGGCAGCGAGGGCGGCCACGGTCTTGGCCGTGGGGTCGAGGGTGGACGTCTTGACGGCAGCGGTGTACTATGATGCAATTAGGAGACGAACAAGGCACAGGACAAGGGGGTTGAGGAGAGGCGAAGGGACGAGGAGACAAGGGGACAAGGGACGAGGGGAGTAGCCGGGAGGACATACCAGAGCCGTCGCGTAGGTGCCGTCGAGGCCGAAGAGGGCGACCGGGGGCTTGACGTCCTTGGTCTGGGCCTGGGAGCCGGCAGCGGCGGCAGCGTAGCCGCGCATCAGGGCCGGAGTCGTGGCGGCGACGGTGCGGCGGGAGGCAGCCGTGCGGGCCGCGAGCATTGCTTGTCTCGACAGCATGTTGGTGTGTATTGAGCGAGAGAAAGGAAAAAGGAGGGTCGGGTTGTCGTCGGGGGTGGATGCCGAGACAATTGGATGCGGTAGAGAGTCGTGCGGCGTGAGGAGGTTATGCAGAACCGAAACTCGAAAAAACGAAAGCTTCTCGGGTTTGGGGGGATTTGGTGGAAAGGAAGGAACCGGCCACTGGCTCGGCACAGAGCGGATGCCTGAGGCAGCGATGTTGTCCGCGCCAGAAAAGTCAATTCAGGCGTTTTGGCAGGTTTTGGGCTCTGTGATACCCGCGGCCGCGCCCTGACACTAAGGCGCAAGGGTGGAAATAGCGCCTCTGATCCGGGTATTAAATTTAATTGAAAAAATAACTGTGAAATTCAGGCACATAAATCACTCACCAGTCAGTGCCTTCAGCGACCATTCCCTGGCAAGGCTGGCAAGTGTTTGGCAACAATTTTGCGGTGGTCAGTTGTGCAGTAATGACAGTACAGCAAAGCTGCGTTAATCATAGCAACTTACCACCAAAGCCCTTACAAGTACGGCACTCACAGACACACTCAGTCCACTCACTACACGTAAATCCAAGCAGTGTATTGATATCTGTACCATTCTTTTATCCCATCAAAAAGCAAACAAAACGCCAACCAGACAATACGCAGCCCAAGTCTGCAGAGAGCTCAACTCGAAGCAAAAAAGCAAAACTGTGGTCCGCAACAGCAGCATCCAGCCCTGACCCTGGACACGGGATATAACAAAATGCAATGTCGACATGCAAGAAAGCGGAAATGCAAAGAACGGACCAGAAGGATACGAGAACGGACCTGGCCCTCACCAAAAACACACACAAAAAAAACACAACCTCTCTAATCGCTCCGCAGCATACTCTCTACCAGGTCGCCCAAGGGACCCCAAAAGTCCTTGCCGCTCGCCAGGCTGTGCTCGTCGATAAAGAGCACGTACTGCTTGAAGCTCGTGTTGAGGTGCGGCTCGAGCCCCAGCTCGCGGATGACGGGGTAGTGGTGGCAGTAGATGTGGGCGTAGACGCGGTACATGCGCTTGAAGATCTGCTTCATGAGCGACGGGAAGTTCTTGGGGAAGGGCACGCCGATGCGGCTGGGCATGACGGCCTCGTTGTCAATCGTGCTCTGCACCCAGGCCATGAGCTGCTCAATGTAGGCTGGGGCGGGCATCTTGGTGGGCTTCTTGTACTTGTCGCTGTCCTGCCAGAGGTACTCGAACTCGTCCGTGGCCTTCATCTCGGGGCACGACTGCGGCGAGCAGAACTCGGTGATGGCCCCGTAGAGGAGGTTGATTTGGTTGTAAAAGTCGACCACTGCAGGCGGCGGTTTGGTTAGTCGTGTCGTCACGCTTCCTTTCCTGGTGGTTCTTTGGACACCGGGGTGTACGCACTATTGACTGCCAGCCACTCGTTCTCGTCTTCGCCCTCCGGCAGCTTGACCACCTTGCGCAGACTGCCGCCACCGAGCGTCGCCTCGGCATACTGCCGCAGCTGGTAGCTCGTGTTGCCGCCCTTGCCCGGCGCGCGTGGCCGGAACTGGTTGCGCGTGCGCGCGTTCCTGTGACACTGTTAGCGATGCTGTTGCGATGCGCAAGTGCTGGTACTCGATGGGCAATCGTACACTGTGGTGAGGAGAGAGGCCATGGCGACAGTGGCAATGTTTCGATCGTACAAAGTCGTCGACGTTGGGATGGAGGAAGGATGGGAGATGCGATAACGCGACACAAAAATCGGATGCAAAGAACAGAGAGACCGTCAGGAGGTACGACTGGAGGCGAACAGAAAGGGAGAGAAGTCGATTTCAATTCTAGGGAGTGGCAGCGACGCACAAGACAGGTTGCTGGCTCGCAGAAATGCAGTATGTGCGACGTAGCAGATTTGGTGGATTTGGTGGAAGGCTGTGGACGACGTCCCCTCCATGCGACGATCAGTCAGGCTGGCCTGGCCTGTCTGGCATGTTTACGTTGTTGCCGTTTTGGGTCCGTTGCTGGGACTGCAGGAAAGAGGGAGCAGCAATTTAGGAGGGGCCAGTCTTTTGTGGCGCAACTGTGGCGTCTTATGCGCTGCCAGAAGGAGCGAGCAGGGCGCTAAATCCAAAGCATCACCGCAAGTCGGAACGACCGCTAGACAGGGAACGACGGCAACGCATTCCTCCTTTTGACAGATCCTCAACATACGCGGGAGCTCGACGGTACTCTCATTTCACAATGGCTCTACTCCGTCATTTTATATGTTTTATTACGACTTGTTTTGTTCGTGGGAGATTTTCTTTTAATTTCTGACATTTTTGTCTGATTTATTATGTACTTTTATTCTTTTGAAGAGACATATTTGGCACGAATCTGGTCGATTGTTTCGTGATGACGACAAACGACACATATCCAGACAAGGGGATACCGAAATGTAGTCCACTGTCCCCTGTCTCTGGAGAACATGCTTGCCTCGGCCACATATTGACCGAACCGCCTTAATCCGCCGGCCGGAGCGGCAGTCATCTTTGTCTCGTTTATTCCTAAAAAGGCTATGATGAGCACTCAATTCAAGCGAATTGGTTGACGTACGGCATGCTTCCATCATCCCTGCTGGACGTGAGCGGACGTCGCGTTGCGCCGAGAAGAGGGGTTTCTGGCCTGCGCCGGCTAAGTTGACTGCGCTTGCATCGGGGAGCGTTCGTTTCCTATATCAATTTGGGCACAATGGATTGTTCCGTCATTGCGAAGGTAGCGATATTGGACGGAGACGAGCAAACACAGACGTCGGTTGATTGTTCCCGCATGGTTGGACCTCAGCCGACCGTTCTTCGTCTTTTATAGGCGCTTTCGAGTCCTCTACATGATGCACAAAATTTATTTGTCCGAGGCAGCATTGAACATCAAGTGATACGCAACCTTTGCTTCACATAGCATCTCTCCCACACAAGGATGCACCTCTCCGCTGGCCTCGCTGCTGCGTCGCTGCTCCTTGTCGCCGAGGCCGCCAACCCGGTCAAGTCCATGATCCCGCGCCGAAAGATTGTGCAGTCGTTCAACGTCCGCCGCAATGCCAGCTCCAAAACCACGCCGCTACAGGTCGGCAACGGCAATCTAGCCTTTGGCGCCGACATCACGGGCCTGCAGACTTTCCTGCCCTACAACATCCTGTCCACCTGGGGCTGGCACAATTTCAGTCTACCATCCACGGCTGCTGGCAGCAACACGACAGCCACACCAGCCGATTTTACCGGCCTCGACTGGGAGACGCACGGCCGCCTGGTCAACTACGACCAGCCGAACCCGGCCGAGCAGGCCATCTCGGACTGGCTGATCCAAAACCCGCAACGGATCAACCTGGCGCGCATCGGCCTCGACTTTGGGCAAGCAGCGGCCTCCAAGCCCGTTACCGAGGCCGACCTGGTCAACGCCACGCAGGAGCTCGATTTGTGGACCGGCAGCATCAAGTCGTCGTTTGTGTACAATGGCACCGCTGTCGAGGTCGAGACATGGGCTCACCCCGAAGAGGACATGGTGGGCATTGCCATCCGGTCGGACCTGCTGGCGTCGGGCGATCTCGGGCTGTTTATGGATTTCCCCTACCCGGACACGAACAAGTTTGACGCGCCCTTTGTCGGCGTATACCCAAACAAGTCAGCCACCTCCACAGCTGGCTATGACACGTTCGAGACTGTCTTTGATCCGTGGTACGGCACCATCCGGCGCACGATCGCCAGCAAGGACGGCACCAACGGCACCGACTATGCCAACGGCACGTCCTACTACCTGCAGCTGCAGTGGAACAACTACGGTCAAGTTTCCGGCCCGCAGCCGGGCACCAACCGATATCTTTTGACAGCGGCCAACTCGACCGAGATTCTGTTTGTGGCGGCCTTTTCGAGCGCCGGCGATTTTGTGCCCATGTCCTATGGCGGCCTTACCGAGGAGGCGACCGACTGGTGGTCCGAGTACTGGACGACAGGCGCCTTTGTGGATCTGACGGCGAGCAACTCGTCCGAGGCCAAGGAGCTGCAGCGGCGGACGGTCCTCTCGCAGTACCTCACCGTGGTAAACTCGGCGTCCACGAACGCCCCACAAGGTACGTTGTATTGGGAACTGATCGATATTATTAGTGTGACATGGCTGACATTGATTCCAGAATCTGGTAAATATACGTCTCACAGAACGGCGTTCGAGTTCACAACTGACACATCACAGGCCTCGTTAACAATGGTTGGTATGGCAAATTTCATGTAAGTCATGTCCCTCTTGCTGCGACGTGCTCTGCTCTTTCGGGCAGCACAAGCACGAGACTCACGCGTATAGCTCGAAATGGCCTTCTGGCACCTCGTCCACTTTGCCCGCTGGGGTCACTTTGATCTTCTCACCCGCAGCCTGCCGGACATGTACACGCGCTTCCTTCCGTCGTCGATCGACCGTGCCAAAAAGCAGGGCTACAAGGGCGCGCGCTGGGGCAAGATGACTGACCCGACCGGCCGCAGTGCGCCCGGCGAGATCAATTCCCTCCTCATCTGGCAGCAGCCGCACCCACTCTACTTTGCCGAGCTGCACTACCGCGCGTTTCCCAACGCCTCGACGCTGGACCAGTGGGACGCCGTCGTCACGGCCACGGCCGACTTCATGGCGTCGTTTGCGTTCCTGAATTCGACCACGGGCGTCTACGATCTCGGCCCGCCGATGTATCCTGTTTCCGAGACGGGCAACCCCAACGCCACCATCAATCCGGCCTTTGAGCTGGCCTATTGGCGGTTTGGACTGGACGTGGCGGTCCGCTGGAAGCAGCGCCAAGCGAACCGGACGGGCGCGGCACCCCAGGCTTGGATCGACGTGCGCGACAAACTGGCGCCCTTGCCCGTGGAAAACGGCACATTTACCGTCTACGAGGGCGTTCCCAACATGTGGACCGACCCGGCCACCACCACCGACCACCCGGCCCTCGCCGGCATCTACGGCTGGCTACCGCCACCGTCCAACACGAGCGGCGCGCCGCTCAACATCACCGTCGTCCAAAACACTGCTGGCAAGATCCGCCAAGTCTGGGACCTCAAGGCCAGCTACGGCTGGGACTTCCCGCTGCTGGCCATGAACGCCTTGCGGCTCGGCGATGTCCACCAGGCTCTGGCCTACCTGCTGGACCCCAATTTTGCCTTTGACGATGCCGGCTACCCCATAGGTGGCTCGCGCGTGCCCACACCCTACATGCCGAGCAGCGGCGCACTTCTGCAGACAGTGGCCATGCTGGCGGGCGGCTGGGATGGGTCGCCGGGCCCGCACTTTCCAGCGGAATGGAACGCAAAGGTGGAGGGCTTCTCCGTCGGGTTGTAGTAGAAACAAGGGAAGACAACAAAAGAGCGGAACAGACCAGGGCCCGTAGGCTTGAATGAGTTTTAAATTATATTTTTTGTGACCGCCGCCTTTCTTTTTCTCAAAACGTAGGACGGAGTGTGGTCTGCGCTGTCAAAATCACATGTTGAGGGCTGGATGTTTGAACGAAGTGGTGAGATAAGCTGAGCCTGCAGAATGAATGAAAAATGAATGCAATCATTCCAGCCGGAAAACTTATCTCCTCGCCCCTTATCCTGTAGCTGGGCCCGATAATTGGATGCCATAATATGGCAAGCACAACGGTATTACCACCGCCGATGTTGCTCGTCCATAGCACATCTCTTTCATGTTCCGTGTCTGCTGTTCTCACACCCGACTCTCCTACAGCAGGATCTCCCCCATGTTCTCGCCCTCGAAGCCAAGGCCCGAGAGCTTCTTCACCCGTGCCTTTTCCACCACCTTGTCTGCTGCCTTCTTCTTCTTGGCCAGCTCCGCCATCACATCGGCATCGATCTTGTCGTGACCCGGTGGCGGCTCGTCATCGCGGTCCAGGTCAATCTCGCCCAGCAGCAGCACGTTCTCGCCGCGCACCAGGTACGTCCCCCGCGGGATGTCGGCGTACAGGCCGCGGCCCTGAGCGGCACTCTCGGGAGCGACGCTGGCCTCGAATGCGCCCGGTGGCAGGAACGTCCTCTCGACGGCGTTTTGTAATATTAAGTTGGCTGGCCAATGTGATTTTGTGGTTAGTTGCAATGTAGCCCTATAAACACTTGAGTGCGTTTGGCGCCGTCTTACCAAATTGATCCCATGTTCGTAGCACGCCCAACACTTTTCTCCCGTCACGCAGGACGACAATCAACTTTTCTGCGCCGTGTCAGCCGTCGCTCTCCTTGTTCGTTGCATTCGTCTGCCTCCCTCTGTCTCCCTCTGCCTCCACCCGTCGTCCTACATACTGTCTGTCAGGTCGAGCAGCTGGGCCGCTGTTGTGAACATCTGCGCCGGCAGCTGCTGCTGTTGTGGGGGTGGCCGCATCTGGGGACCGCCCGGTCCGCCCAGCGGCGGCGGTTCAGAGATGGACAGATTCTCCATAGCGTCTTGTATCGAGTGTGCGTATTAAGGTCGTCGGGAGAGGCGTGCAGTCAAAAGATCGTTGAGTATATGGACTGCAAGTGAGGGTCCTCGACGTTGATGCGCGGAGTACTTGCTCAAATACGCCCTTCCTTTCTCGTAGTGGGCCTCACGACCTCGCCTATGTCCTGAGAGCGTAAGGGGATTCCGTGGGAGTGGTCGAAGGAGCGTGCAAGGCGTATGTTGCTCTCCTTGTCTGTTCTCTTTCAGTTTCGTTTGTCGTTTCCACAGCGCAAGACAGCCGGAAGTGACGACAGGTAGCACCTGCCCGCGCTGTCGCGCCAAAGCGGGACAGAGGATTTTCGCTACTAACGCCAAACAGGCACGGTCACATGACGCCCACTTGGAATAAAAGCAACGAGAGGCCGCGATGAACACGTATAGAGATCTTTTTGTGTATGTTTTACACCTGCACGTAAATATGAAGCATTTGAGGATCCAATTGGCATGCTACGAGCCAGTCATGACACCGTCAAACCGGCCCTTCCTGCTGTCGCATGCTGTTGGCCTTGCCATTCGCAGCTTCCTTCCCTGTAGCTACAGCGCCCATTATACGGAAAATCGAACTGCCGATTCCGAATGTGGATCTGTTTTCGATAGGTCGGTGCAAAACAACACGACTAGTAGTACACAGCCAGCCAATCACACGCGGCCGGTCCTGCCACCTGCCGACTCATGTCCCCAGGCTAAGCACCAGGCTCTCGCTGGCCGTATCGTTCAGCTGGCGCATTGGCAGTATTACCGTGGTGGCGCTAACAACGTTCTGGCGGTAGGCACGAGAGCGAACAATAGTGAGCAAGTGCCTGAACAAATGCGAGCAGGAGCGACCAAGTGCCGATTTTCTTACAGTCGCAGCTGCAGCCATTTTTTCCCTTGACCCCTTCTACCTTCAGCCTTTGACGTATTGTCTTTCTATCTCGACTTGATCTCGATGTCCTTTTCTCCCAGCACTTGCTTCTTCCTTTTATGCAGTCGTTCGCCGATGCTCTCCCACCGCGGAGTCGCTTGAGTTTTCATTTTTATTCTCCGATCCTCTATTCTGAACACTACCAGCAAAGCTGGAAAGGAGCAGTCCTCGCATGACGGCTACGACTCCTTCTCTCACATTTTGGTCCTTTGTGTCTTCTCGCACATTTGGGCGTGCTATGCTATTGCAGTCACTCTCGTCTTTCTAGGGCATCGTTTCTGTTTTCTTCTTTTTGAGAGCATCTCTCAGAAAACGCTCCGACACCCCCTCCTTTCTCGAGCATCGCCAACTGTTGACCGAAGACTTCAAGTCTCGTCGTCTTTGTCACCATTTTGTTAGAAACAGCCCCATTTCGTGGCTCCTTCAGAACACTCGAGAGTTCAACCCGTTTCCTCCTCTTCACTTTTTCGGTTGCTTTGAATACATTTTCGACACTTTGCCCACACCCACACCCACGCCCATACTCGCACAACGCACAGGATGGCGACAGCAGACGCCCACCCACAGACTGGCCTCGGCAATGACGCCGACCAGCGGGTTGACCGCCGCGCAACCTCGCCTGGCCCGACCCAGGCCCAGTCGAAGCGCGACAAGAAGCGCCAGCTCCTGACGGACCGCCTGGCCGCCCTCTCCGAAAAGTTCAACCGCGATCGCGACATGACCTACCGCGAGCAGCTCCAAAAGATCCAAATCGACACGAACTTGGTCATGCGGCTCGACCCCTATGCCGACCGGCCGCTGGATTTCCTTGGCCGGGACCGCAACATCCGAGAGCGGGACTACAACAAAGACCCTGACCCCGAGGGCCGTGGCGGCGGTCGTGGTTTGCTCGAGATGGCCGGACCGACCTTCCAGCAGTGGATCCAAGAGATTGAGGATCTCGTCGAAGAGCGTGACGCCGAATTGACAAAACAAAAGGTAAGCAGTGACAGAACGGACATGACATGGCGCCATCATGCAGGCAGAAATTGTTCCTAACCTGCTTTTTTTCTCCCCTACAGTTTGAGTACGAAAAGAAGGCACAGGAGCACAAGAACACCTACGCCTTCAAGACCGACACGGCCAACCGCGAGCACCGCCAGCTGTCCGCGACGCTAAGGGAGCGCCTCTCGAATGCGATTACGGCGAAGAAGGTCCGCCTGACCAAGGAAAAAGAAGCCCTCGAGATCTCCGACGCCTCGGCCCTCCTCCTCCACCCGAACCAGTTCTCCATTGCCAACCCCTCCAGCCCCGGCGGCACACACAGCAAGCGCACCACGCGCCTGCGGCAAACGGCCGACGATTTGTCGGGCATCAGTGATACGCGGAAACGGAAGCGGAACGGCGCCGAC
This sequence comes from Sporothrix luriei, assembly GCA_021398005.1. Lineage (NCBI taxonomy): Eukaryota > Fungi > Ascomycota > Sordariomycetes > Ophiostomatales > Ophiostomataceae > Sporothrix > Sporothrix luriei. The sequence goes on from WNLO01000008.1 coordinate 231,904, forward strand.
GACGATGGCTCGCCCGCACCACAACGCCGCGCCGATAACAACGGCACGACGCCCTTCTGGCAAGGCGATCGTCTGGCGTACCGCAAGGTCACAGGCCCGGTGTACAGCATCGACAAGCTCTTTACCGACAAGGAGCTGGCCATGACGTACAATGCGGCCGCGCTCGCGTCACACAAGTACCTGCTTTCACACCGCACCAAGCTGAACAGCAACGGCGAAATCATTTCGTCGGCGTCGGATACGGAGTCGGGCGACCACGACGACGACGACCGCGACGCGACGCCCGCGGCCGCCGGTATGGAGCGCGTGCCGTCGCACGCCACGCGCAGCACACGTGGTGGCAACCACCAGAACCAGCAGGCGGCCAACTTTGTGGACGACCGGCTGGTGGGGCTGGAGGCGCTGACCAACTTTGAGATGCCCAGCAGCCTCGAGAAGCTGGTGGTCAACGAGCCCAAGATGCCGCCCATGTTTATGAGCAACTACGCCAAGCCGCACTCTAAGATCGATGCGAACACGCCGACGACGCTTTCCGGCGACGATGTCAGCTCCGACCTCTCGGTGATCAAGCTGCTGCGCCAGTACGAGCGCGTGCACGGTGCCGGCTCCAATTTCGACAATGCCAACGGCGGCCGCAAGGTGCTCGAGGCCACCGCCTTTTCGCCTCGCGACAGCCGCTACGTAGCATACCTGCGGCATGAGCGAGACGACCCAGACGACCTGCGCAAGGACCTGCGCCTGCCGACGAGCGCAGCCCGCGACGAGCCGGCCACGCCGAGCCACCATAACGAACGTGGCGGCGGCGGCAGCGGCGCCACCCTCTCGGCAGCAGCGGCCGTGTCCAGCGCGGCCCTGCACGCCTCGCCCATGAGCCGGCAGAGCAGCCAGGGAGGTGCGGCAATGAGCCGGCAAGGCAGCAATACACGGGCGCAACGGAAACGGAACCAATAGGTCTACGTGGCGTTTGACTGATGCGTGTTTGCTTTTTTTGGATGTTCTGGTCTGCATTTTTATATCCTTTCGTCTGAGCTGCCGGCATTTGCTTTTCTCATTCACGGATTCACGAGGGAATGGCTGGGTTGTGCAAGTGGATGGTAATACAGTGGATCGTACTGTGGTTCAGACTCGCTGTGACAGGGCTGTCTGTTTTTGTTTGTTTCTTGTGTCAGCTTGGCAAGGCTGGCTAGCCTTGCACTTCTTATGTGCACCATGTTTCGTCTTTGCCTCTTTATGTGTGTTTTGTTTTCTCCTTCCCTTCCCCCCTTCCCCATTTCCCGTCTACTTTTTTCTTGTTGTCTTTTGGCAATACACAATGCCGTCTTTTTGTCGTTCTACGTTTTTGTATTTTTATGGCGTTTAGAGAGATAGGCTCAGCATCACCGGGCGAAGCAGGCACGTCCTCATGTCCTTCCAACATCGCGGGTCGTCGAGAGATAGATTACATCTCACAATACAGATGCATTTGGACATGCCATCATGACGACAATAGTAATTAATACAATGCGTATCGTAGTTCGGGTAATTGTACGGCCCCGTCCGTGACACAACTGTTCAGATGCTGTCCTCCCTTGTATTCCTGCTTCGAGATGCTTCCAATTGGGAGATACGTGAATACGTGACGTCCATTGTCGTCTAGTGTGCGTGGACGGCTTTGTCAGACTGCGGGACGACACACTCTTTCACTGGTCGCACTAGTGCGATGTCATAGGCCGAAAACGGAAGGACCACTCGCTACGACCAAATCTACGGGTTTTGGTAATCACGTCATTTCGCAAAGGACGTCGTCAGTTCTCAGAATACTAATCTCAGCCAATTTTAAGCCGATGCCCGACTGACTCGCAGATATACAGAGGAGTGCAACCTATGACGCACCAGGTGCGCCCTGTGAACGACAGGAAGCCCAGGCAGGAGCACAAGACTACACTGCGGTTAGTCGTGCGGATCCGCCGTTCAGCATGAAGTAACAAAAATGAATAGACGTTGTATTACCTACAAAGTTTTGGTGGTACACTGAAAGATCACAAATACGGACTACGGATACTCCGCACACAAAACACATATGCTTCCCCGCACTGGCCCAGCGCCGTGTGATATTGGCTGCCGATGGCGTCTTTGCCGTCGCTCGGCGGCCTTCGGGGCGATCATTAATAATACTAGCAGGGCCGCTGGGGCAAAATGTCTCCCCATCACCTTTACTTCGTACTATCTTGCAGTTGGACACAAGGTGCATCTCGAAGCTGGTTGGCCGGCACGCTGGGTACTCTAGTAGCTATTTGAAATCAACATTGATTTCCAAGATGACGATGTGACGTATGCTGTAGAGTATAAAACGAATGCGTCGTCCTTTTCAGAGTTGGTCTGCGAGAAGAAACACTCATCAATATTTTCCCTCGTCGACAGCCGCTGCACATCGCCATCTACCGCCTTCCTCCCACCCCCCACCGCACGACATATTACAACCACATATATTCCTTGGTTACTACCTCACGTTACCATGGCCATTACTGCCACGTCTGAGCGCGTCCCGCGTGGCGACGTTATTGCCCAGCTCAACTTCTTCTCTCCCCCGGCCGACGGTGCCGTGCCCTTCAACTACGTCGACACGCCGCCGGCGGGCGAACCCCAGCGCAACTTTTCGGATGCGACCCACGACGTGGTGATTGAGGACATCCGCGGTCGCGAGGCGGAGTTTGCCAGCTCGCCCGAGTCGCTCGACAAGAACGCCTTCTTGGTCGTTCAGAACCAGCCGCCGTCGGCCGAGACGGAGTGGCTGGACGACGAGTCCATCCGCAAGAACTACTACCCCGAAGTTGAGGCCCTGCTGCTCAAAAACGTGCCCGGCAGCACCCGCGTCGTCTTCTTCGACCACACCATCCGCCGCCCCCAAAAGGGCGACGCTGCTGCCGGCCCTGCGCGCGGCCCGGTTCTGCGCGTCCACATCGACCAGACCGCCAAGGCCGCCGCCGACCGCGTGCGCCGCCATCTGCCCGCCGACGAGGCCGAGAAGCTGCTGCAGGGCCGCTTCCGCATCATCAATGTCTGGCGCCCGCTCAACAAGGGCCCCGTCGAGTCGTCGCCGTTGGCGTTTGCGTCGTCGGCCAGTGTCCGCGACGAGGACGTCATTACCGTCGAGCACCGCTACCCCAAGGAGCGCAACTTCATCGGCCAGACGGCCGGCATCCAGTACCACCCGGACCAGAAGTGGCACTACCTCAGCGGCATGACCGGCGACGAGCGGCTGCTGCTCGAGTGCTTCGATAGCGAGGCCCTGCGGCCGGGCAACACCACCGTCAAAGGCGGCCGGCTGGCACATACCGCGTTCAGCGACTCGCGGGCGCTGCCCGACGCCGAGCCGCGCGAGAGCATCGAGGTGCGGACGCTGGTGTTTGGTCCGTGAGGTTGGAAGACATGACGTGTAGTAATAATTTGTAATGATTGGTTTTGCAGGCGTGTAATTTTGTGCCCTTTGTTTTATTTTAAATATTTTATTCAATTTCATGATCACATTTTACTATTATGATATTCCAGTACTGTTTTCTTTGTAAAGGAAAAGAAATATACCAAATATCATGTCCTCGAGACGAGTAGTATTGTAGTATTCACGATGTATGTCGATAGCAATATGTTTTTGCCTTTCAATTAGCAAGGATTCAAATTCATGTTTGCACATATATGTACTCCATACGTTCTGCCAAAAATGTTCATAACTTCGCAGCTTCTCGAACACACGCGGGCTTCACTGGCTCTTGCGCTAATCGTGCCAATCGTGCCAATCGTGCCAATCGTGCCAATCGTGCCTGCAGAGAGCCGTTGCATTCATGGGGAAGGAGCCACCTGTTCGACGTGCTTGTTCTCCATGGCTCCTGCCGAATTGGCGGGGTACGCGTTCTGCCTCCGTTTGACACGCTAACCCAAATAGGGTAATACTGTAAACACCCTCACACCTACAGCGCGTACTATGCCGGTAGCTCCTTCCGTTTTTACGGTGTCTGGTGCGCTCTTGCTGTTTGGGCGAAGCTAAGCATCGTCGACTTATTTTTTGGCCACCGTTTTTATTGCTCTCCTGCTTCTCTTCTTCTTTTCTCACCACCACGCTTTTTCTCATGTTTTGAAGCACGCTTTTGAGAATTGCACAATTGCCTCCTTCAAAACCACTATTTCTCGCGTCCACGCGATCTTTCGATCTCTTATGCGCATTGCTCGCAAAGTTCTCATTCCAACCCATATCCAACGCGTCTCCTGCCTCGTTCATTGATCGTGGCTTCGCGACCGACTCGGATTCTTTTTCCCTCGACGCAAAGCGTCTCGTCACCTTCACCCATCATCCGTCCCTCTCTATTTCACGCGACGTTCACCATTGTGGCGCTCCTCATCCCTCCCTCACAGTCTGCGTCTGCCCTCGCCACCGGCAGCTCGCAATGGAGACTCCATCCCGGGGCTCGGCGTCTTCGCCTGACCCTTTGAACGAACGCGGTGACGATGCCGCAACACTTGCCATGCTCTCGTCCGCGACCCGGCCTATCACGCGGAGCCAACGTTCGAACAGCATGTACTCGCTGGATCCTCACAACCGCATGCACCCGTCGCGGTTCTCTTCGCCGCGCAAGCAGACCTTCCACCTGGACGTGGGCAGCAGTGTCTCGCCCCAAAAGATCCGCGTCACGGTCGAGACCGAGGGCAATACTGCTGACGGCATCATCGGCCAAGACAGCCTCGCCGACGACATTGCCGACATTGCCGATTTTGACGAGGGGAAGGTTAACCGCCGTCTCTTCCCTGCTTCGACGCCCGCTCCCTCCCTCCCTCTCAAGACCTCCTCCGCCGCGCCGGCCTCTTCATCGCGTCGCCGCCCGCGGAGCTCCTCTCCCTCCAAGGTCTCGCCTGCCAAGACCTCTGCCACCCGCCGGAAGCCTCGATTGTCGACCACGATGACGACTAAAGTGCCTCTGCGCGGCCTCTCCGACGACGAAGGTGACGATGCTTCCGAGACAACTGGCATTGCCGCTACCCCCAAGCCCAAGCGTGGCCGGCCCCGTCGCTCCGGAACTCCGAAGCCCCTGACCACAATCGTTGAGCCGTCCAGCCCCATAACTGCGACTTCTGCTTCGGCTGCCAAGGTCGCCGCGTCGCCCGTGAAGCGTGGCCGCAAACCAAGAGCCGCGACGCTTAAGGCAGAAGAGACGGCAGGCGATGAGCTTGCATCCGTCGAAGCTACACCCGCCTTGGCCAGCCCGGTCAAGCGCACGCCCAGAGCCGCACGCAAGACCGCCACCCCCAAGGCCGCCCCGAAGGCTACACCCAAGAGCGCTCCTAAGAGCACCCCCAAGCGCACACCCAAGCGTACTGCTAGCTCGGCTTTCTCCGGAAGCGAAGCAGAGTCTGCCTCGGAATCCCGTCCCACCAAGCGTGGCCGTGGCCGCCCTCGCAAGGCTATGGTCCCTGACGAGATGGCTGCTATAGCAGAGAATGTGCTCGAAGAGCAGCTGCAGGAGGAACGATTGGCCAACGAGCCGCCCTACGGGTCCCGGCCTGAAGAACACCAGAAGCAAGCGGAACTTGGCGTTGTCGCAGATGGAACTGCATCGGCCTCTCCGGACCCTATTATGGACGATTCCGATGGAATCACTGCGCACCCCTTCCACGCCCCGACCCCCAACACTATTCGCAGGATGCGTGTGGCTGTCTCTCCCGCTCCAACCACTCTCTCGTCCGTCGATCTGATCAGCGTCCAGACACCTGCTCGGCCCGTTTTTGACGCCGAGCCCGCTGGCATCGTTGACGACGAAGAAAAGCAAGATGAGGATGATCTCGAGCAAACGTCTGCTGATGCTGATGTTACTGCTGATGCCACCGCTGCTGCCGACGAGGATTCTGGCGAGACCTTTGCCTATGGAGCACCGTCTGCCGATGACTACTTCAGCGACAACGGATTCGGAAACTATGACATCCCCGAAACATTTGATCACAGCGATGATGCCATGGAGGCTGCTCCTATCATTGCCACGTCGCCTGCCCCTGTCACTGGCGGTGTTCATGTCGAAGAGCTGCAGACCACTCGTGCAGCGCACAGCGCAACTGTTACCCATGTGGAGACCGCCGAAGTCACAGAGCAACCCGGAGAAGACATTATTGACCAGGTTGACGCCTATAACCAGGTTGACTCTGAGGATGAGCTTGCTCCTCCTGTTGTCTCCCATAGTGATGCCATTGAGAACATCATCAACGCGCCGGTCTACAGTGCGGACCTCCACTCTGCCACACCCCAAGTCGCCCAAGGTCGTGTTCTCATCACTCCAGACACATTGTCGTCTCCCATGATGGAGGCGCCTACTTTAACCCTCACCAATGTCATGTACACTGGTGCCTTAGCGGAAGATGGACAAGCTGCTGAAGCCAGCATTGTCCCTACCGCGGCCGAACACGTCCAACATAGCACCCTGGTTGCGGACAACCCCAAGAACGGTAAGATAAAATACTCAGTCCCAGCTTCCAATGCTCTCCAAAATCTCATTTGAACCCACTAACGCCAAACACAGATCTCCCTTCGCGCAGCCCAGTTTCGCAGCAGAGTCGCAGTGACCAGGCACAGCCCGATGACAAGATGCTCTTCTCTGGCGTGGAGTCACCCTTCGCCCACGAGGCCTCCAACCTCCGTGATGCCCAACTGGCACAGAGCGATGTGACCGCCCCCGAGAGCGACGGTGACGACGACGTCGACGCTGTCGTCCTTGGAAGTGCCCATGACAATGACGCCGATTCAGACGCCGAATCCGAATTGGCAGGTGCTGCTCCCAACGTTCGCGACATGGACACCATTGCCCAGGGAGAGGACTTCAGCATGATTGGCGTCGAGTCGCTGCAAGCCAGCTTCCGCACGTCCAATGCTGAAATGCCCGCAATGGGTGAGATGACCAGTCGCATTGTCAACCGCTCTCTCCAATCCCTCCGCCAAGGCAACCAGCCCACTGAGGCCCATGACAACGATGGGCTCAGCTACCTGGACTTCATCTATCAGTCCGACTCCCCCGCCCCCGCCTCCGTCGCCGCGTCCGCCACAAAGCCGTCGCGGATCACGCAGAGTGCGGCCGTCTCAACTCACACAAAAGAGAACGAGACTGTGCAACAATCGTCGCCCGAGACAAAGTCCAATTCCCCTCGCAAGAAAGATGAGCCTCTGCGGGAGATCATTGCGCGGAAGTCGCTCCATGAAGCACATGGCTCATCCACTACTCCTCGTGTTGTCGCTGCTGTTGAGAAGTCCCCCAACCCGGCCAGCCCAGAGCCACAGCAGCAGGCAAACAACCAGGAGTACGACGACTCCTTTTCGGAGATCCCCGAGTCTGTGCTTGAAGCGGCGGTCCCGCAGACTACAATGACCACCACTCCTTTCTTCTCCCGGCACCAAGCTGAGCTCACTGGACAATTCGCCATGGGCAGTGCACAAGACAACACTAATATCAAATCCATCGAACCACATCATGAAGGTCAAAGCAGCCCTATTGACGCCACAACTGAAAACGATGATCAAGCCGCACGCGGCCAGCCGGACGCAGAAGCAGAAATTACCTCGTCACCTCCAATTCACTTCCCTCGCGCTCAGCATGCTACTACCTCTGAGCAAGCTGCCCAGCGTCTACGCCTCATGCAGGACATCCGAACTACTCCGGTGGCGTTCCAGTCGCCGCGCTACCCCGTCACTGCTGACCAGAACGATTACCTCCGTGTCCCCTCTGAAGGCTTCCGTCCTAGTCTTTCCCCTATTGTTCGCGCAGGTCGTGCTCTGCAGAGTGTCACTTCCGACCCACCCACGCCCAAGGAGAATGAAGGCTTCTTGCGCAGCCCCTTCCGCAGCTCGGTTGCTAGAGACACCCAGTCGCCCGCGGCTGCCCACAGCCATGAGTCTAGCAGTCCTGAACCTGCTGCTGACGAAGGCCCTATTCAGGACCAGCTTCTCCGCGAGCAAGGAAATGAGGAGGACGCTGAAGTTGTTGGCTATACAGAACAAACTACTCTTCACACGGACGCTACGGACGTTGTGAGCCCTACCGATCCTGAAGATGACAACAACGAGGATGACAACGCTGAGGATGCCATTAGTCAAGACGACGACCAAGACGAAGAAAGCGCGCACGAGGAAGTGGCTGACGAGGAGCCCAATGACGGGCCCCAGGTGATTAGCCCGTCACAACACTCGCATCCCGCCGTCACTACAACTCAGCAATCTCCAGCCTCCATGCCAAGAGCCGCATGGAACATCGCTAAGGCACCATTCTCTGGATTCAAAAACCTCGTCTTGAACGGCGCGCAGGTCATCTCGCCCCGTCTTACGGTGTCTGCCCCCGATTCTGGTTCGCCAGCGTCTCTCCCACCTTCGACCCCCGGCGGCGTCCAAGGTGTCTCACCAACCCCAGCTGCCCGGCCTGTACTAGCGTCTCCGCAGAAGCGTACTGCTTCCGAGGCAGAACTCGATGCCCAGCCCAGCAGCTCTGCTCTGCCCGACCCGCGCAGAATCAAGCGCCTGCGCACGCAGACTCCGGCCCGTACCAACAACGTGCAACCTGACTCTGGCAGCGACACGAACCGATCCTGGCGGTCCTACATTTTTAGGGAGAATAGCGTCGCCGGCTCGATTACTGGTTTTGCCACGAAGCTGGTCTCTCGGACGCCCCGCAATGATAATAACCACCACCGCGAGGCTGAGACCAGTGCCAATACTGAAGCCGATGCCGAGGTCGAAGCAATTTCTGAGGATATTGAGATTGATACTGGCAACGAGGCAACGGTTGATACTGAGGACAGCATGGACGTTAACACCGCCATCTTGTCTGAAGCTGATGTTGATGCCGAGGACAGCATGATTGTTAACACCGCTGCGCTCCCCGATATCAACACCACGGCCGAGAGCAGACCTAAGACGACTCTTCCGACCAGTGAAGCAAACTCGACTCAGTACGGTTCGGATGCTATATTGTCGATGATCAACGACATTAGTGGTGAGGGTCAAGACGTTCATGCCATAGCTGAGATTGAGCCTGGCAAGCAATACGCCCAAAGCGAGCGAGCCGGGCAAGATGATGACGATGTTAGCATGGATACCTTCAATACGGCAACCGTTAGAAAGTCGATTCCTGGACAGCATGACCAAACTCCTGACGAAGCATATCCGTCGGAACCTCTCGACGACGACGTCGACATTTGGGCCATTGAGGCAGAGCGCACCACTCGATTTGCCACCACGAAGTTGCAGCCGCAGCAACCCATCGTTGCCCCTCACTCTACTGAACGATCTGCTCCCATTGCTGAAAGTTCGCCGATGCGGGATCCTAGGGTCACTCGCATCCAAGGACAGGAAGCAAGACGCGCTACCCGGAAGCAATGGCCTGCCACAACGCCGCTTGGCCATGACCCTGACCGCGAGAACTCGCTTGTCGAGGAGGACAGCGTCGAAAATGAAGAGGCGGACGAGCTCCAGGGCCCATCGTTGCCAGTTAAGAACTCTCCTCGTCCGGCCGGTCGCTTCAATCTCGATGACTTCTTTTCGTCCCCGGTTGCCCTGCCACGCCAATTGCCGCCTACGTCGAAGAAGAACATCCAGTACAATGAGGAAAGCCGCCGCCATGCCATGGAACAGTTCCTTGAGCACGAGCGCCGACGTGAGGCACGCGAGGCCATGTCCCAGTCCGCAACAGCACAGAAGCAGAAGCAGAGCCGCCCAGAAGCTCCTCGAACAATCGAGCGCTCCTTTGTCTCCTCTTCTGAACCAGACCCCAACGAGCAGTCCGATGCCGATGGCGGGTTGGCTGCTACGAACCCTCCTAGCGAGCTCATTTACGAAGCCGCTACAACTACCTCGGAGGCAGATGCGAACGGCGCGCTGCCTCCCACCCATCCCATTACGTCCAACAAGAAGGCGTCACCTACTACTCCGGCATCTGCTGACACCCGGCAGCTGCAGCTCGGCAGCGGAAGCAACCGTTCCTCCAGAGGAGGCCGGCCTGCTAAAGCTGACCGCATCATTGAAGACGAGGATGCCCTTGAACGACTTCCTGCGAATCCTAGCGAAATTCGCAGGCGTTTCTTTGAAAGCCTCAAGGCTAGCACTGCGCTCACGGCCAAAACATCTAGTGTTGCCTCGGCGTCTTCTCCCCCTGTTACTGCTACTGCCACCGCCGACCAGCCGGCTGCCGACCGCCAATCCCCGAAAACGGCGTCTGGATCCAAAGAGAACCAGCCGCCTGCCGCGGCATCTCGCCACTCACGGTCCCTCGTCGACTCTCCTGTCACATCACCTGTCGAGTCGCCTGAAATTTCGCCACCAGGCTTACCTGCTCCCATCAACCAAGAGCCAGTACCTGTCATTTCTTCCGAAGTGCCTCGGAAACGGTTTATCTTCAGCCGACCGAACCTGGCTCACCCGAGCCTTGCCCGCCCACCACGCACAGAACGCAACAGCTCGCTGCAGTTCATCACGCCAAAGAAGCCTGCGCCCCAACCGGTCAAGCCGACGGCGGTGCAGAATGAGCCAGTGAGATGGGGCCGCTCGGCTAGCCAACAGCAGGAACGTCCTACCCTGGAGGTAGCCCATAGCACACAGGTCGGATCACAACCTGCGAGCGTCAATGACGGACCCCGTATCTCGTTCACTCCGCAAACTGATGTCCGAGGCGACGACGTCGAACAGACCCCCCAGAGCTTGGGAGATGACGACAGCTACCTTTCACAGGAGCAGTCGGGGGTCTATGAGGAGGATCAAGAGGAGGAGTCCTCGTTCGTGACACCGTTGCTAAAGCCGCTGCCGGCAAAGTCCGCGTCACCGACCAAGTCGTGCTTGCGGCCCACGACAAAGCCTAAAACACCGGGCCGCGTTGTTGAGTTTACAAGCAGCACGATGGCTGGCGCGGGCCAGGAAATTGCAGCAGTACGGGAGAATATTGACGCAGCCGACCTCGAATTTGCTGAGCACTTTCAGCTTGACACAGACAATCGCATGCCCTCGCCGGTCCTCGCCGAACGCCCCGCAACGGACGCCAACATCGAACGGGTCGGCGAGGATGGAGACGTCCGCATGTGGGACCGTAAGGAGGTCGCACTGCTGGAAAGCCGGGGTCGGGGTTACGTTGTTGATCGGCCGGTGTCCGACATCATGCTCGCGGACACCCACCAAATCAGCGTAACCCGACCCTACCATCCAGTCCCGCAGACCTCGGTGGCTGCAGCGGCGGCGGGCGAGGGGTTTTTCTTCCCCTCAAACGCCATCGTGTACGCCCCTTGGGAAGCACCCGCAACGAACGTACGTTCGCCGGGTCGAGCTTGGCAGCTCGGGGACTGGGTGGAGCTCAACAACGTGCTCCAGACCTACCGGCGCGAGGGCAAGGCCGACTTCGTGTCGAACCATCTGCTGGCACACCTGAGGGATGTTCGCAAACATCCGGAATGGCCGGTCCCGGAGCGGGCAACCAAAGCGTCAGCCGATTTGCTCCACAAAGTGGTGCACACTGACCGCATTGCGATGCTGATTAAGAGTTGGCATCTCGATGTGGTCGACGTCTTTGCGCTCCGGGCCGGCCGAATCTGGAACGAGCACTACCTGGTACGGCGTCTCTTCTCACTGTTAATCAGTGAGGAGAGTCGTGGGGCCTTCAAGCCTTGGCGGCGGAGGACCTAGTCTTTTGCCAAGGGGCTTGAAAGCTAGGTAGTGCTCGTGGGGAGGAGGAGTCGCTGAAGCGGAACGAGAGGAAGAAAAGACGCATGTGTCTTGTTTTGGGGTGGGACATTCTTTGGCACTTGTCCCTGCGTTGTTTTGGCGGATTTGTCCTGTCTTGGTGGTTTTGGCTTGGCTTCTTCTTTCTTGTTCTTGTTTTTGTCTTGACTTTTTTTTTGTTTTTTTGTTTTCTATTATTTGGCCTGTACTGGTGTGTCTTTTGATTGTTTGGAGATTGGTGTTTTCTTGTTTCTTGTTTCCTGTATTGGCGTTTTGATTGGCACCAGCGGCTGCATTCATCATGATACCCCCCTCGGCGAAGGGACAGACATGGCATTGGGATGGCGTTCAGCTGGGTTTACTTCGGCCAGCTTTGCAGTTTTTGCACATGCATGGCCCTTACGACAGGAACGATAGAAAGGGAGGAGGGGGACGACCTGCCACTGAGCCCCCTCTTCCCACAAACTCTTTATGTACACGGATCTGTACTGCACAAAAGCAACCCGGACTGGGGTTGCAAAACATCTGGCCTCATTGAGGGGACCACACATTGCACATATATATTTGGCATATCTTCTGGCGTCTGGGGGCGGCCACATACAAAAAACATAGCATGTACAGCGTGTGCATTTGGAGACGATACCTATATTGCCGTTTTATTCAGCATGGCCTTTGTTGTCTTCCCATGTTTCTTCTACCAGTTCTTGTTATATATATTGTTTAGCCTTCTCGACCTACGAGGACTCAATTGCACATATTCAAGACACTTTTTGATTCTCATCAATGAAAAATGACGCGTTTGAATTGGACAGGCTTCTCGTCCAGCTAAGAAACACATGGTACAAGATTCATACCTGAAATTATTGGTATTTTGCTATTGCGAGAGATTGGGACAGAAGATCGTAAACGCAAAAGGCCGCGCAAAGAGCCACAATAAAGGAAACAAAAAGAACACGTGAAGAGGCGGAGGAGATGCGAAGGAAGCGAAGAAAAGCAAAAGGTCAAAATAAATAGGAACAAGAAAAGAAAGTAGCTGAGACAGTAGATATAACAAGAAATGATAGTAGATAGGCAGAAGGTCGGGGGAAACATATCCAAAAAAAAGGAGGGAAATTACAGCAGCTGAAAACAATCTGTGTTGTCTTTCACAACTCGAACTCGTTTTCGCTCTCCACGATCTTGTCCCGAAAAAAGCATTATACAGTAAAAATAGTCAACCTATATCCACAACGCGGACGCTTACAGGTCTCTCGTTCCGTTGTTCAGTTGGCAACCTCCTCCTCCACCCAGCCGTTCAGGCCGCTCTGGATGGCCAGGCCGAAGCCGGCGCCCATACCGCCAAAGCTGGCCTGGTATTGATGGCCGCGGCGCTCGCCCTCGTTGGCGCCGCCATTGGTGCCGCCGGGAACGCTGTTGGGGCTGGTGCCGCCGTTCTCAAAGCCAGGGGCCAGAACAGGGAGGCTCACCGCGCGGTTGTGCTGGCCGCGCGAGTTGCCCGGCGCCAACAGACCGCCAATTGTGGTCGTGCCGTTGGTGGTCGTGGCGTTGCCGCCGCCGTTGGCATAGCCGTTGGACATGCTGGCCGACTGCTGGTGGCCTGACAGAATGGGACCCTGGGGCACCTCGATCGTCAGCTCGCTAGAGGGCGAGGCGGCGGTGCCAAAGAGCGCGGCTTGCTGGGCAACAAGCACCTGATGTTGCTGCTGCTGCTGCTGCGCGGCCTGCTGCGACACGTGGCTGAGGTACATGGTCAGAGCGTTGTTGGTCGAGCTGAAGAGCGTGACGGCCGGTTGGTTGGGGTTGTTGCCGGGTGACGTGGTGTTGGTCGGCGAGCCGCTGTTCTGGCTGGTCGAGCCGTTGGGCGGAGGCGACGCGATGCGGCCGGCCTCGTTTTGCGGGGACTGGGAGGTGGCGTTGTTGCCGTTGTTGCCGGGTTGGAGCTGACGCGGAGCATTGCCACAACGGTCCTTACCGAAGTTGACCTTGAACTTTTTGTACTCCTCTTTGCTGCGGATGGCCTCAATGGCCTTGATGGCGTTGGCAATGTTGGTAAAGTTGACAAACGCACAGCTCTTCTCACGGAGCGTGTTGACCAGCTCAATCTCACCAAAATCGGCGAAATCCTGGCGCAGACGCTCCTCGGTCCATGTTTCATCGAGGTTGCCAATATACACATTGCGCGACGCGCCACCGCTCACCGCAAGGGCAATGGCCGGCGGCAGAGCTCCCGAGTGCTTGCCCCAGCCGATCTTGAGGCGGCGGTTGTGGATCATAAGACCCTGCAGGTTGCTGAGGGCATAGAACGAGGCGGCGGCGGTCGGGTCGATGAAGGTCACGAAGCAAATGTGCTTGTCAGGGATGTAGCGAACGTGGTGCAGCAGGCCACCGCGAACGACGTTGCAAATCTCCTCAATTGTGGTCTCGGGGTGGATGTTGCCCAGGTAGATGGTGCGGTTGCCAAGGTTGCTGATGCCACCGGCCGTAGTTGCAACCGCGGCCGCAGCCACCGACTGCTGCGCCAGGGCGTTGGAGATGATGTCGCGGTCCGCGCCGGTCAGCATATTGGCGTAACCAGGGGCAATACCAAGGTACTGAGCGGCATTCTGCTGCTGCGTCTTGGACACGTAGGCGCAGCGGTCCTTGCCGTAGTAGACACGGCGCGGAGACTGCCAGTTGGGCTCCTGGGGCAGCTGGGTGACAGCCTTGATGGCGTTGGAGATGGACAAGAAGTGGATGAAAGCAATGTTCTTCTCGCGGACGAGCTTGATGGTGTCAATGGCACCAAACTTGCCCAGGTCCTCGCGCAGCTCGTCCTCCGTGATGTCCTCCGGCAGGTTGCCCAGGTACACATTGCGCGAGGCGCCCGACTGCTGGACAGCCAGCGCCACGGACGTGGGAACCTGAGACGGCTTGCCCCAGCCGACCTTGACGTCTTGACCTTTGATGCAGAGCTTTTTCAAGATGGCATCAGAGTGGAAGTGGGTGGCGGAGCTCGCGTCGAGGAAGGAGATGAAGGCGCAGTTCTTGTCCGGCAGCATACGGACCGACTCGATCTGGCCACTGCGGACATGGCTCAGAAGCTCGTCGGCGGGCGTGTCGGCGGGGATGTTGCCCAGGTAGACAGTGCGGCTGGTGCCGCTCACGACGCCAGGCGACAGACCCACCGGCGTCGTGGCCTGAATGGGGACCTGGATCTGGCCGCCCACGTTATTGAAGGCGCCAGTGGGCGACTGGGGCGAGTAGAACTGGGGCGCACCATAGGTCGAGGGTGAAACGATCGTCTGGTAAGCCTGGGGCGACATGTTCTGCTGGTCAGGGCTCTGCTGGCCATTGACCTGGCCGTTAAGCTGGCCATTGGACTGCTGCTGCTGCTGCTGTTGGGCCTGAAGCTGTGCCTGCTGGAGCTGCTGGGCCTGCTGGTAGCCGATCTGGCCCTGGAACTGGGACGTGGCAAAGGCAGCCGGGGTACCCGGCTGAAAAGGGCTGCCAAGAAGCAGTTGGGACGGTAGAAGAGATGTGAACTGCATGTCGAAGGCGGTGCCCGGGGTGGTCATGTCGGGCGCTGCGGCGGTGGTGGTCGGAGGAGGGGGCTGGCTCATGGACTGGGTGTTGATGGTGGGAATGTTGGCACGACGCGGGTGGCGGTCACCGAAACCGCTGATGTTGGAGGTGAAGGCGCCGTGGGAGAAACCGGTATCGCTGTTGGAGGGCTTGGACGCGTGACCGAAGCGGCCGCCGTTGGGGCCGGACTGGCTGACAGGGGCGTTGATGTCCTGCATCCCGAGCAGATGAGGGGGGACAAGGCCGTCCCGAGAAACGTGAGATAGGACCGCCGTTTTGACTGATGATTCGTACCCTGAAACCGGGCACGGAAGTGGTTCGGAGCGGGAGGACGAGGACAGGAGAGCGCGAAGTCGGATGCGAGGATATAAGGAGAAGAAGGTGGTCGAGACAATAAAGAAATTGGAACCTAGAACACGTCGGTGTCTAGAAAGCCGTTGTCGTGGCGGGAAAACAAGGGTTTGTTGAAATGAGCAGAAAAAAGGACGTAGGTAAACCAAGGCGAGCCACGAATTGAAGCGTATAATTATTGGGTATCGAGGAACAAAAAACTGATCATTTGTCGTCGAGACGAGTGGTCAAGGTCGAAGGATTCGAAGCTGAAAGCGCGTTCTCGGAAGACAGAATGTATCCAAGAAAAGTATTATAAAACGGGCTGGCTGTGATCGTTGTTGGTAGTGACCAGAGCAAGAGCCAAAGTCTTTGGGTTGTTTTCAGCGCGGCAGTGTATAACAAACAAATAAAGACTGAGGCAACAGAACAGAACACGGCGAGCGAGTGAGGCGCTGTGAACGAAGAGAACGTCTGCGTGTGTGTATCGAGCTTGGTGAAAACGGCTATCGTTGAAGGAGATGACGACAACTATTGAAGCAAAACAGAATACGAGATCCCAAGTTCAGTCGAAAGGAAACCAAGCAAAGGCGAACAAACGAGCGAGTTCGAGTTTAAAGGGGAGAATAAACGAGCAGTGACGAAAGGAAGATAAGAAGTAAATGAAGAAAAACGAGCAAGAAGCAAGAAGCGAGAAGCAAAAGCGGGCAAAGGAGCCGGTTGAAGAATGGAAGTCGACCACGAAGAAAGCTGTGGATGACCGAGAAAGAAGAGGAAGAGAGAAGAGAGGTCGAGGAACGAAAAGGAGATCGGAAAGAGAGAGGGCGAAGAGGCGAGGAAACGGGAAAAAGAGTGTGAATGAAAGAATGCAGAAAAGCGAGAGACGAAGAAGAAAGGAGTCGACAGACCAGACTGAGGAGTGAGGGTAGAGAAAAAGGTGGAGGAGGCGAAGAAGAGGATCGTAGGGGCAAAGGAGAAAGGTTGGGATGAAGGACGCAAAGCGGTGCAGAGACGTGAGAGAGAGAATGAGAAAACAGGGGAAAGGCTAGGTGGGTGGAGGGAAAGGGGGGGTGATGTCCCGTTGGTCGCTTGTCGATTGCCCAAAGCGGACAGGAGACATTTAATTGGGGCGCGCTAAGTTTAATGAGGCCCGTTCAGGGGAAATCGGCGCTGGCTGTTAAGGTGGGAAAGAGCCCGGGGCGGTCCCATCAAAGAGGGAAGGCACGAAAGCACCGCACCCGAAGCACAGAAGGTGGCAGTGAGCACGAAATAATGAAGGGATGCATGGCACTGCAAGATGTGCAATGCAGTCAAAAGGACGAATGGAGAAGGTGCGTTCGACAGAGGCAGGCGTGGAGAGAACGTGCCGACGATGCACGGCAGGCACGATGGACACAATATGTGAAGCAGACAACGTGACCACGAGCCACAGTGAACGAGAAGGGATAAATAAAGTGGACGAAGAGACACAGATGAGTAAATGCATCTTCTCACGGACTAGCACGGTGGAAGTTGACTTGGACCATCCCGTGCTGTTAGACCCATATGCCAGGCAGCCTCAGCAATTGACTTTCCGCCTTCAGGCGATGCCTCTAATGCTACGAAAGCGGTTCCTGCACTGAAAGCTGTGCCACTACTCCAGAGTCCAGGCTTCCCCTGACTGTTCCAACGCGTGTCCAGCCAATGGACAAGACGTGCCTGGCGTGTGGAAGACGCTAGCGGGCTAGTTCCTGTCTTTGTTTGCCCGTTCCCGTTGGCGTCGTTCTTACTGAGGACACTAAGACTTTCCAGGTTGTGTCTGCTGCTTCCGGGCGGGCATTGGTAAGGCTGGCGATGGCATTGGCGACCGATGTACGACGTACGAAGCATTGATGGCATCGTGGCATACGGCAGTGTCCCATCGACGCATTGGGACGTGGCAACGCGGACAGCATGCTCAAAGGGAGGCAAGACGGGGATAAATTGCGGCCCCCTCACAGACGGGACGTAAGATTCGACATCTGGGGTCAAGTCTTTCTACCACATGTCGGAAAGGGAACGGAAAGCGAGCGTCAAAAGAGGCCTGGTACGGAGTACATGTGCGGGAGAATGGAGTGAAGAGCCCCAAGGGAGGAGGTCAAAGACGAGGAGAAAGGAAAAGAATGAAAATGGCCCGGAAACGGTTGACAAGGATGGGCCATCACGATCTATAAGGCTGGAAATATAGGCACATGTGGCCGCATATGTGTGCTGTTGAAGAAACGTCGAAATCCAGGTCACACATTATTAATGAATGCCTGAAACTGCGGTATTTGTAGCCTCACTTGCACGCATCGTAACTACTCCGTACTTCCTACAGGAAAATGAGGTCGCGCAGGTTGTGATTTCCGCCTCGACCGCATCGTTCAAGCGTCTTCGTGTCGGATCTGAAGGAAGGACAGAGAGGAGCCACAAGGGGGCAAGCGACAGAAGAGCCGTGGAGAACTCGTGAAGATGAGGTTAACCCAACGCCGAGACGGCTTACTGCTCATTTCCTGGCGTCATTCAGGGCTATTAGCGCCTCTGTTTTCCCTCTTATTTTCCACTTTGCATCTGGCTTCGATTAGAAAGGCCACAACGTTTGCGTGCGATGGCGAGACTGGGGAACTGGCGAGCATGTTTTCCACGACTTTTGACCGAGCTGAGGTTAACAAGGGCATTCTATGATCTCCATATGGAGGCGCATCTGCGCATCTGCTGATCACTGAAAATGCATATCTCGAATTCGGATCAGGTCAGGAAACAGCCAGGACTATGTCGTATGTGCTATGGCCTTTTCACCCTTTCCTCTCGTTTTTTCTTTCTCCCCAGCTTTGCCGGAGAAT
This sequence comes from Sporothrix luriei, assembly GCA_021398005.1. Taxonomy (NCBI): domain Eukaryota; kingdom Fungi; phylum Ascomycota; class Sordariomycetes; order Ophiostomatales; family Ophiostomataceae; genus Sporothrix; species Sporothrix luriei. The sequence goes on from WNLO01000008.1 coordinate 250,339, forward strand.
TGAGTTAATAATAATAGAATGTGTTGTGCACTTGCTACACACGTGCTCCGTAAAATGACTAAACAAGGCCCAGGGATCCGCTTCTAACTGGGCGAGACCCTGAAGAAAAAGACCACGCCGTATGTCGTAATTACACAGGCTGTCCTTTTGCAATGCGTCTGGCCCATCTCCTTCGCACCACAAAGTACCATGTTCAAGCACCAAAACATCGTGGACTTGGACAAGGGCAATGCGACAGCCAGCAGACGAGGACTCCACCCTAGCAGAATAATGAAATGACGGACGATGGCGAGGTTTGCTACAGACGTTGAAGAATAGCAGGAGACGAAAAAGAAGAATTGGAGAAAAACACGTAACATACGACACGTCTCTTGACCAACAATGTTCCTGCCCTCCCCGTCGTCTCGAGTATCGCTGTGCTCGCGTGCAACCCAACTCGATTGAGGCTCAGTGTCCTACCCCCCTTTTCAACATTACAGCCAATACGTGGAAGGTCGCACACAGCATGACGAGCCGTCGCCGTGTTCCCCTGGCTGGAAATGAACGGCCTTAACGGTGGCTGCGACGCTGCGATTCTCGTGGCTGGCAATTCTACGCCGGGTCAGCTGCCGGAGGACTCTCGACTGTGTCAAGAGTCTGTGAGAAGGGACAGGGGCCCGGTGGAGGACAGGAATAAGGGGAAGGACTCCACCTCTGGCAAAGCAAAAGTCAGGAGGGAGGACCCCAATCCAGCCTTATGTTCTCGGGCCGGAGATACTGTGAGATGCGGTAAGGGCTGGTATCCTTGTTCAAAGTAACTTACTTTGTAGGACTGCGCACACGGTATTTCATCCAACTTGTCTTGTGTCGTATCATGCCCAGGGGTTCACCACACCTCCGGGTGAGGTACAACACACCGAGTACAGAGTATAGAGTAGCACGCACAGCAACAACTTTGTATCTCGATGTTTGGTCGTGTGTTGGCAACACAAGCGACAAGAGCACTGTTTCAACAGAAGATGAGCGGATGGATAGACGGATGGGCTGATCCTAAGAGTGAAGAATTGCACAGTTGCATGGGTGCACAGAGGGCATTGCACCTTCCAAAACAGACGCAACCAAGCGGTCCACTGGCTGCAGGGCCTGTTTGGCGTAATGCAGGAACGTGCATGAGGGGGCTTGGGCCAGAAGGGGAAAAGCGGAGAAGAGACGCGAGAGAAAAGGAAATAATAATACAGACTTCAAAAGTCCACAAACGGAAAGGACAGAACAGAGCACGAGAAAACAGAAAGACCAAAGCACACTCACACCAGCAACCGGAGGGAAAGAACAATGGGAGAGCTTCGCTTGGGCCTGGTCGCCCGGATAATCGACGTTTGAGGAAGGAACTAGTACGCACCCCTTGGCTTGGACGACGATCTAGAACGCACTTTCGATCCGACAGTGCTCTGTTCACGGCCTAAATGTTTCAGTCTCCGCCACGAACGAGTCCATACTTGGCCAACCGAGGTGTCTAAATCAATTTCATTATAATTTTCATTGTCTCGCATGCGGTTCACCCATCCTTTCCATTTTTCACTGTGACATATATCTATCAAGCAACAACCTCGTCTCTACTTCCCGTCTCCGCCTCCAACGTACCCCAGATGCCCCAGCTGCCTCAGCTGCTCCCATCGCTTACGGCTTCGCGCGGCCCATGAAGCGCGGGTACAGGGAGCAGGTGCGGACGGTGTGCTGGTTGGCGAGCCAGGCCAGCAGACGCTCCAGGCCCAGACCGTAGCCGCCGTGCGGGCTCGTGCCGTACTTGCGCTGGTCCAGGTACCAGTAGTACGGCTCCGGGTTGAGACCCTTGCTCTTAAAGGCCGCCATCAGCTCGTCGTAGTCGTCCATGCGCATCGAGCCGCCCACAATCTCGCCCACGTTGGGCATCAGCACGTCGACGCTCTCGGTGACGCGCGGGTCGTCGAGGTCCTTCTTCATGTAGAAGGACTTGACCTCGACGGGGAAGTGCGTCAGCAGCACCGGCACGTTGAGCGTGTCGACCATCTTCCGCTCGGCGGACTCGGCAATGTCGTCGCCAAACACGTGCGGCTGGCCCACCTCGTTGAGCACGGGTGGGTCCTGCGCGTTGAGCCAGTCGATGGCCTCCGTGTACTTCATGCGCTTGAACGGGCGCGCCGGCTTGACGAAGCCGGGGTGCAGCAGCTCGACCAGCGCCTTGCCGACCGGGTCCGCCAGAACCGCGTCCACCACGCTGCAGATGATGTCCTCAATGTGCACCAGCATGTCGTCAAAGACGATGCCGTCGAGCTCCGCCTCAATGTGCGTGTACTCGGACAGGTGGCGGCGCGTCAGCGACTTCTCAGCGCGGAACGACTTCTCGATGCAGTAGACGTCGCCCATGCTCGGCAGGCACGTCTCCAGGTACAGCTGCGACGACTGCGTCAGGTACGCGTCCTCGTTGTAGTACGGCACGCGGAACAGCGTCGCGCCGCCCTCGACCTGCGTCTGCACAAACGCCGGCGGCGACACCGCCGCAATGCGCCGCGCCTTGAAGTTGAGCACAAACGACTCGTACAGCACCGACCGCAGCTTCATCACCGCCGACGCCTTGTCGCCGCGCAGCACCAGGTGCCGCTTGTCCAGCATGTCCGACTCCCACGGGTCCTGCTGGCCCGACGCCACAATGTTCGTGATCGCCTCCGCGTCGCCCGGCGCGCGCCCGTACACCTCGTAGTAGTCCACGTGCAGCTCGCGGCCGTCCGGCGCCGTCGCGCCCTCGGGCACCGTGCGCAGCTCGCCAAACACAAACAGCGACGTCTCCTGCGCAAACAGCAGCGCCTCGTACGTCGACGTCAGCGGGCCCGCCGCCAGCACACACTGCAGGAACCCGTAGCCGTCCTTGAGCGTCAGGAACGTCGCCTGCTTCTGCACGCGCAGCCGGTGGATGTGGCCAAACACGCGCACCCGCGTGCCCTTGACGCCCTGGGCCGGGTCGTCCAGCGGCACGTCCTTCTGCCACAGCTTGATCGTCTGCGCCTTGGGCAGCGCCGGGTCCTCCGTGATGGTCACCGACTTCGCCGCCTCCAGGTTCTTGGCCCGCTGCTGCTTCTGCTCCTCCTCCTTGGCCAGCGTCTGCTCGGCCCGCGCCAGCTTCTTCTTGTGGCCCTCCAGCAGCGTCTGTGCCTTCTTGGCCGCGCTCTTGGCCGGCGCCTTCCACTGCAGACGCGCCGCCTCGTCAGCCGCATCGCCGCCGGCCGGTGTCGTCGTCGACGAGCGCATCAGGTACGACTTGGCCGGCTTGTCGAGGTTCTGGATGTAGGCGTGGGCCAGCGACTTGAACGGCTTGGCCTCGCTGCCGTCGGCCGAGTCGTCGTCCTTGCCGACATCTGTGTCGATGTAGACTGGCGGGGCCTCCACCTTGTCGACGCGCACGGCGGGTTCCGGAGCCGATGCCATGGTAGGAGGGAGTGGGAGGGATGCCAGGGGGTTGTTTTGTATGGTGTGGTTTGTTGGTCTTGTGGTCTCGTCGGTTGCCAATTGCTCTGCGCAGGAGGAGTAAAAAGGTCAGCAAAAATTATGTGCCAAAAGACAAAGCAGAACGTCGTCAATCTTGCCCTTACATGAGCACCAATTGTCTATCGCGGTCGTGGTTGTATGGTCTGGAGAGAGAGGAAAGGGAAAAGAAACAGAACGGTAAAAAAAGAGGACATAGTGGTGGGGTTATCAGAGATAAAATATTGCTAGGGCGAACCGGCGCTGGAGGAGGGCAGCGCAGCGCAGAATTGGGCGGGGCTGGTTGCCGGTCGCTCTGGCTTGTCTTGTGCTCGCGCTTCTGAGTCACAGCTAGTTTTGTGGGCAGGAGCCAGCGAGACAACAAACGACTGGTTTCAGATTGAGACGAAGCCTGAAATCGAGTCACAGCAATCATACAAAGTCTTATGGAGCGAAAATGACAGGACGGATCAGGTACGACACATTAAGAGTCAAACTGTTCTCCTTTGGCTTTCCTTACCCCCTTTCCTGGTTGCTGAATCGTGTTGTTCATATTTGGCAGCAACTGGAATTCAAAGAATTGGTGTTATTTTTCTTACATTCTTACATGGACGATCGGGCACCTTTGTTATCTTTCGCCATGGCCTTTTCCAGACCCTCTTGATAAGGAGATGAGACAAGGAGAGGTTGCGAGTGTCGTCTGGTCCAATACGTCGTACGGTGGCTGGCCTTATCGCTGCCACATATGACTCTTCGTCTCTCGCCTTCCCTTCTTTGTGCCAGGGTTTGCTTCCTCTTCCCTTTTCACAGCCACCTCTTTCACAGCTCATCCACGAGGCGCTCCTTCTTGGACGGCTTGGACGGCTCAGACTCTGCCACCGTCTTGTCGTACACGGCGCCCTCTTTGCCCATGCCTGCCATGCCGCGCTTCACCATTGAACTCATGATTTCGTAGACCACTTGTGCTGCCGCCAGCGCCGTCTCCTCGCCAGGGCCCTGATAAGCCGGTGCGACCTCGACGACATCCGCACCCACAATGTTGAGCCCCTCGAGTCCACGCAGGATCCGAATCAGCTCACGCGTTGTCCAGCCGCCAGGCTCGGGTGTGCCCGTGCCAGGCGCAAACGCCGGGTCCAGGACGTCAATGTCGACGGAGAGGTAGACCGGATCGTCGTTGTCGCCAATGGCGGCGAGGATGGCGGCGAGCACAGCACCGGCGCCGCCCATATCGTCCAGGTCATCGGCGCTCAGGCGCACCCAGTTCTGCCGGTCGTCGTCGTAGTAGTCGGCAAAGTCGTCGCCGGTGAGTCGTGTGCGCAGGCCGGCGTGCACAGAGGGCGCCCCGGTCGCGTTCGTGAGCAGGCCCTCCTGGCCGGCGACCCAGAACATGGAGCCGTGGTTGTAGCGAGACTGCTCCGACGGCCACGCCGACGGGTACTTGTCAGGGTGCCACGTATCCAAGTGGGCTGCAGGACAAGTTAGACGATGGGACACGAGAACACTTGGCCACAGACTCTGCTCCTGGCTACGTACCATCAAAATGAATGACCCGCAGCTGCCCATATGCGGCGTGCAGTGCCCGCAGGGCCGGCAGGGCCAGACTGTGGTCGCCGCCCAGCGTGATCAGCTTCGGTCGCTGCAGGACCGTTGCCGTCGCCGGCGGCCGCTTGCCGAGCTCCACAAACGCTTCGGACATCTGCTGCACGGCCACCGCGTTATCCATGGGCGTGATGGGGATGTCGCCGCAGTCGAGGATGCGCGCCCAGCTGCGGTAGGGGTTGATGCCGGCTCGCTGGTTGAAGCCGCGCAGGGCCGTCTGCCGACTCGAGGCTTGGCGGATGGCACGGGGTCCAAACCGCGCGCCAGGCCGGTAGGACACGGCCGTGTCAAAGGGGGCGCCAATAATGGCAATGTCGTAGAGCTCCTCCGGGTTCGTGAGGCATTTCGCATATTCGAGGTGACCGAAGGAGCCGATGCCGTTAAAGGACCACTAGCAAGACCACTGGTCAGCAACAGAACCCATGCGTGTGCGGTCGACCCATGCCTTATGCCTCTTACCTCGCTGCCCCATTTGCGTTGAAGCTCGTCGAGGTGCTCTTTGGAGAAGGGCGTGTCGTCGTGGCCGTGACGGTGATGGCCGCAGGCCTCAGTTGGGCTCACGGCAGCGAGTGCAGCCACAACGGCCAACACCCATGCACGGACGCTGGATGGAGGCATTGTGAGCTTTTGTAGGGTATGACAAGACGCAGAAATGGTATCCAAGAAGGACAAAACGCTCAAAGGTGATTTCTGACGATAAGAGAAGAAGCTGCTCCGACGAGGGAGCCGAACAAGGTCTCAGATTATATACTGCCAATAAGCCAAAGCTAGGGAGAAGCAGGTAGATGGGTCTCCGGCGTTCGGCAGCTCACCCCTTTCCGTCCTTAACTGTAAATCGCAAAAAGATCCCAATGACAAACAAGAACACAAAAATGGCAGAAAGACGACCCCTCAAGAAGGCAAAGATAAAGAACGACGATGTACCAGTCGTGCTTGCGTTATGCAGCAGTCGCGTCTACATTCCCAAATAGGAAAGCGCTGTTGAATAGTGCCCGCAAACTGAGGGGGGAAGGCAACGCGGGACAGCCTGCTCATTGCGCCAATACCCACTAAGTGGCCCCCATCCAGCGAACGGGCAAGCAGCAAAATCGCGCTAAATGTGGAATGCACAACCGCCTCAGCGCCTTCACTCAGCTTGCCATGTGCGACTTGGAGCCCAAGCATCTTCGCAATATATGCGCCGGCGCTGTTAGGGCAGCCAAAGCCGCGGCCCCGTTCCGGTACACGGCATGTGCAGAGGAACGCGTGGTTATGCATGGTGCATAAATAGCTGCAGCAAAACACACATCGACAAAAGCCAACCAAAACGAAGCGCATGGAGCATCTTAAATAGCTGGTGGGAAAAATCAATTGCACTCCAAATCGCCAAACTGTGTCCTATAACTGAAGAAATCTCGGGGACGAGACAAGAGAAAAAGAGCGAAGCGCAGACAAGCAAAAAAGAGATGGCATGAATCAAAACGAAAATCGGGGTAAATGCGAATAGGATGCAGAAAAGGAGCAGGGAGAGGAATGTGCGAACGGGACCTCGTCCATGTCGGACGTGCTCATCTATCGATTGCCGGACGCTTTTGATGCCGACATGTACTCGCCATTGGATCTACCCATCGCCCATATTTCTCTTCCCATCTTCCCATGGTCCTGTGCCATGCAAGGACACAAGCTTCCCAGGCGCAAGCTGGTCATCGCCTCGACCGAACATCAATAGCCGTCAACAGGTCCGCATATGGCTTCTTCGCTTACATGGCCTCGGCCATGTCCGTCGGGTGCGTGTCAAGCAGAGCTTGATTGAATGGAGCAGAGAAAAGAACATGGGTACGAACACGAAAGGCTGGAGCCGAGAAACCGAGGCGAGAGCAGCAATTTGCCTGCAGACAGCAGGTATTTGGATTCGCTCAGAGGTGAGAGAAGGGTTGATAAGAAGCGGTATGACATTGGAAAAGCAAGCAAACAAACGCGTCCAACTAAAGAACGAGGCACTTGTGCGACTTCTTCTTGGGCGCGGGCGGCTCCAATGCTGCGACGATAGCCTTGTGCAATTGTTAGTTTGGAACGAGACAAACCCCAACCAAGGAAAAAAAAAGGGGGGGGAGGGGGAAGAGTAGGAGCACATACCTCATCAAAGACGTCCTTCAGCTTGTACTGTGTCAGGGCACTGCACTCGACGTACTTGACCGCACCCAGGTCCTTTGCCATCCGCTCGCCGTCCTCCTTCCGTACAGGGGCCATCTTCTGCTTGGACAGCTTCTCCCGTACGCTGGGGTCGTCCCGCAGATCGACCTGTGTGCCGACAATCAAGCACGGCACGCCAGGGCAGTGGTGGTGCACCTCGGGGAACCACTTCTCGCGGACGTTCTCAAACGATGCAGGCGATGTGACGCTAAAGCAGACGAGGAAGACATCCGTCTGCGGGTACGATAGAGGGCGCAGGCGGTCGTAATCTTCTTGACCGGCGGTATCGAACAGACCGAGAGTGTAAGGCTCATCGCCGATCCTGGCAGGAGGGTGAGAGCGCTGTTAGCGACAGGCCGATTTCGGTGGAGGGCAAGAAAACGAGAGACAGGTTGAATATGGGTGGGTATAGACTCACATCACCGTGACGGCATAGTTGTCAAACACAGTCGGCACATACTCCGAAGGGAATTTGTTCGTTGTGTAGCTAATCAGCAGGCAGGTCTTGCCGACGGCACCGTCACCCACCACCACGCACCTGCGCAAAAAACGGACGTCAGTTAGTGATGATCGTTGGGAGAGCCACAGAACGACAAAGAAGGAAATCAGAAAGGTCATAAGCCATGACGCAACAACAGACAACCGGCTGGCAGGTCGGACTTGGCACTGGCATCGAGCGGACAGAACCCTTAAAATTGCAGTCGCCCAACGGTCTTCGTTCGCTCCTCACCACCCAAGATCCACCAATTCGCTGATATATGCCAACCTGCATGCGGCCCTCCCGCATGCAGACACGCATGGCTGGCCACAGCCCACACGTGGTGTCGGACAGCTTTTTGGCGGCCGTCTTGGGGGGTTAGATGCAGACGACCATGGACAACGCGACCAGCAGATGACGTCGGCAGGCATCGCACGCAGCAGGCATTGGAACGCGCCGGAAGGAAAGGGGAGCAGGGAGAAGCCATCGGGGTGTGCAAGGAATCAGGAAGCCTGGCAGAGAGAGAGAGAGATGCTACACCCGGGTGTGCAGAGAGACCGGAGAGATAACACGTACTTGATTGTTGCGACAACCATTGTCGATACCTGAGAATGCTACCTAAGAGCAAGAGCAACGAGGCGATGTGGCCGAGGTGTAGCAGAGGAGAAGGGGAGGCGTAGATGGCGAAGCTGGCAAAGGAAGCGCGATTGAGGACAAGATGCTCGTGCTGTTGAAGGGGTTGGCTTGTCAGCGGGTGGGGAGAAATCGCCTGGTAAGAATCCTCGAGCGTCCGGTCGGGTATTGTCGTCGTTTGTCGGCGCGTGCACTTTAGTGGTATCCAGTGGTGTGTCGGATGGACGCTGGGCAGACGCGGAAGACGAGAGATGCGCAGGTTGGAGCAGGTAATTAGGAGATATACGACAGTGGGAAGAGTGGATGGCAAGCAAGAGAGGCAGAGGGTTGGATAAGGCAGGAGCAGGATGGACTAGATGGGGGGAGGGACGGGCGGCCAGAGGTAGGCGGAGAAGTAGCAGTAGGGCGAAACTCTAGAACTGGAGGGTGGATGCAGAGGCTTCGATTGGGGAGCTGGCGTCGTCGTTAGCCTCTTTCCGCCTTTCACTTCTGGCGTCTCGTCTTTGCGCCTCTGCGCCTTTTCACCTTTTCACTATCTAGCCACTTGCCTCTTTGCTGCAATAGGCCCGGCACTGAAGTGGGGAAGGAGGGGAGCCAGGACTTTACACTGTGCGTGGCATAATTACAGCAGCCATTCGATGTACACGGAATTGTAGGTCGTACAGTGCGGTAAATGGACAGGTGATTGCAGGAAAGCAGCATGAAGAGGAGGAACAGAACAGATGAAGAAAGCAGGAACGAAGAAGGACAGCCGGAATACGGGAAAGAGCAGGAGCAGCCTCGACTACTAAGCCGCCAAATAGCAAATACATCAGGCAAGGACAGACTGCAAGGAAAGAGCGATTCACTGGCGGTTTGGCCTGCCGGCAGTCTATCGCAGCAGGCGCTAAGGCATTATGGCATTACGCAGAAGCGGCACTCTGCTCCAAATTCTGGGCCATTGAGGTGGTGGCAGACTGTGCACCCCATAGTATCTTACTATGGCGGCCGTTTGGGGGCATAATCAAGCAGAAAACAGCTGGTCTTGATAGGCAATGTCGGCTTGTGGTGTTTGTTGGTAGATGGCAAATTGCAGACCGCCCACGCTCAGGCCAAAAAGAAAAGACGGAGACGAAAAGAAAATGATTATTTTATAAAAAAGAAGAAGAAGAAGAGGCGTCTCCACTATCAGAACGACGATGTCACGAATGCTGGTTTCCTATTCGCCGGCAAGCGCAAAGTGGCCCCTTCTCTTTTTGCTCCTTGGCCTCCTTCCCTGGTTTGCTAAGGCTCTTTCTCACGACGACAGCCGTGACAAGAGCAAAAACGGCTGTAGAGCATTTCCGCCCACAGGCCCCAAGCACTAGAACAGAGCCGCCAAGCCTTTGAAGCCGTGTTCACCACAGGTTGCTGTCTGCTTTGGTGCATTTGAAGCTTTCGTAGCGCAGTGGGACTGCGACGTTAATCTGGTTAGTATTCGTAGTCGAAATGACACGGCAAGGCGCACTTTCCTTTTCGAAAACGAACCACCACATCCAGCGGATCACCATTCGTGTTTGCAACGCAACCAAATTAAGACGGATTTCGTCACCTCCAAACAGAAGGAGCATGGGCGGTCAAGAAGGAAAGCGTAGGAGCATGACCTTCCTTCCTTCCCTCGCTCCTCCGTTGCCCCCCTTTGCTCTTTCCTTCGTCGTACTTTAGGGAGCCTGCGAGCCCATTGCACCTCTCTCCCTGGGGACCAAGAATCGAGTGACTCTCTTCCCCCAATCAACATCCCCTGTTCGCTCCTGCTTCTTCAGTTGGCCGCACCAATTTCTCCTGGTGAAACACGGTCCTTGTACGTGAAAGAGGAAAGCACGGGGCACATAGTGCACCCAGTTCTTGTTGTTTTGCCTCGTGTCGATGAATTTGTGATTTTCGTGTTTAATTTGCCCTGTCACGTCGACTAGACCACCCACGCCAAAATCCACGCCATAACGAGGTTCCATGTGGACACAGCCTGTGATCACAGATTGCGATGCGATGCGATACGATGCACGGAAGTGATACTTCGTACTCAAGAAGCATGTCGCTATTGAACTGACCAAACGCTCCCAGTTCAAACGACAACAGGAAAAACAAACTATGAAGCAGGCTGCCTCGAGTATCACATCCTACATTGCGTCTCCACGACACTTTTGATAGGGTTCGCGCCGAGCGGAAAGGATGCAGGGCAATGCATCTTACTCTCGACAGCGCCAGCCAAACAATCGGATGTCTGCGCACTATGCCATTGCGAATCGGTTGTATGGAGGATGTATGCGGAGTACGACGTACAGCCACTGTTAATGTGCAATTTTGCTGGTTTTATTTGACAAGTCTACTCACCGCCTCCGTCAAACACGACTAGCCGTTGCGCTTGATCACAAGAGAGCACAAGGCCGACGTGACCTCTCCCTGCAGCTGTCTGTTCCCGCTGTGGCACAAAACTGAAGCATCCAATGGCCAACGGCCCACCAAACAAAAGTTCGGAGGCGCGATACGGGGGTCTCTGCCGACTGCTGCCATTGGACCCTGCTTTGTCGGCCTCGCCTTTAGCTGGGCTGGCCCTCCTTGCATGGCCAAGACAGGCGCGGACGCTGAGCACTTGAGTAGGCGAAGAGGCAAATGCAGATAGACGAAACAATGGAGGGCGGGGGCAGAGGGCAATGATTTGCCGGGCAGTCTGCGTCTGCTGGCCACCTCGCCCTGCCAGCTACGACGACCTGCATGATCGGGGACAAGGATTCGTTCTGCACGTCTTCTAGAATCACCCTTAATTTTCCGGGACGAAATGATGGCCGCCGGAGGCCTGCGTACGGAGAACACGAAAAACAAAAGAGGAACAAAACAACACGGAAGGTAAGACGAAAAAGGGTACACTATTCAGAACGTTTGGCATCCTTGTCGGCCCCGAAATTCCAGCCTCTTGGTACTTTGGAGGCTTTGGAATTGTTTGTTCGCTGCGATCCGTGTCGATACACACCCTGAAAATATGAAACGGGATCTACTGTGACTTTCCCGCTTTTACGGAATACTATCTGGCGACGTATCTTGCTTGTGTTCGTCAGCACTTGTTTTGATTCCCGCCTCCTTTTGCCCCTATGTCCCGTCTTCCGAGAAATGCGCTGGACATTCCTCGCTGGGCGTTCCTCGGTTCGTGTTCACTATCAAGCGAGATGATATGCCGCATCGCGAGAAATTAGACTGCCAACGATACGAGAGGCTGCCCGACAAACATCTGCTAATCTCAGTTCACGACCACTGTGACCAGGCTAAAATTTATTAGAAGCCACGCTTTACAACACGTTAGCAGCAGGAATGCACAATGCTGGTATGCGGCAACCGGGCCACCGTGAGCTACGTCGCAGATGCTGAACTGCGGAACAGCACTGGTGTCCTGGAAGCTACCAACTTTCCATGTTAATATCAGTGCATGGATTCCGAATCGGCAATGACAGCAAAGTGTCCCATGGATGACGGGCCGGCCCACAGATACAGCTCCCAGAGCTTTTTCCTCCTTGAACCTTGATGGTAGTCATGACGCTACACACGATGACACTACACTGTCGCCTGTAGTCAAGGCAAAAACCAAAGTTTGACAGAAAATGTTCTTGAGTTTCTATCTCTATGTGGTTCCTCTATTTCAGTGTTTTTTTTCTTTTTACATTCCCTCAGCCTACTCCTCTAACGATTCAGTTTACAACTGGTCTCGCACAATCAAATCTTCGGCTGCTCGTGGAAACCCTCGACTACTGACGCAATGAGCTGATTGGCAATGGCCGTCTTGGGCGGCAGACGCAGGTCGCCCTCCTTGTAGCCTGTGCGGACCGGGTCGTCGAGGCTCGCCGTATCGTACTGTAGCGCCCGGCGCACCTCGTCCATCGTGAACCACTTGGCGTCCTCGAGCTCCGGGTCGTGGCCCAGAAAGATCTTCTCGCCTTCGCCGGGCAGCGCCTGGCCGACGGCGCCGATCATCAGGTTCGCCGGGAACGGCCATGGCTGCGAGCTGTGGATGACCACGCGGCCGACCGTGACGCCGCTCTCCTCCCAGACCTCGCGGCGCACGGCCTCCTCGACCGACTCGCCGGGCTCCAGGAAGCCGGCGAGCGTGCTGTACCAGTACTTGGGGAAGCGCTTGCTGCGGCCCAGCAGGATGCGCGTGCCGTCGGCGCTGACGGTGGCCATGATGACGGTGGGGTCCGTGCGGGGGAAGCTCAGGTTGGAGACGCCCTTGCGTGTCTCGCAAGGGCGGCGTTCCCTGGGCGCGCCGCCGGCCTCGACGCCCGCCAAGTCGGTAGGCGGGCAGGTGCGCTTGGTGCCGGCATTGACGGACAGCGTTGGCTGGCCGCAGCCGGCGCAGAAGGGGTTGCGCGCGTTCCAGTCGAACAGGCCGCGCGCCTGGCCATACACGGCCGCTGATGATTCGGGTTAGCGGAGGGTTGGAAGTGGGCGGAGAAGATGTACAAAGCACAAGAGGGTGGCAAAGGGCGAAAGGGGCGGGAAGGGTGGAAAGGGTGACAGGGTGGAAAGGGCGAAGAGGGACCTACCTTCCGCGGCCGACAGGCTCATGCTGCGGGGGTTGGCAAAGAACGAAAAGCCTTTGGCCTTGCAGGCCTCGATCAGGGCACGCGACTTGTCGGCGGTGCCGCCGCGCGGCGTAATGTCGACGGCAAAGTACGGGCTGCCAGAGAAGCTGTTGAAGGAAAAGGGCGCCTCGATCGTGGGGGCGGCGGCCGGGTCGCCGGGCTCGGCAAACTTGTTCTTCTCGTCGATGCCCAGGAACAGCACGATCGGCAGCGGGTCCGCTTCGGAGTTGTAGGCCTTGATGGCCTCCTCCTCGGTCTTCTCGAAAGGGTCCGAATCCACGACCGACGCAATCTCGGCGCGCGTGCTCCAGACGAGCCGCGGCGGCGTGGTGTCGTGGACAAGCGGCGCGAGGTTGTCGATGAGCAGGAAGCGGGCCGAGGGGTGGGCGAAGGCGGTACGGAGAAACTTGTGGTCGGAGCGCAGGAACGACACGCGGTTGAGCGGGCTGCCGGAGAAGTAGTTGGCCACCTCCCGGCCGAACTTGTGGTGCAGCATTGAGTCGTCGGGAGGCAACTCGGGTAGGTCGGCGACAGGGAGAACCGACATTTCCGGCGGTAGAGGTGTGTGGTAGTGTGCAGGCGTGGTGCGGATGGTGAGACGTTGTATTCCGGGTTGCTACTCGGAAACGTGGGAATGTGGATTCGTTCTCTGATGTCTTCGAGACACAGGTACTTCTGACTGATGTTGTCCAGGGGAAGCGGAGATGAGGTCAACGTTGCGGTCGTGCGTTAATATCAGCACGGGGAGCGTTGTCGGAGTTTCTTTACCCGTGCTTCAGCTTTTACGGTGAGGGGGATGTAGCCAAAATGGCGTCACAATCGGATCCGAGACGGTAGGAAAGGAACAGGAAATCCCCGGTGTCCAGTTGTACCGACCTTGGCTCACTTTCGCCAACTATTTCGGCACAGTTCCTCTCTTCCGCGCTGAGAGACAAGAGGACGATCAGAAGCAATTTGACTGTCTGATAGCAAGGACCTGTCGTCTATTCCAGAGAAGAGCAACGAGGGGTGATTTTGCATTCCAGCGATAGTGAGCTATAGCGCACGCCGAGAGGGGAGTGAAGGAGGGGGAGGGGCCTTTAGCAAGAGACGTAGTGGACAGATACAATGGCCGGCGATGATGCCCGCTGGTCTTTGCTGTTGAAATGCAGAGCAGAAAAAGGGACTGAGAAACTGCCCGGACCGGTATTATAAATCAGCACAGAGGCCCAGAGGGGAAAAAACGTGGAGAGGCCGAGTCGCGCAATCCGTGGACTTGCGGCGTGCAACAGCCTAGTGCAAGCGATGACGGCCTGTCGCGTGGGAGTTAAGTCCCGGGAATATGGGCATATAGAAAAAGAGGGGACGAGAGAGGAGGAGAACGGGGGAATTGAAAGGAAGAAGATGAGAAAACAACTAGCAAAGAATGACGAGAGAAAGCGGATATATTGCTAGGAAAAGAAATAGAATATAAAATTATAAAATAATAAGGCAAAATACAGACCCAGACACAGCTACGCAGATAGGACATACGGAGCAGGCCACTCTGGAGTTGACTGGGGTTGACGTCAACCGAGGCCGTTCCTAACGGCTGAATCCATAGCGAGGCGCTGTCAACTGTCGAAGCGCTACGAAATTGGGAAGGATATGGGTACTATGTGTGGTCACGTGGACACAGCATGGGAATGGCTTCTGGAACCAGACATCGACGTCCATCCTAGTTTCTCTTTTCAATTCCCAGTTGTTGGATGCTCCTCTGTTGTACTTCGAGAGACACACCCATACGATGTACAGCAGGCTTTTTGATACGGTCAAGCCGGTTTGTCGAGTCAGTTTGGTACCAGTCCAAAGTACTCCGCCAGTCCGGTCAACATTCCAGCACCCGTAATGGAAGGCGGTGAAGGCTCCACCGCAGAGTTTAGCTCCCTTCCCGCCGAATGTAAGCGCATTGAGCTGCATCTTGTTCGGCTCAAATTTTTTCTGCCGGTCACAGATTGACAAGACAGGATAAGTAGGTAAAAGTGCAGGCCCGACTCACAGACGTCAGCCTCGGGAAGCTCTTTCCCCAACTTCCCACTTTACCAGCTTTTTTTCGGCCACGCGCCTCTCCTCACTTCCTGCCAAATCCGTCGTGGGCCCCTTCTCCGTCTCGTATCGGACGTCCACTCGCTTCAGTCTTTCGCTTCATTTTCTTCTTCTCAAACCTCTCATTATCGCCAGCATCAAGCTCGGCCAGTTCCCACCGACCACCGACCACGCCGGCGCGCTACGCCCATCCAAATTTTAGAGGCCGACCCACTGCGAAAACGTCATTTCGGTGCATTTCGGTTCCACACTCTTTTATTTGGCTGCAGGAACAGGCTTCTCCTGCGCCAACATCGAATCTTTCTCTTTTTTGTTTTTCTCGCCTCGTAGCTTTTTGACGAGCTGCTCAGTGTGGACTAAGACGTCGGGAACAACGAGAACGCCAAGCGAACGACGGCGGTTGACCTTGGGCGTCCTTCCCGCCCATCATGGTTCCCCCCACGGGACCGCTCAACCTCGACGTTGAGGCCATCTCTGGCATTTGCGGGTGCGTGATACTACAACTATCTTCTTCCATCGTCCCAGTCGGCGTGACCTGCCTTCGCTAACCGTCGTGTCTGTCTAGATCAATCTCCATTGCATGCTGGGTCGTCGTCTTTTCTCCGCAGATTATCGAAAACTTCCGTCGTAGCAGTGCCGACGGCTTGTCTCTTCAGTTCATCATCGTCTGGCTCGCCGGCGATGTCTTCAACATCCTGGGCGCCGTCCTGCAAGGCGTGCTGCCGACGATGGTATGGCACGCACAACTACTCTGGCGCTTGACTGTCTACTTCGTTTGCTAACAGCGGCCTCTCTCACAGATCATTCTTGCCGTTTACTACACGATTGCCGACATTGTACTGCTGGGCCAGTGCTTCTACTACCGGGGATTCACCTGGCGCGACGACGTGGTGCCACCGAAGCTGAACGCCAAGAAGACGCGGAGATCAGGAGGTGCTGCTGGCGGAAGCAGCAGCAGCAGCAGCAGTGCCACCACAACCAAATATGGCAGCCCCGATGAGCGCACATCGCTCCTAGCCAAGAACACTGATATGAACAGAAGAATTGGCGAGACTGGAGAAAACGACCACAGCCACCACCACCACCAACACCACCACCTTCACCAGGAGCGCCGCGGTTCCAACTGGTCCACCCTGTCTCCCGCTGTGCCGTTTGTGCATGACCTGGGTAGCCTCGATGCGACTGTCGGACACGCTGCTCCTACGCAGACGACGGCGGCGACGACAACGACGACGACGACCGCGGTCAGATCCTCCGCGGGCGCCAGCACGCTCCAATCGGTTGTGTTCAACGCCATGTCGATGCTCATGGTCTGCGCCGCTGGTGTGGCGGGCTGGTACCTGAGCGGGGGTAGCCGGCGTGACGACCACAGCGGCGTCTCGCCGCCGTCCGACGGCGGCACGGTGGGCGACAGCGACCTGTCCTTCAACGTGTGGGGCCAGGTCTTTGGCTACCTCTGCGCCGTCTTCTACCTGGGGTCGCGCGTGCCCCAGCTGCTGCTCAACTGGCGCCGCCAGTCCACCGAGGGCGTCAGCATGCTCTTCTTTTTGTTTGCCTGCCTCGGCAACCTGACCTACGTCCTGTCCATCTTTGCCTTTGACGGCTGCCGCGGCCAGCCGCACCGCGCGCTCTGCACCCCCGAGGCCGCCCGGGCGCGCTACGGCCGCTACCTGCTGGTGAACCTGTCGTGGCTCGCCGGCAGCCTGGGCACGCTCTTCCTCGACATGTGCATCTTTGTGCAGTTCTTCATCTACCGCGTGGAGGGCGCCGATGACGACGACGACGTCGAAGACGAAGGCTCCTACGACTCGGATGTCGACGACGAGGGCGCGCTTGACGCAGCTGATGCCGCCAGTGTCGACAACTCGGATGAGGAGCGGGACCAGCGGCCTCTGTTGCGTCGCAACATGTCGAGTTACCATTAAACGAGGCCGGGCCGTGACGTTGTCTTTCTCGTCTTTTGTTTTCATTTTGTTCAATCATCTTTATCATGTGCATGGTTCGGGCTTCTTTTTTCTTGCTGTCTGCATCAAATACTCAAAAAACAGGGAGTTGGTATTTAAAAGCGATTTACTGTTTGTTTCATACTATTTTCCTCCATAATATCGTATGGCTCGTCAAAATAGAGACCGAGAACAAAAAAAAAGGACCGCCTGCTTCCAATCCATACTTGCTAGAATGAACGGCCAAAGGCGTCTGGCATTTTACATGCCGTTAAAATAAGCAGACACCTTTCGCAATTCTCTATTCCTTTTCGATACAAAGCCTCCCACAACGTGTCAAGTATGGTGGACCGCCCCGCCATCACCAAACAAGTCAGTTTGTTCCACTGTTCGATCGAATGACGTCAACGGGATCGGTAGCAAATAGTATCGCCGCGCACGACTCTACAATAACAACAACAATCACATCATTAGCGACGAGAAGCCAGCACGCATAGGACAGTCAAAGGATGGCCACTTGCATCACAAGCAACTTGTCTTTCGTAGGAACAGCATAAAACAAAAACGAATATTTCGTACAATCTTTGCAAAGGCATTCAAACAACGTACAAAAAACTCGTCCCGTCCTGCCTTGGAAACTAGAAAGAAGGCAAAAAAGAGCAAAAGGGCAACGAAACCAGCAAAGCTCCTCCCCAACGCATTCTTTACCAACAGCAAAATGAATGTAAGAACAATAGACAAACTAGACCTCCCCCGCAGCCTTGTTCCATTCCCTTTCCTTTGTATATATACGCAACAAAAAATACCGAAAACAAAGTAATGTCGCCATACGTCATTTGTCAGTCATGCAGCTCGGCCCGGCCCCTTTTCCGTCGAGGAAAGAGAGGAAGACAGCTGGCTCCTCGTCGTTTGATGTCTATTTGCCCATGAACCGGAACGTTTGAGGCGGCCAGCCGACAGTAAAATGTGAAGAGGGGAAAGCAAAAAAGGGAAAGAGTCGAAAAGTATTAAAAAATAAGCGATGCCCGTCCCTCCCAGCCCCGGGGAGCTAAAAAGGAAACGTTTAGTGCGAGGGGTAAACGGTAACAACCAAGGTAGTCTGGTTATAGAGAAATCGATCCATGCCGCCCCATTTACAGAGAGACAAGGGGCTCCTCAGCCGACACCTTGGGCGCCTGCGACGGTAGATCCACCTTGGGAGCGGTAGGGAAGTCGGTCTCCTCGTATTTCGTGACGGGCTCGGTCGTGGGGACAGAAGGGGCGTTGGCCACGACCGCCGGAACCACGGTCACAGGCTTAGCAACCGGCACAGACTTAGAGGCAAAAGGCGCGGCCTTGGACTCGGCGGGAGCGGGGGTGACCTTGGTGGCAGCAGGCGTCGGGACAGAGACGGGAGCAGAACGGCCGCCCAGCAGCTGCTGGGCCTTGGCTGTGTAGTCGCCCATGTACTGCTTCGTCACCTCGGTGGCGTGGGCGGTGTGCTTGTTCGCAACGTCGCGGAGCTGGCTGGTCTGGGCGTCGACGAGATCAGAAACGTTCTTGACCTGGGCGTCGATAAGCTCCTTGTTGGTCTTGTAGATGAGCGGCGCGATGAAGAGGATGGTCGTGCCGATCAGAGCAAGACCCCAGTACGGCACAATCTTGACGAGGTGGTACGACAGGAAGGCAGCAACACAAGCAGCAGCGGACACGGCGACGTTCTCAGCGTACACGATGCGCTGGGCCTCGATGACAAAGAAGTTCAGCAGCTCGTGCACATCGCCGAGAACATTGTCCAGGGCCTGGCGCGGGAGGGTGTAGTAGGTGCGGGGGCGGACCTGGCTAGCAAGGCCCTTGTTCAGGACCAGCTTGCCCGCCGTCTCGGCGGCCACAGTGACGCCGAGAATCATCCACGTCAGTCGCAGACCCCACCGGATGACGTCGAGATACCGAACGGCAAAAATAAAGGCGACGATCGAGGCATAGGCAATTCCGGAGGCGCCTAACCAGTGCTGTTAGCAAAAGAAGGGCTCCAGTTGTATGTTACACAGTCGTATTATAGGGCTTCGTTGGGTATACGTACGGGGGTTGTTCCACGACAGAAGCTCGGAAAAGAAGGAGTGGTAGTGCGTCAGGGGCTGGCCCGTGGCCGCGGGTGTTGACGGGGTCTGGCGGGAATTGGCAAGCTTGTTGAACTCGCTAGAGGTCTTTGCAGCCTCGTCCTTAGCAGCAGTGGCAATGGGGCCTGTGGAAAAAGAGACAAACATGTTAGCTGCGCTGTCGGGATCTGGCAGTACCAATGAATCAACCCATGTCGCTGCTTACCAGTTGAAAAGGTGTCATCTAAATAGAAGGGGTGAGCTGTATCAGTACACGGCAATCAAGACGACAATATAAGAGGCTCAAACTGCAAAGGAGGGAAACTATTCAGGCTTGTTAGCACGTCGTCCATGGCCATCGCATTGGGGAGGACTGAAGCAGCCATCGCGATGCGTGTGACAGTTGAATCGTATAGCAGATACCTACCTAACTCGTGACGCCACCGTTGGTGGAGAAACCGGCTGTGTCCGCCATAGCTTCGAGTGTGTTTGGATGTAAGGGAGGAGATAAGGAAAGTCGAGAATCGAGTCCGACGATGGATGGTTGCTGGGAAGCTTCGGGAGAGCGGCGAGTCTGCAGAATCTCGTAGATGGTTTGAAGGAGGAGAAGGAACAAGAGAGGGGCTCTCTGGATTTGCTTGGATGTTCGTAGTTGTTTTTGTTTCAAGCCTGTGCCATTAAACCCAAATGGTCACTGTTAGCTGTTGCGCAAGACAGGAGGGGCGGTAGCAGCGAGGGGCAAAGAAGGTTGGTTCGGACAACGGAGAAAATGGGTAGTTTCACTGGTGAGCAGTTGGGAAGGCAAAATAGGAGAAGCAGAAGACACAACAAGCGATGCAGGTCCAAGAAGGAGATCGTAGGAGGTAGAAGCCGAAAAAAAATGGAAATGAAAAGGGGGTCCAGTTCGCTTTGACTAGGGGTGGAAATAAATGGTTTGCATGATGCAACAGTGGCCAAAGCATCTCCTGGAGCTTCGTACTACCACTACCGCCCCCGATAGGAAAACACGGTTTTTTTCTCCGTCTGCAGCTTGGGCTATTGGCCCCGAAGCAGCAAACACCTCTCGGGAAAAGGTCGAGACAACAAATGCTAGCTCTCTCGCACCTTGACTGCTGCCTACCAGTAGGACCTCGCGTTCAGGCGACCTGGCCTTCTCTCTGTGTGGTAGCCTCTTCTGACCCGATTCTTCACTGGGCTTGTGGACGACGACGCATCAGGTGCACCTGGCTGTGTTGTTGTGCACACGGGATGGTCACACGGGACAACCGCGAACGAAGGAGACAGCCAAAACAGGTGGAAGGGTAGAGACAGGCGGCGGAGAGCAAGTGCAGATGGGAGTAGCATGTGAGAGAAGCAAGCCACATGGTGCAGAGCAAAAAAGAAAGAAAACACAGCAAACGCAGCAAACGCGGCAAACAGTGTGGTAACTGACCTCGAGTGTGGCGCTGATGATGCAGACGATCGTGAACAGCGGGTAGTGTGGCAAGACGACGGAAGACGGATGAAGGAAGAAGAGTGTATGAGAGAAGAAGGATAGGATTTTACTTTCGTAAGACTAGGTTTTATCCCGAGAAAGAGCGGAGACGAGAAAGGGAAAAAAAATAAAAATAAAGCGAGCAGGAGGTGGGGAGACAAGCGACACAAGCAGGGAAGGAGAGACTGGAGATGGCCAGGCCCTCTTGTCTAGAAAGGGAAGGGACGAGCTACGCAGCAAAAAAAAAAAGGTGATGTCAACTGCCTTGGGACGTCGTCACCGGCTTCTGGGTGGTGGTGGGCGGGCGCTGTAGCGAGACATGAACTACGGCATACGCACAGTAAGGAACCACCGAACTCATCGACAGCTTGCCCCCTCTAGTGCGTCTTTCCATTCTTCGGTGACGTGTTGGCGCATCTCTCCCGCGCACATTCCCTCCATGTTTTGTGTATGGACTCTTCCTGTCAGGTCTGCTGGCTGTCCACTATATGCTAGCTTGGTTTCTAGGTGGCGACAGGTCGGAAAAAAGGAGCGAAAAGAAGGAAAACGATGAAAGGCCAGGCGCAGCGGCAAAACACTCGCCTTTGTTTAATCGGATTGACTGTTGATAGGCGTTGCTAGCCAGTAACAGCCCGCTACTGTGGGTAGCACGTAAACCCGAGTGGGGCCGCCGAGCCCGCTTTTGGTCGCTGGGAGACCTGGACGGACGGTGCGACGCAGAGAGAAACCGCCATATTTTACGGCGTAATTACAGGCCTCTCAGGCAACCGCCAGGCCTGGCTGGCCCGTATCCCCCCTATTGTTCGTTCTTCTGCCGGACGGCAGCAGCGCTATTGCTGCACTCTAATGCGCCGTACAGGAGACGAGCAACCTTCCCTCCTCGCGCTTTGCACAACTCTCTGCTCTGTGTCGTCATTTCCGTTTGCAACCATTTCAAGCTAAGGCGGCAGCTTGCATGTGATCCAGGCATCCTAGCTCTGCACTAGCGCCCTCTGCGTGATAAGACATCGCCTGGAATGCACGCGACCACTTTTGACGTATCGACGTCGGGCGACGGCTGAGACCGGCCACTTGTCAGACGGGCATATTTGTCGTCGCCGTGAGACATGAGGAGATGTTCCCCGGATGCAGAGGATGGCATGTCTTGCGTATGATGCGAGAGCCAGTGACTTTGTAGATACGAAGGGCGCGTGTTGGGCAGAGTATATTATTAGGTATTTTATGTACTTTGTCTCGTACGCTCCAACTGATGAAGTGCTCCAAAAATACAAACAGTCCACGTATGTATATGTACTTCGTGGGTGGTATCTAATGACGCTGTCAATGATGTGTACGTGCGTACGTATTTGCGCCGATCAATGCTAAATGCTGTGCATGTGCCAATTTAGAACAAAAAAAGAGAGAAACAAAATAAGAGGCAGTAGCCTTGCCTTAGCCAGGCCACATACCCAAGAAATGAAGAAGAACACGGCCGGTAGCCTTGCCTTGGCCAAGCCACATAACCAAAAAGAGAAGCGTAAGAACACAGCCGTTACACAGCGGCCGTTGCTTTAGCGTCGCCAGCCAAAAAAGCCGTAGCCGGAAGACGACGTCGTGCTGGTGGCGGGTGCCGAGGCCGGCGCAGGTGCAGCGGCAGCTTTTGTGCTCGCTGCGTTCGCATTGCTGTCCGACAGGGATGTAGTCAACCTCCCCAGCACGCCCATGGCTGCCGAAGCCGCCGTACTCGCGGCGGTGGCTGCCGCAGCTCCGCCGCCCGAGCTTCTCGCATTGTGCAGCATGGATGCCATGTCGTTGGCCGACAGGCCCAGTGCCTTTCGCAAGCTCTCGAGCTTTTGCTTCGCCTCTTCGGCCTCCTGGCGGGCTACAGCCTCGGATGTCTTGG
Organism: Sporothrix luriei; assembly: GCA_021398005.1. Taxonomy (NCBI): domain Eukaryota; kingdom Fungi; phylum Ascomycota; class Sordariomycetes; order Ophiostomatales; family Ophiostomataceae; genus Sporothrix; species Sporothrix luriei. The sequence goes on from WNLO01000008.1 coordinate 272,725, forward strand.
CCTGCACAAGTTCCAGGACCAGCGCATCCTTCTGCTGCTCCATGCTGTCCTCGGGGCCGCTCTGGGAACTGCCCATGCCGCCACCAAAGACGGACTCACACCGCCCGGGTCCACGGACGACCAGTGACGACGACCGCTTGCTGTTACCACCAAACATGGACAAGGTGTTGTTGGCTGGCGGCGCACCCGTTGCAGCGGGGCCGGACGCCTGTGTTGGGGTGGACTTGCTGCGTCCAAGCTTCAGCTCGCGCAGGCCACCACCAGAGGCACCGCCCTTGCCGGGCGTACCACCACCGGCACCAGTACCTGTAGCACGGCCAAACCATTCCGTCGCGGCATCGGCGATGCCATGGGCACCCGTGCTTTCCGTACCGTTGCTGCTGGAGAGTTCGGCACCATTGCTGTGCGTTATGCGCGCGGCACCGGCGGCGGCGGCGACCGCAGCAGAGGCAGCCTCGGATGCCACCCGCGTCCGCAGGTCGTGGATCTGGCGCTCCAACCGCTGCTTGTCCTGGTGCAGCACACGAGCACGCGCGTGGCTGTCACGTAGCTGGTCTTTCATGGTCGCCAGCTCTTGCTCCATTTCATTGACCTGCCGGTTGCGGTCCTGGCCCTTGGCGAGCTCGTTGGCCAGCTGTTCCTTTGCGCGCCCGAGCTCGTCACGTAGCTGGGACTTGGTCTGCGGCACCGATGACCGTCGATTGTCGACCTTTGTAGCGAAGCGGGCCTCCACCGGCTCGAGAAGTGCGAAAAGCTCATCTTGTGGCATCGACAGCTCAATATCGGATGACTGTGGGGCAGTCGTGCTTTTGGATGCAACGGGGGTATCGTCTAGTTCAGTTGTGCGAAGCTGAACACCAAATGTGACCGGTGCCTTTTTGATAGGCCCAGCGACCGTCTTCTTCGTGCTCTTCTCACGCAGGTTCCGTAGCAGCGTTTGCACTGCCTTTTGGTCGTCGCTGCGTTCCTCTCGCTCTCGCTGCAATTGGTCCGTGGTGAGAGCATGCTGGCGCTGCAAGTCACTGAGTGCTGTGAGAAGGTCTTCGATTTGGCTGTGGAGATACCTGTCTTTGTCGGAGCTTTTGTTGTTGGTACCGTTGGAAGTTGATGTATTCTTGGCGGACGCGTTGATGTCAGAGGAAGAATCGCGCGACAGTGATGTGGCGTCGGTAGATGTCGAGCTCAAGACAGAGGAAGACGACGAGGAGGTTGCGGAGGACGACGGACCAGCGGCAGGCGAAGCCGCCTCCATTGAATTGAGAGTAGAGGCGATGCTGTGCTTTGACGAGCTCCGCTGCAGAAAGCTCAGGGGTCGCAGCGGCGGTGCGCTGAGGCCCGCGTTGAGGGTCGATGGTTGGTTGGGGGGCGATAATGCGCTGGTCGGAGAGGCAAGGCCAGAGGTAGAAGCGAGGTCGTTTGTGGTATTGGATAGAGAGGGTGACTCGTCGATTGACGGCGGCGGGTTAGATGCTGCTGCTGCGGCAGTTGTTATTGCCACAGGAGACGATGAGGGAGACGACGAGGATGTCCAGAGACGGCCCAAGAAGCGCGAAGCTATAGTGCTGATGGCTGAAGCGCGGTCCGCATTGCTGTTAGTATCGCTTTGGTTGTTGATATTGGCGATCTGTGCCTCGCGGTAGGCTTGGTCAAGCGAAGCCAGCCGGTCTCTGCTGACCACATTGGATAGACTGAGGAAATGAAGCACAAATTCGTCTGCGTTGTAGTGGTAACAGTCCCAAAGGCCGCGCGAGAGAAGAAGCTGTATAGCATCCTCGAGTTCTGCGCACGCCAGCAAACGGGCCTGGTTGTTCTGCATAAGCGACAGAGCCACCCGCATAATGGTCTCAGCCGCGCCTTCGGCAAAGACCACATCGTACATGCGAAACAGCATGGGCAGGGGGCACGTCACAGCGAAAAACGAGAGGAACCATTGTGAAACGTAAGCAGCGGGGTCTACCTGCAAATCTTCCAAATGGGACGACAATTCCGGCAACGTGCTGCGCAGCAGTTCGCGGAATTGGTAGATTCGGACGTGCAAGCCAGCCAGATCTGGCATGTAGGAGCTCCGTAGATCGTAGTTTTCCATGAGTCTGTAAAATGGCACGTTAGTATCAAAATACAGCGGACGACCATGCCAATTATCAACAATACTGCCCAATTCACCGACAACGCACAACACAAAATTCGCATCATCAATGAAAATTGACACACACACACACACACACACACACACACAAAAAAAAAAACTCACTTGACGAGTACACAGAAAGCCTCTCTGTCCGGCATGTGCATCAAAAGCGGGCCGACAAGGAACGCGAGCCCCTGGCAGTAGCCGATGCGCGGCTCGTGCAGGCTGTAGCTCTTCAGCACGCGGCCCAGCATGCGCTGTCCGTCTCCGTCGGGGTCGCGGAACATGTCCACACCGGGGAAGCTGCGGCCGAGATCTTTGCCAATGATGCCCTCATAGGGACTGGTCGCCTCACAGAATCGCTCGTATTGGTCGAGCAGCGCCGCGTCGCGTGTCGCACCGGTCATGCCTTGCCACACAACACCACGCAACGGAGGCGGGATGCCCTTGCGAATCTTATTGGACAGCAATGTTGGTAGCCGGGCGGCCGTCTGGTGGTAGTCCTGGACGAGGGCCGCATAGAATTCAAGATCGGTCATCGGCGGTGGAGGAAGCATGGAGTAGCGTAGTGCGGCTGGCGTGGGCCCCTCGACCATATCGCGGAGCTGAGCAACAGAGACCGGACGCACGCGTCGCGGGGACTGTTGGGCGCTGTCGCGCACTTGAACCCGAATGCTTTTGGGGTTTGTCGCGAGCTTTGCGTTTTCCTGTTCGAGTCGTGCCAGAAGCATAGCAGTCTGTAGACAAAATTGTTAGCATTAAAGGACGTATCAAACGGCGGAGGGATGATACGATCATACATTATCGGAATTTTGCCCATTGGACTCCTCGTTTTCAGTTTGCTGAAGCTGCTCCCAGTTCACATCCTTGATCTCTTCGCTCTCCTCGCTCTCCTCGCTGCTGTCATCGCTGTCTGACTCATTCTCGGCCACTGTGGGCATCGTGGCTCTTTGGCTCCGTGCCATGGTAGGAGTGGACGGTCTGGCACCCTCGGTCGTTGCCCCTGTAGCTTCGCTGGACGTTGTGCTGTTCGTGTTGATACTCAGAACGGGCGGCTCAGACAGGCGGACAGTAACCAACGAGTCGTGTTCGTCCAGCCGAGGAGCAACGTCGGTTGCGGTATGGTCCTCTGAAGCACCTTCTGTGGCCTCTGTTGTCTCCATCTCGTCTTGAAACGCCTCGGCGGGCTCTTCAGGTATCAATGGAGATGCGGGCTCATGCTGTGTGTCGTCTGCAGTGTCTGCGTCGTCTGTGTCTCCCGAATCGGTAGGCGCTGTATCTGCTGAGTCTGAGGGTGCTGAGGACGCGTCGTCAGGCACGCTTTGTGTGACCGTGGTGTTTGAAGCTTCTTCTTCTTCGATTTCCGATTCCACGCTCTCCACTGCTTCTGGGGCGGCATCAAGGACGCTGTGTTCGCTCATAACGGCCACCTCCAGGTCATGCTTCGTTTCTGGCGTGGACTTCCGGTCCCCCGTTGCGGTGTCGGCATCCATGTTAGGTATATCGACTCGACCTTCGGATGTGAGGTCATCGGCCATCGGTCGTTGTGTGGGTTGTGTACCAAAGGTGCAAGAGCCGCGAGTGCTCTTTTCACGCGAATGGAGTCGCGGTTACAAAACTCGCGGTTGTTGGTTTAAGGGCCGTCTTCCCCCTTACCCCCCCTCAAATGCCAGCGCGAGCAGCAATGTGCATCGAGGGCCAAAGGGAGAAGGGAGAGAATGGCAGCGTGCGGGTTGCAGGGGGACAAACCCTGGCGCTGCACAGAAATTCCGCACAAACGTTGCTCTGGCCTGTCGACTTCCAATTTGGCCAGAAGAGGCCCGGCGAGAACGATATCAACGGCGAATCGAGCTTGTTCGCTGTCGTGATGCGAAACCTTGCGCTCAAAGTATCCTGCACCGTGGAGGGCTGTGTCAGATGGGACACAAGTCGAATACAAAAACCACACCGGTACAGAGGCCTGGGTAAACGCGGCGGAGGTGAGAAGAGTAGATCGTGCGGCTTAGCAAAGGCGTGTTAAGGTGTCGTATGGAAAGTGGGAGGTCGTTTAAAGGAGGAGGTTCTCTATGCGTGTTCCGCTTGAACTGAAACGGGGACGGCGGAACGTGACTAGACGATGGCTCGAGTTCTGGCGGAATGGTGAGAAAGAAAACGAAAACAAAGCAGTCAACAAAAGTCACAATGAGGGGACACGAGAATAGACAAAATCCACACCGCAAGAAAGGAAAGAGCGAAAGGACAACCCAAATAAGAGAGAAAGAACGACCCCCTGGTCGGCGGGAGAAGCGGAGGCCGGTAAACGAAGAAAATGAGATAGTCAAGATGGGGCAGGGAAGGAGCGACGGTGGTGAGGTTGTTCTCTCTTTCGCGTGTCCAATGGGGTGGACGCAATGGAGCTAACACTTACTGTATGCAGCAAGAGCTCATTTAACGATGGGAGAGTAACTGCAGAGCGGGGACCAATAATAGCAGGGTGGGAGGGAGGAAAAGGGGTGTGTGAAGGGTCCTTTGCAGCGGTTGGAAGGGTAAACAGGCAGGCAGACAGGGCAGGAATGAGGCGAAAGGGAAGGCACGACCATGCATAGGAATGCAGGCACCGGCCACCACGGAGCACTAAACCACCGCTAGCTAAGACTTCCAGGGGCCATCTCACGCGCCGATCTCACTCTGTGCCTGCCCAGTTGGTCCAGGCTTACCACAGTGGACTGTGTGCTCTTCTGCTCATGTGCTTTAGCCTTGCTATCGTTACTGTGGGCGGTCCAGCGTTTTGGGCCGCGCCTGCCTGTCATTGGATCTCCCGCGTCCTGCCATTTCCCATATTCATGCAGGTACAAAACGAAAATATGCAGGCAGGAGCTGGTGGTGTCGTGTCGTTCCCAGTCGTTCGTATCGGAGCAGGCAGGTACGATGGAATACGGCCCTCCACTGGAAAAAAGAAACGGTGAAGAAGCTGCACCAAACAACTGGCAGCCAGTCTTTTACAGCTTCTCGCAGCAGAATGCTCAGATCAAGTGCTCCGGAATTACTCTGCAGTTATCTGTTACGTGTTTCTATTTCCCATACTACAGAGTACTTTCAAACGCAACAAACGACGACCAGGATTGACCAGCTCATTTTTGTTGGTGGCTTTCGGGCGGTCAGCCTTCTGCTAGCACAGGTTGGGCCCCGTTCGGTCTGGCGAGCCTGGCTGGGCTACGGGCTACGGGCTATGGGCTACCGGCTACGGATGCCGGGCTGTTTTGATTCACCATGTGGTGTGACCGAGAAAACGCCCGGGACGAGGTCTTTTTTGTGCCATTCTTATATTTTCGTACCCCTGAAACTAGCGCCGTTAGTGGCGCGATTTGCCGCAACGCGACTTTAGTCTCAGACGAGGCACGCGTCACCAGCCGCCAACACGCCGGGAGCGGGGCAATCGCCGTTGCCTCCTCCACAGGCATCAGCATAAAACAGTTAATACGATACAGTAAAAGGAAAAAGAAAGCAATTGATGTAGAGAAAGCTCCCGCGCCTTTCGTATTATACCTAGACTGCCACGGGGAGACCCCAAGACTACCATCGGGAGGATCCATTGGTTTACTGCCTCCCGGCGACCATGGCCGTAGACCCCAACTTCAAGGCTTTCCATAAACACAGATGCACGACGCAAGCGTCCAAATTGACCGAACCTAGTCAATTCATACAAGGATGGCTCCGAGATGACGCCAGACACTGTACAGCGTACGGTGGGTTGTCGTGAGAATGTTGACCTGTAATAATTCTACCAAGCGTTTATATCTCTTCAATGGACTGCAATAAACCAACTGTCCAGACGGAGACACAACAGCAAACCAAGAACGCACCAAACAAAAACGTACACAAAAATATCCCAAACAGCGCCAGAAACAAGAGAGATATCACAAACACGCGCGCGCACGCAGACAATTTACGAAAATACACAACTAGGCCTGCCCTACGCCATAGGTATGCCTTGCTGTGCGCCGGGTGGCCCTTGCATCATACCCATCTGCGGAGTGCGGTGCATCGGCGGGCTGCCCTGGTTGACGCCGTGCGGCACTGGCGTGCTACCCGGTCCAGCCCGGTTGTTGGCAATACCGCCAGCCTGGTTTGGCTGGTTTGGCTGGTTCGGTTGTGTGGCAAAGGCGGGCTCCCGTGTGTAGTCGATGCCCGGATAGAAGCTCTGCAGCTTGCTGTAGAGTTCGCGAATGTACTTGAGCCGCTCCTCTCGGTCGCTGTTGGGGTCCTGGTCCGTCTGCTGTGCGGCAGCATCCGCTCCGGCTCCGGCCGGCGGCGGTGGTGGCGGTGCCGGGCGGAGACGGAAGCTGAGGCTGAGAGTCGGCGCGCTCAGGAAGCTAGGACCCTTGGCAGCATTGGCCGTCATCTTCCTGTCGGCTAAGCTTGCCAGGTACGCCAGGTTGGATTGGATACGTTTCATACATCTGTGCACTGTTAGTTGCTGCTTCATATAGAGATACATGCTGGGGGTAGAGAGGTAGAGCGCACTGAATATAGTCCGCCCGCACAAGCTTTTCCTCCTCGGACACGGGCTCTGTCGTCTCGCCGGGCTGCTCCTCAACACCAGCCTCAGCAGCGTGCTCCTTCTTCAATGCAACCTGGGTACTCCGCAGCTGGATGGACTCGTAGAGGAGCTCTTGGTTGATGTTCAGCAGGATGGTGAAGAGCTCCTTCTCGCGAGATTCGCTGCCGGGACTGAGCGGCGGGCCTTGTGCGGCGCCCGTGCCGTTAACAGTGGGGCCACCAGGGCCCGGGAACGTCGGTGTCTGGGGGGTGGATGCACCGGGTGGCAGGCCGGCCGAAAGCGGTGGCTGAGGGCCGTTCGGGTGTTGCACGTTAGGCGGACCGTGGGGACTCGGCATCGCGTTGAAGGGCTGCTGCTGCTGCTGTTGGTGAGGCGGCTGAGGTTGATGGATCTGTTGAGGGTGCGGAGATTGGTGCGGCGGCATCTGTTGGTGTTGTAATTGCTTTGGGGACGGAGTCGGCATGTGTTGCTGTGACGGTGTCGGGGGTTGCTGTGGCGGTTGCTGCTGTTGTGGACTTTGGACATGTTGAGGGGGTTGAGGAGGCTGCATATGTTGGGGATGTTGAGGGTGCTGTTGAGGGTGCTGATGAGGATGTTGAAGTTGTTGGTGCTGTTGCTGTTGGTGTTGCTGCTGTTTGTGCTGTTGCTGCTGCTGCTGCAATTGCTGTTGCATCTGAATCTGGTGTTGCTGCTGCTGCTGGATCTGCTGCTGCTGCGACATGGGCATGCCAGAGAGAGGGCCGCCCTGTTGCATGGGATTGAATGGCCGCTGCGGCGTGCCCATACCACCGGGACCTTGCTGCGGAGGCTGCATACGTTGTTGTTGTTGCTGCTGCTGCTGCTGTTGCTGCTGCTGCTGCATAAACACCTGCTGCTGCTGGGGCGTCATCGGGAACCCAGGCATCTGGCCCGCGACGGCCATCATATTGAAATTCGGCGGCATCTGTGGCTGACCGGCACTGGCGGGCATCCCTACGCCGTACGGCGAACCGGTATATGGCGCTTGATATCCCACTGCAAAAACGTTAGAAAAGACGGGACAGGACAAGCTGCCCCGCGCGGGGATGCTGGAGGCTATCGTCAAACTCACTTTGTCCATTGACTCCCATTTGCGGCATGCCGGGGCTTGGCATCATACCACCGGGTCCCGGCGCGCCCATCATATTCGGATTGCCGCCGCCTTGCATAAACGGCGACTGGCCGCCCGGCATGCCAAACTGCTGGGCGTACATCATCTGCTGCTGCGGCTGCTGACCCGGCATGGAGCCAGGCGGCATCTGCTGCTGTGGTGGCGGCTGCTGGCCTGGCTGCTGCATCTGTTGTGGAGGGGGCGTGTTGAAAGGGGCCGGCCCGCCCGGGTTGGGAAAGCCGTAGGGTGGTTGGTACATGGCTGTTGATATGAGAGGCGTTGAGGGTATAAAGGCGGTATGAGTCGACGCAAGACGGCAATATTGGCGATAGACGAAATGCGAGAGGCGCACGATGTGAACCGCGAGCGGGTGTGGGTCGACCGAAAACGAGAAAGATAGAAAGATCTTGGGTTGTCGGCAGGTATGGATAAGCTAGAGGGGCAGCGTGGGTTGTGTGTCGTCGACAGGCTAATGCGAGATGCGCAGATGCGGGTAGTCGATCGGAGGTTTGCAGCCTGACAAGGCTGTGTGTGGGCACCAAGAAGCGCGAAGCGCGTAAGCGGTGGCAGATGCGATTGAGAGCCTCGAGAGTCAGGTGACAATGATAGGCCACGAGATGGGGTACGGGGTGGATGGTGATGAGGCAATGTGGTGATGGAGGTGTGTGGCAGGGAGGATGTGGACACGAGTAATGTAAGGATGCCTGGATCCAGGAGTGTGTTGCCAGGGACGGAAGGATGAATGATGCCGGCGGGCGGAGGAAGGAAGGAGAGACCGGCGCGGAACGGGAAGGAGAGATGGGAGGCTTGCGTGAACGAGAGGAAAGAGCGATTGTGGACGTTGAGTGCGAAAGCGAAAAACGCGTCCCACAACAGCGCAGGCAGGTACGGAGCACAAGCGAATAGGCAGGAGCGAGGCAAAACTAGGGAAACAGGACAAAAAATATGCGCGGAAAAGAAACAGGGCTTAATGCCGGTGCAGCGCGCGGGGGATGGCGTGGAGACTTCGTGGTGGCAGGAGACAGGAACTGGCAAGTGCGAACGAGGGAAGAGGCAGCGAAGCAAAGGCGGACTGGCGTGGCGCTGGCTAGGCTGGCTGGGCTGGATGGATTTTCGCGCGCAGGCAGCCCGTTTTTCCGTCGCCGCGTCGTTGTTCGCATGGAGTGCGCTAGCGAATCAGAGGGCAGGCGCAAGAGGCAGGAGATGGCAAGAGAACCAATTGCAGGCGTGATATAAATGGGGCTGCTGCGAACTCCAAACGGCAAGTCAGTTACGGAGGAATACGTTGTAACACAGGCGAACCATACGAACGAGCAAGAACAGTTGTCGTACAACTTCGTTTGTGCATCATTTTATTCTCTTTTGAACCCGAATTTTACATGCTATTTCCTACTGGTATATCCTCGTTACAACGTACTCTCCCAGCACATCCTCACGACTTGTACGTCGCGCCGTACTTGGACACGCCAGCCACGACGTCCAAAAAGTTCTGCGCAATGACAGAGTCGGTCTTGGGCGAGGGGTGCAACTCGTCGTAAAACATGTAGTTCTCGATAACGCCCGCGGCGTCCGTGCAGTTCTGCGAGCTGGTGGGCTCGCAGTGGTGGAAGTAGCCGGTGCTGTTGGCAGGCGCCTCCAAGAACTGCGACGGGTTGTTGTAGATGTCAGTCAGGAGCTGGTGGGTGTTGTAGATGGACACGGAGGCGCCGAGCCAGCGGTGGCGCACGAGAGCGTGGAAGGGCACACCATAGTCGAAAATGGTGTTGATGTTGGCGGTGTACTCCAAGATCTTGTTGGCATACTCGGTCTCGTTATAGAGTGTCTTGTTGCCCCAGTACTGGTTGTCGCCAGCACCGCCGGCACTCTGGGGGCGGTACATTGGTACGAGTTGCAGCGGCGCGAGGTTGAAGAGGACGATGCGGCGGCCGCCGGAGGCATAGATGCCGTCGAGCACGGAAAAGACGCAGTCCACATAGGTAGTAATGTTGGTGCCAGCCGTTTGCGCGTCGTTCAAAAAGCCGCCATAGCCAATGTCGTTGGTGCCGATCCACAAGGCGTACACAGTGTTGTCGGCGGTGCGGTTCTGGTACAGTGAGTGGCTGCCGGCGGTGTCGGCCTGGAACGAGGGGATCTCGTCTTCGAGGACCGAGGGAAAGGGGCGGTTGATGGGCGAGAAGAAGCGGGCAGTGATCTCGTTGGAACAGACGGCGCCGCTGACAGCGTAGTTAAAGAAGGCGAGGCCGGGCGCGCTCTGCTGGACATACTGGCCCCATGTCAAGCCGCCACTGGCCGTGACATTGGTCTGGGTGGGAAGCGTGCCGGGGGGCGGTGGCTTGCCTTGGTGTGCGCCGTAATAGTTGAGACGGCCGTCGTCCGAGTAGCTGTCACCGAACGCGACGAGATTCTCGAATGAGTTGCAGGCAGCGGTCATGAGGCCACTGCTTGCGGCCGCCGCAAGAAGACACTGACGGATTCGCATCTTGCTTTGCGTGGTGAGAGGACTGTGAGAGAGCTAGAGAACGTAAAACAAAGAAGGAAACAGGGCAGAAAGCAGAAAGGCCGGGAAATATATGAAGATAGAGAGGGTACGAGCGAGGGGAGCCAGAATTGAAAAAAAAGAGTAAACGGCCAAAGAACCCATCACAGAGGATGCCAAGAGTGTCAACACGGGACGATGTCCATATTTATAACCGGCCACACGGAATACTGCTCGCGTATTTGAGATCATTATGGAGGGCTATACTTGACCCGGAAAGCTTCACAAACCCTGTGCATTCAACCGGACTGGGGTTCCTCACTCATTGCATCTGTTGGGGATGGTCTCACGGGAATAGCGGATGAGAGTAGCGCGAGACAAGACGACAGACGAACGCTACGAGTGCAAATGGGCAAAAAGCACAGACTACAACGGCTGTGCTACAGATGGAGCGGACTTGGTCGCAAGCTGTAGTCGGACGCGCAGCTGTTGAGATCGACGGCAGGCGGCTCGTACCCGTAAAATCAAAATGGGGTAAGCCAGAGAGACACACTCAAAAGATGCGAGAAAAATGCGAGAAAAAAAAGAAGAAGAAAAAAAACGCAGAGTCAAACTATTCCAGGCTTGGGTGGGAGAAGCTCGGGATCTTGCAGATATCCATCCTCCCACTCGCTTCGAGATCCGTACAGCCGACATTGTATGTAGCTGCGCGGGTGGCAGCTCGCACACAAGTGTAACAGAGCTCGAGACAGAAAGCCCGGCGTCAGTCTGGACATGGGCAGAATGCGGGGAAATAACAGCGCAATGTTGATGTTAACGGAAGGGCGGGGATCAGGTAGTGCCGCCGAGGATGCATAAAGGCTTTGTCTGGGATGCAAGTGTGAGGTACGCCAAATCTTGGAAACGCTTGCGAGCGCAGTCGAGGGCCTGTCAAAACAGCAAAATCCCAAGAGGCCCACCGAGACCAGGCAGTGCCTGCCTGTTGATATCTGGAGTGCAGTTTTGCATCATTGACTGTCGACCTTCGCGTCTGCTTGTAGGCGAGGGACATGTGCACAGTCCGCACCGCGACAGTAAGCGAACCACCATACGATGTCAACAATCGGAGCCACGGTCTGGCGGCTTGAAAGCTCGCGTAGTATCGCCCAAATGGTGCGGTAAACGGGACGGCAAGCCGCTGAACAGCGGTGAAAGGTTACCTTAACCAGGGCCTTCGTCCAAACCGTGAACCAAATACCGGCGCTCTCTTCGTCGTTCTTCTCTTGTTTCTTCTTTGCTGCGGTGTTCCCCTCGTCCCCTCGTCTTGTTATACTTGACGATCGTCGCCGTTAGCGCAATCTCCTCACCGGATATCAGCCTGAATTGCTGAGCAGAGCTGCCGCCCGCCCGACTGCCACGGTTACACTGCAGCGGGCCTGGACCGTGCTGTCAGAACCAGATCGTGTATTCGACAATCCAGGGTGGTCTCCGCTGCTGTCTAAATGTCTGGCTGTCGCCTCAAAAGCGTTCGATAACCAACAGGCGCCTGGCCGGTAGTTCCATCAAGAAAGGGAGCACGACAGGCCTCTGATTGACAAAAGCAGGTCGGAGCATGTGACATATGACATAACTGGCAAGGTGTTATGCTCTTGCGTTAGTGTCATTCTGTATCTTACTTGTATCTGAAGATGGGTGTGAGCGTCGACATCATAAGTTTGTCTGAGTTTGGAGCTTGTATGTGTTGTTTTGTTTAGTCCAAAACAAGCCTTCCCGCAGTACGGAAGGACTAGCTGACAGGAAATAGCTAGGCCAGGCCACCACCAGTCGCGCCTTCCCGCTGCTCTGAGGAATTGGCGAATGGTGTGGCGGCAGGCAAGTGCGATAAGATAGGGCGACAAAGACGACAAGAGCAGAGTCATAGGCTCTTCAGAGCTGCACCAGGAAAGAGCACCCCGCTATCAGCGGGTTTTGATAGCCAAAGCGGCCTTCCGCGGACCTCACTTTTTTTTTGGTAGACTTTTGTTTGTGTGACTCAAACGACCACAACAAACGACACACCAGACGAGCAAAGACTCGCCGTGGTCACTACTGCACGAGCACACCACCGCTTAGTGAATCACCTATATAAATCGACGACAAATCCAGAGAACAGGCTGAGAGGGCTCTAGATTGACCGGCAGCTATCGTCTTCTTCCTCACATCGTACCGGCTTTACACATTCGAAATCTTCCACTTCGCCCACCATGTCTCCGGCCTTCGACCTGCAGACGTGCGCGCGGCCCAACATCCTGGCCCTCGAGCCGTACCGCTGCGCAAGAGAGTGAGTCCCGACACACGTTTTGGCCCTTCTACAAGCAATCGCCTGGGTCTTCTTCTGACTTGAGTTTTAGCGACTACAAGGACGACGGCTCCAATGTCCTGCTCGATGCCAACGAGAACGCCTATGGACCGCCAATTGGCGCCGGCTCCGCATCCTCCACCCTCGCCGCCGAGGCCGAGGCGGCCGGCCTCGACCTGCTCGGCCTCCACCGCTACCCCGACCCCCACCAGGCCGACCTCAAGCAGCAGCTGTGCACGCTGCGCAACACCCACGCCCACACGGCCAAGACGCTGACGCCAGAGAACCTGTTTGTCGGCGTCGGCAGCGACGAGGCCATTGACGCGCTGCTGCGGTGCTTCTGCGTGCCCGGCCGCGACCGCATCCTGGTGTGCCCGCCGACATACGGCATGTACAGCGTCTCGGCGCAGGTCAACGATCTGGGCCTCGTCAAGGTGCCGCTGACGCCCGCGCCCGCGTTTGGCGTTGACGTCCCGGCCGTGCTGGCGGCGCTCACGGCGGCTGTCGAGGCGCAGGACTACGACGTCAGGGTGGTGTACCTGTGCTCGCCGGGCAACCCGACGGGCGCGGCGCTGCGCAAGGCGGACATTGCGGCCGTGCTGGGCCACGCGACGTGGAACGGCATTGTGGTAGTCGACGAGGCGTACGTCGACTTTGTGGCCGACCAGCACGGCGCGTCGCTCGCCGAGTGGGTGCTCGAGTGGCCCAACCTCGTGGTCATGCAGACGCTGTCCAAGGCCTTTGGCATGGCCGGCATCCGGCTCGGCGCCGCGTTCTGCGCGCCGCCCGTCGCGCGCCTGCTCAACGCCCTGAAGGCGCCCTACAACATAGCCAGCCCCACGAGCGCGCTCGCGCGCGTCGTGCTGGCGGCGGACGGACTGGCCGCGATGGACGCCAACCGCGCGAAGCTGGTGGCCCAGCGCGACCGTCTGGTGGCTGCGCTGCCGCAGATTCCCGGTGTCGGGCGGCTCCGCGGCGGCACCGACAGCAATTTTCTGCTGTACGAGATGCTCAACAAGCAGGGCGAGCCCGACAACGCGACGGCGCTCGCCGTGTACACGAAGCTGGCCGAGCAGCGCGGCGTGGTCGTGCGGTTCCGCGGCAAGGAGCACGGCTGCCTGGGCTGCCTGCGGATTACGGTTGGCACCGAGGACGAGGTGACACGATTCCTGGAGGCGCTCAAGACGACGCTGGCCGAGTTGAGAGGGTAAGAGAAGGAGATATAGATTTGATTTTCTGCAAGCGATTTAATTGAAAAGTACAACGGGCATTTATTTATTATTTTATTGTCGTTGGGATTTTTTATCTTCGTTTTATTTTGCGATTATTTTGATGTATTTTGGCGGATTTTTTAATACTTTATTTGCTTGACTTCGACTATGTTATTTACCTTTTTATGTATATTTACACCCATCCCAACGACGCCCTCTCAATAGCTCTTGGGCAGGCCAAGGGCCTTTTCGGCGACAAAGTTGCGAATCATCTCGCGCGACACCGGCGCCAGCCGCGGCACCAGACTCTCCCGCAGGTACCGCTCGACATGGAACGCCCGCGCGTAGCCCATGCCGCCCATGGCCAGGACCGCCCGCTCGCACGCCTGGAACGCCGCCTCGGCCGCCAGGTACTTGGCCATGTTGCATGCCACGCCGAGATGCGCCGGCAGCTTCGTGCCGTCGCCCTGTGCCGTGTTGTTGTGCACGGCGGCGTCGTACTGCGCCGCCGCGTTGTACACGACCAGCTTGGCAGCCTCCAGCGCCATCCACGCCTCGGCCAGCGGGTGCGCCACGCCCTGGTACGCGCCCACGGGCTTGCCAAACACGACGCGCTCGCCCACGTACGCCACGGCACGCCGCAGCGCCGCGTACCCGAGCCCCAGCGCCTCGCCGCCAATGAGGCAGCGCTCGGCGTTGAGCCCGTGCAGCACGATGCGGAAGCCCTGGCCCTCGGCGCCCACCAGCGCGGCCGCGCCGTCCTCGACCTCGTAGTTGTCAAAGAAGACCTCGTTGGCGTCGACGGCGCGGCCGCCCATCTTGGGAATGGGCTGCAGCGACAGGCCCGGCCGCGTCGTGTCCAGCGGGATGCACAGCAGCGTCAGCGCGCCGTCACCGTTGTGAGTGTCGCCCGTGTCGCCCTGGCCTGTGCGCGCCAGCAGCACCATGCGGTCGGCCACCTGCGCCGACGAGATCCAGATTTTCTGGCCCGTGATGCGGTACGCAAAGCGGCCGTCCGGCTTCGCCACGCGCTCCGCACGCGTGCGCAGCTTGCGCGTGTCCAGGCCGGCGTCCGGCTCCGTCACGCCAAAGCACGTGCGCCACTCGCCCGAGATGATCTTGGGCAGCCAGGCGGCGCGCTGCGCGGGCGTGCCGAAGCGCGACAGCGGCTGGGTCGCATAGACGTTGGCGTGGATGGACTGGGCGCCCGCGAACCCGGCACCCGACTCGGCAATGGTCTGCAGCATGGTCACGGCCTCGGACAGGCCCAGGCCGACGCCGCCCAGCTCTTCGGGCAGCGCGATGCCAATGTAGCCGGCGTCGGCAATGGCCTTGTGGAAGTCGCGCGGGTAGGTGCCGGTGTCGTCGCGCTCGGCCCAGTATTCCTGGCAGGTCAGTACGGAGGACGTTCTTTTTTGTTTTTTTGTTTTTGTTTTTGTTTTTTTACATAAACATATCATGCCAATACCCCAACGTACATCGGGGAAGTCGGCGCAGACGCGGAAAACGGCCTCGCGCACTTGGCGTTGGGTCTCGGACAGGCAGCTGGCGTCCATGAGACTCAAGCGAGGGTCAGAGGCAGCACTGCCGCCTGCTGAAGCCATGCTCCGACGACCAGAGGCAGCCCATGCGGGCGAGACAGCTTTCCGTAGTGGCCGACACGTCCGGACAGAGGCCGCCAGCCGGAAAGCCGCACGGCGGCCGACAGCGCAAACGGGAAACTGTTTGAGAAACGACATGGCGGCGGAGTTGTCAACGTAGACAAGATCGGATGGCCTCTGCGGAATAAATAAAGCAAGGACACGTTCTGGCTCGGGTCGGCGTTTTGCTCCTATGTTTTCTGAGATCGTGAGGGGGCATTTAAACTGAAGACACAGCCTCGGCGACTAAGACCGGCGATGCCAATGCGCGTGTAAGACGACTGGATGACCGCTACAAGTTCAGGGCGGACTAGGCCGCGGCACAGCGCTGCACATCGCTAAACCCCATGTAAGTTCCCCATGACTGGCGCACCAGTGCAGCTTGTGCGGGGAACCCACCGAAGTCTTTTATTCCCACGCGCGCTCTTCTCCGCACGTTTTTCTGATAGCCGACTCGGACGGACGTCTGGAATGGTTGAGATTATTGCTGCTTGGTATTTGCTGCACAGTCTATCTATTTGTATCCTGGCCGACGAATTTGTGAGTGACTCTATGGTGTCGTTTCCACCGTTTCTAAAACCCACATCTAAAAATGGCACGCGGCAAGACGGCGTTCGTTTGTGTGAAGCATAAGACGTTTGACGTCTGCCTGACGCGCCCCAATGTTCCCAACGCCTTGCTGGCGAAGACAATGCCCATACGGGAGAGCGTTGACAAGAAAAGCAACAAAAAAATAAAGAGAAGACGAAAAACGAGACAACATCCACCCCCAACAGCTACGCCATGCCAAAGGCAAACAAGGCACAGGCCACGCTGACAACCGTCCACCGCCGGTCGACGTGCGACATACCCCGCGGGCTCGCGTTTTTGGTCGCTGAGGGCGAAGGCGCCGGCACCGTCGGCGTGGGAGGCGTCGGGGGCGTGGAATGCGTCGTGGGCGCTTGGTCTATGCCCAGGACCTTGTTGAGCGCCAGGAGGCCCTGCACCGTCTCGAGCGCACACATCTCTTGGCCCAAGCCGACGCTGCCGTCGAAGCCGCCCACGTACCACTTCTGGCCGCACGTCGTGCCGTTTTGCGTCGGCGCTCCGTCGATGTTGGCGCCCGTGCAGGCCTTGCCGGCAGCCACGGCCGAGGTGCGCATGTACTCGGTCACATTGGGCGCCAGAGACGGTAGCACCTGGACGGCCGAGTACATGAAGCGGGACAGGAAGCCCTTGAAGGTCTTCATGTCCTTGGTACAGGTGCCGACGCCCTCGCAGGCGTGCTCCCACATGATGTTGGTCGCGTTTTTGTCGGGCGAGAAGAAATGCCGGGCCGCGCCCAGCAGGCCCTCGGCGCGTTTCGCCCACACGTCGTCGCCCGTATGGTTGGCCAGCACCGCGGCGCCGTACAGGAAAATGCCGTTCTGGTACGAGAAGCTGAGCGGGTTGATCTCCGTGCAGTTCGTGGCCGAGTCGGTGCCGTCGTACACGTTGTAGTGGTCGTCAATGATGCCGACGGCGTCCGTCCAGTCCCACACCTTGTGGGCCCAGTCGGCGTACGTCTTGTTGCCGGTGAGCAGGGCCAGGCGTGCGGAGATGAGGAAGAAGCCGCCGTTGCTCGCTGAGTTTTTGTAGTTCAAGCCGTTGAAGTTGTCCGCGTAGATCTGCCACGTGAAGCCGCCCGCACAGTTGGTCGTGTTCCAGCGCACGACCATGTCGTTCCACACATTGACGGCCAAGTCCAGCCAGCTGGGCACGCCCTTGGGCGTCAACGCCGCGGGCTGCGTAAAGTTGTGCTCCGCAGCAGTGAGCACGGTGAAGCCCCAAAAGGCCTGGTCGTCGTTGCCCTCGTCGAGTCTGTGGGCCGGCACGATAAAGTCGTGGGCGGGGCCGGTGTTTTGCAAGATGGCCGTCGCAATAGTGTCGTCGTAGGTGGTGTCGTTGGTGTAGTACGAGTAGTCCAGCATGGCACCCATCAAGGCACCGGCTTCCCACCAGTAGTATGGGTCTGGCAAGTCTGCAAAACTCTGGGGAGCGAAAGAGCATGTTAGCATACCGACAGTTTACGTTGACAGTACATCTGAAGTGCATCCAATATCGACATCGGGAAAGACAGAGAAAGAGAGAAAGAGAGAGCACGTACCGATGCATTTCCCAGGTAGTACGACATGGCGCCTTTGGCCAGGGTGCTGGCAACACCCTTGATGGAATCTAGAGTTTGTTAGTGACTTGCAGATGACGTACAACGTGGCACAAAGACACGTTGGAGGCATTGACAACGTAAACCGTCATCCTCGTCGTCCGCACCGGCCTGGGCGACGTACCGGTTTTGTTAACGGAAAGATCTGCCGGTGCCACGGCGTCGGCAGCCGCCACGACAGCAGCCAAAAAGGCCGCCTTGACGATCAACATGATTGCTGAGCTATGTTGAGAGGTGTATGAAGAGGACGCAGAACAAAATAAAGACAAATGCCGATGGCAACAGTGGAAGGAAACGAGCAAGTCGATCAGATCTGAAGGAATGCAGGAAGACTGGCGGTAGCTGCGCTGCCGTTTTTCGGGGCCACGACGGTCCAATTGTCGTTTCTATTCGCCGGGTGTGGTCAATGGCCAAAGACAAGAGAGAAGTATCAATAACAACGAACCAAGATGGAGAGGTAATGAAAACAAGATGGTCGACCAGCAAATGGCTGTTTGTTGTCCAAGATAAAGGGAATAAACAAGTTCCACCAGGGAAAAGGAGAGAAAGGAAGAAAAGGAAGAAGAAAGCGACGAGAAGAAAAGAAGTGGAAATGAAGATGAGAAAGCAATGCACAAACCCAGAAAGCAATAAATCCGTTCCTGTTCCAAGACGTGACACGGAAAGGAAACGGGGGAACGAGGGACAAGGACGAGGAAAACGCAGAGGAATGGAATACGAGAAAAGGACGCCCCAAAACAGACTAGAGTCGTAGCTTCCTTCGCCGTATGCGCCGTGAGGTGAGCAAGTGGGACTGGTGGACAGACAGCCAACGGAGGAACGAGCGACCCAGGAGCGGCTGAACAGAGAGTGACAAAGTGACAAAGTGACAAAGAAGGAAGGAAAGAGAACGAGAAGCTGGCGGCGAGAAACACAAAAGGGAAAGAGCCAACGGTCCCGGACGCTACAAAAAAGATGGGAGGGAAGGCACGACCTGCGACCGCCCTTGCAAGGGAGCACCCAAATATAGATGCTGAACTACGATGTAAGATACAGGAAGACAAAACACACTAGGTTGGACAATGGCATTCGGTCGCTCAGGCACAGTACGCTAAAAGTACATTCAGACTACGAGCCAACGGAGCTGGCGTTCCTGGACGGCAACGATGCGGTGACATTGCTCCCGCTTGGTATGCAGAATGTGCTGATGCCCAGGTACAAACAGCCCAAGGAAAGAGCTATCGGCGCGTGGCGAGGCTGACATTTAGGGCGTTTGGGAGTAAGCGCGCCTTGGCACGCTTATTTATCGGGGGCCTTTTGCTGATGTATTTTGCCTTTTTATATTTTCTTTGACTTTCTTTCTTCCTGTCTTCGTTGGCGCCCCCGATGTCTGTTTTCGGGTCTAGCCAGTGGCGATCGCTAGGGCGAGGCAGCCAAAAAAAAAATGACAGCTTCACGTAGTTTACTGGACGGCTGTCAGAGTTTTCGATCGAGGCTCGGCCGCATCTGCCGGCGCAAAACTACAGATCAGGTATGCGCGTTTCGCCGCCTATTCGGTGCCTATGACATATTCGTCTTGTTTCGATCTCGTCTGCTGTTGAACGTTCCACGTCCCACGAACCATGCACCAATCAGGGCCTCGCCGTACGGCAGAGTGGCAGGTGGAGCGTACGGCGGCCCTACAGTGGGGCCTTGACATCCGGCCAAGACAAACTACGACGGCGAATCGCTGACAAAATCACTCGAAATCCGTGGTCCTCTCATATCTCGAAATGGACAACACCGCATGCTGAGACTGGACGATCCGTTTTACACGTGGTCAAGACATAGCGAGTTGGCTGACAGTACGGAGTAAGTACAACGTACTTCGTACTCTCTACAAATATTGGCGCATAGAGGGGGCTCCTCGAATTCCCTTTTCTGGCTGGCCCAACACAGGAATACGAACACACAGACGCACCGCGCAGGGGGCTGCATGTCTGACGATAGAAGCAGCCTCCATCACAACAGCAATGGCCGAGTACCGTTGTACGGAGAGGTACATTTGTACAATGCTGCAAAGCTCGTATGTTGTCCGTCGACTTACGGTACTTTCTGACGCCATGGTGGAAATTAGTACCATTTTTTCAATAGTCTTGGCTGTTGGCCGTGCCGTGTCTACGTCGTACGGAGAGTTGTTGGTGTTGATCTAGTCCGTTTTTGGTAACCTTTTACCTGTCCCTGACAGGGGTTTGGGCTGCGGCTGATAGGCTGAGGCTGAATATTCAGAGATAAGATGAAACGAAACAATGCAACAATGCGACGATGGTGCGAAGAGCCAGGGTCAGAACGCGAGGAGACGAGGAGAACGACGAAGAGGCATCACCAGAGTACGACGTACGAGCTTCTGAATACATTGTCACGGGAAACTCATAATGAGACACAAGACAAAGACAATGGGACAGACGGGTACATCGGACGAGGAAAGGGAGGAAGAAAGCTGCGATAAGTACAATGTGAAAAGCACACGAGGACAGCTTGGGAAGTGTGCATCGTACAATT
Source organism: Sporothrix luriei (assembly GCA_021398005.1). Lineage (NCBI taxonomy): Eukaryota > Fungi > Ascomycota > Sordariomycetes > Ophiostomatales > Ophiostomataceae > Sporothrix > Sporothrix luriei. The sequence goes on from WNLO01000008.1 coordinate 292,868, forward strand.
GGGCTTGGCTCTCAACCCTGGAACTTACAGTCTGCCCATTTCTGCGCCCCGTGAGTTGACGTCTTGCACTTGCTGATGTGGCTAACCTGAAACTCGTGCTACAAACGGTCACGACGAGTGCTGTGCGACACATATTTTATGGACCGGTTTCGAGGTTGGTCTGTTGCCGATTAGGAGAGATCATACTCTCCCGATACTGCCAGTTATACGACCGTCAGAGATCAGAGCCCCGGAGGCAACCCTGGCCGATATTCCCCCAAGCTAAAACGGAAGCTGCCGTATGACAGCCCCGGCTCGGTAGCAGCCGTCTGACGGATCGTATGCTCCGTCTGGCTATGCATACGGACTGAATTTCTTTTTGTTCTTGTCTTTCCAGGTTCGTGTCTTGCCTTTTAATATGAGAGCACCTAACATGTTAGTTACGAGGCAACAAAGACAACGTGATAAGGAGAATTCAACAGCGCCACGTCAATGAGGCCCCCAAACCTCTATCAAACACCAATGGCCGGATTTTGCAACTGTTATCTACAACGTTTGCTATCCTCCTGGGAGAGGAGGGCCTCTGTGTGACGATGACCAACGTCGCCTCCATTGTCCAATATATTGCTGGTAGATTCATATAGAATGCACGCTTGAGCTGCTCCTGGTGTCACACGGATACTATTTATATCATTCCACATGTGCCGACGGTTCGCCAAAGCTGCTCCCCGCCCTTTTAAACAAGAATGGCTGAACCCCTTAATGACTTCTGAGCTTGGCTCTTTGATCTTGGATGCTCTGTGCTGACACTTGCTCTTAACATAATGAACAGCTGATCAGAGTCCCAAAAGTTTGCCCCCTCCCCGCACCCGGCACCGACCAATTGTGAACCCTCCTTTTGACCGTTGTTCGTCGACTTTCCCCTCTCCGCAAACGTCGAAATATTAAGAACTCGCTTTATTTCACTAGTTTGCAATACCCCATATCCCAGATCGTGGAACACCGGATCCTTCCAAACCGATCCCTCTTCACTTTCTGAAGAGAACACCCCGAGGCCCTTGACTTTCGCACCACATTTCCAAGCTCTCACTAGTCAACAACACTCGTCACTTCTGTCACCACCACGCCCGACCTTCACCATGTCGTTCCCCAAGCTCATCCCTGCTTTTACAGCCAGAGTAGGTTCACCTCTCCCAGATACCATCGTAAAAACTCACACACCTGCTCGTAATGGTCCCTGACGCGCACGCTCCACCCACCCCCAGGTCCCCATCCGCCCGGCAGACGCCGTCGGCTCCAGCAAGGGCGGCCTCAACCTCGTCCGCATCGTCTCCGTCGACGAGGGCCACGGCGGCTCCCTCGTGTCCGAGCCGGGCTACCCCGTCGCGGTGGACGCCCGGTTCGTCCACGGCGCTGACTACATCCGCCCCGAGGACGACGGCCGGCGCCTGCGCCTCGACGTCAACGCGGTGCTCCGGCAAAACGGCCGCGACGACGACGACGCCCTGCTCGCCTTGCGCTACACGGGCCTGATTGCGATCACCGACGCCATCGACAAGGTGCTGTCGGGCGCGCCGGGCGCGGCGTCAACGCCGCAGGGCCAGGTGTTCACGCAGGTCCACTTCGAGTCGGGCCACCCGTCGCTCAAGGCGCTCGAGACCAAGCTGTACGTGGCGGCCGGCCGCTTCCTTGTCGAGGCCGGTCAGCCTGTGATTGTCGAGTACAAGATCAGCGAGGTGTCCGTGTAAAACACCAATGCAGCTAGCTGTAAGAAAAGGCAGGGGCGAGATCCAAAAAATAAAACAGTGTATCTTTATATGAAAGAGATGTGAAAAAAGTGCAACATATATGTAAACATGGCCATCAGCACCCAACCGTCTGCTTGGACAAGCTCAGCCATCCAACGGCCACCACATGTGCCTGACAGCAATTCACAAAACAAAACGCCACACATTATGCCAAACCGCAGTCCACACCTGACTCGACCGGTAGCATCGTTCGACATCCATCAGGAGTCTTTTTGTCTTTACAAAAGAGGCGCCCCCCCTTGACTTTACAACGCAACACCGCTCAGCTGCAGTAGCCGTTCGCCGACCTGCACGTTGGCAAACTCGTAGGCCTTGGAGCCTTGTGGGAAGGTGCCGTTGGCGGCCCAGAGGTCGATCAGCGGCTGCATCGGCTCCAGCTCGTGCGGCTTGAGCATGTCGAGCGCCGTCGCCGTCAGCACAAAGTGGCTGAAGCAGCTGTTGAGCTGCTTCTCGAGGTTGAGGTGGTAAAAGGGGTCGACAAAGTGCGCCCAGTACAGGTGCGCGTAGACGCGGAACATCTGCCGGAAAATGGTCTGGCAGACATCGACAAAGTTCTCGGGGAACCCGCTGCGCTTGCCGACCCAGTCGCGCTGCGGGTCGCCGCCGCCGAGACCGCCGCTGGACGAGGACGAGACGAGGCCGGACAGCTGGGCGGGGGACGCGTTGTTGCCGCTGCCCGTGGACAGGGCCGGGTTGACAGCGAACGAGACGCCCGAGGCTTCGGTGGGGAAGATCTTGGTGTCGTCAATCTTGCCCGAGATCCAGCGCTGCATGAGCGTCATGTACTCGTAGGCGGGCAGCTCGACGGGCTCTCGCCGGGCGTTGAGCCAGGTGAACGAGTGGTTCGTGCCGGCCGACATGCGCGGGCACGTTGTCGGGTTGCAGATGGACTGGCCGTCGTCTTCCTTTTCGTGCAGCACCCGCACAAAGTTCCACAGGTTTCTGTAATGCTCGACGACTGGACATGTTAGGACGGGACGGGGCAGGGGCCGCAGGGGCCGCTTAAAGAGCCGCGTAAACGCAGCAGAAACACTAAATCATTGAAACACTTACTCTGGTGTGCAATCCACTCGCCCTGCTCGACCGTCTTGGGCCGGGCACTCAAGGTCATAAAGTTGCCCTTGACGATGTGCTTTGCGTACGAGGGGTTGAGCCACAGCGGCAGCGGCCGCGGCAGGTGGTACGAGGTGAGCACCTCGTCAGCCGTGGGAAGGATGGAGCGCAGACCGCCGGATTCGTCCATGCCGATGGTCTGTGCGAGGGATGGCGAATTGGGCAGCGGCGGAAGTGTGGCCACGCTCGAAGCAGTCTGGCTTCCGGGTAGCGGCGGCAGTTCACCGCCTGCAGAGCCACCGACGCCGACACCGATGCCGGACAGGTTCGACGTAGAGGTGGCGGTGCCAATATTGCCGTTGTTGTTTTGGGACTGGATCTGGCTCTGGAGGAGGTTGCCAGTGCTGCCACTGCTGGGTAGGCCGCCCGCGGAGGCGGAGGAGGGGACGCCGGAGGTGGGCGTCAGGGGTTGGCTGGAGGTGGACGAGGTTGGGCTCTTGTTGCCCGTGTTGGCCGTTCGTGCGGAAGCGCCACGAAAGCGGGCGTTTCTGGAGGCGTGTTAGTGAGGGTGGGAGGGGACAGAAAAAAGGAAACGGAAGCAGTGATGGATTCAGGATGAGTGAATGATGGAACAGAAATCGAAGTATGGTTGGTAACGAAAACGGCGAATGAAGTGCTGGGGCCAGGCTGACGATCTGCCAACGCGCAGCCGTTATAATATAGGACGAATAAGACGAACGTGCGCGCACGGCAGCCGTCCCCTCGTTATAGTGTCGTCCGACAGCCGCTGGCCAAGTGCCATGCCCATCCAATAACGGCCAATGGCCCTTTACGCCCTGAACTCGTGAAATGACATGCGTCATGCGAAACGCGTTTTCCGGCGGGCTGCTTGGAGGATGTGCAGCACAGCCATTGAGGGAAGGTATGGTGTATGCAGGGAGCATAGATTGAGAGCAGAGAGATCAGACAAAGAGTCGACTTACATTCCCGAAAAGAGGTTCGACATGGTCGGTTATGAAAAAGGCGCCAACAGCACAGCTGTTGCAGTCGGGACAGCCGATGGAAGCTCGCGAACAAAGAATCGTAAGAGGGGTGGGGGATGGATGTTGGTGGAAGAAACAAAGAGGCGGTAGGGGGTTGTGGCCGTGCTATTCGTCGACCTGTCTTTTCGTCGTCGAGTGGATTTCGGTTCCGGTTCTGTGTTTCGAGTCCAGGTCGAGGCGGCAGTGATGGCGGGGCGGATGGGAGGAGGGATACACAGTCGAAACAGGAGGTCGGACGGGGGTGCTGTTGTTTCGAGAGGGGAGACTGGCAAGGCGGCAGACGCTCAGAGCATAGACAGAAGCGACAAATTGCCAGGACGAGGCCGAGATCGAGATGTGGAAAACTCGAGATGCACAATATGAGAGATCTTGGAAGGCGGTCAGACTCTGACAACGTCCCGGCTCAGTGCGTATGGGCCGCGATATCGACCGTCGTCGTGGATGCGGTGCAGGCGGCAATCAAGCACGGCGAACGAGCGGCGTGGCTGAGGTTGGCAGAACGGTCGAAACGGTCACAAGCTGGAGGATCCAAAGTCACAGAGTCAAAGAGTCCAAGAGTCAACGGAGCACGGGAACGAGGACTCGAGTTGTGGTGGGAGACGGGATTGGCGTATCCAGAAAGAGAAGGAGAGAACGACAACAGGCAGAAAAGGGGAAGCGGGCAGCAGCAGCGGTGAGGGGTGTCAGTGGCGCTGGTGCTGGGGTGCAACCGCTGGCAGCGGGCGCTACTGGGGGGAGGGAAAGGGGGGTGCCTGGGGATACACTAGCGGAAAGAGCGCTATTAGGGAAAGCAAAGGGCAGGCGCGAGCCAGGGACTGCCCAAGCGAGAAGGCGCTGCGGAGAAAATACAACGCAGAGGGAGAAAGAGAGAACAGCCTAGTACAGAATCTTCCATTTGTGGAAATCGCACTGAAGACAATTTATCTAGAATAAGGAAGCCACACCATCTACATCGGAAGGCGGGCTTCTGCGTCTAAAGCTTTACTTGTGTGTTTGAGTGACTACACGTGACTGAAATTGACAGTGGTGCTGGGGTGGTAGTTGCTCCCTATTGTGCAGCTTTCTCAATAGGCGGCGCCACGCGTTGGAGGTCCCTGGCGCCGCGCTTAACCCAACACGGGCAAATGGCCTGCACCAGCCACAAGCAAGACAAGTGCAGACAGCAAACAGCAAACGGCGAACAGCAACAGCAAACGGCAAACAGCTTGTCGCGGCCGTGTCCAAATTTGGCGCCAAAGTTTTGACCTCTTTTCGGCCGTCGTCTTTTCTGCCCAGGGAAGCCCGCGTCCACGGTTCGACTCGGTTTCCAACTTCACTTTGTTCTTTCACTTCGTTGTATTTTCTCTTCTTTTGCCCCCTCGTTTTCCCGCACAATGTCCGACTCAGAAGGACACGTCGAGTCGCCGGCGGCCGCGGCCGACTCGCCTGTGGCGTCACCTCCGGCTGACTCGCCCATTGCCGACGACGACGATGCGATTGCGAGCGGCGATGACCTGTTTGGCGGCGGTGACGACGACGACGAGGGCCAGCTGTCGGACCAGCCGCTGAGCGAGCACGGCCTCGACTCGGACGACGACGCAGACCAGGACGGCGAGCGCTATGGCGACGACGGTGGGCGCAGCGCGCGACAGCAACAGCGGCAGACGCGCGAGGAGACGGAGATGGACGTGGACATGTACCGGCATAGGACGCCCAAGTCGACAGACGGAAATGTACGTGAAGCGATGGCCGTCCGGGAACCTGGCCACTGAATGTATTGCCGTGGGGGGTTTACTAACATGACCAGCTCCAATCCCTGCGCATCCCTCCCTTCATCAAGATGAACCCCGAAGAGTACCGCCCCGACACCTTTGTGCCCACCGCCTTTGACCTTGAAAACTCCCTTTCCAAGAACCCGCACTCGGTCGTCCGCTTCCGCCGCGACCCCGAAACCGGCGCTGTCCAGAGCAACGCCGCCATCTACCGGTGGAGCGATGGTTCCGTCACGCTGGCCGTCGGCGACGAGCACTTTGAAGTGCTGACCAAGGGCCTCGCCGACCCCGACACCCTCACCGACAAGGGCGGCTACCAGGAGCTGCAGGACGCCCACTACTACGCCGCCGCCGCCCATCTGAGCAGCTCGCTGCTCCTGACCGTTGGCCACGTCACCGCCCAGTACAGCGTGCGTCCCAACCACACCGTGGCCGACGACGCCCTCAAGCGCCTGACCGACCGGCTGCAAGCGGCCACGCAGGGCCCCGACCACACCGCCAAGATGATCATCCGGACCGTGCGCGACCCGGAGCTGGCCAAGAAGGAGGCCGAGCTTGCCGAGAAGGAGCGCGAGCGGGCCAAGCGGCGGCGCGAGACGGCGGCGGCTCGCCTCGACGGATCGGCGAGTGTCGGCGGCCGTTCGGGCTGGGGCGGCGGAGCGCTCTCGGTGGGCGACCTGGAGGGCGGTGGACGCCGCGGTGGCGGCCGTCGCAAGGGCGGTTCGGGTGCCGGCGGGGCCCGCGCCAAGCGGCGACGAGACGAGTACGACTCGGACGACGAGCTGCCGCAGGGGGCGCGGCGCAACGACGAGTACGACAAGGGCGACGACTTTATCGCGCCCAGCGACGACGACGTGTCGGACGAGGAGGGCGGGGATGACGACGAAGAAGAGGAGGAGGAAGAGGAGCTGGACGAGGACGAGGACGACGAGGATGACCGCCGTGGCGGCTCGTCGCATCGGACCAAGCGGCAAAAGACGGCCGAGGCCGAAGACGACGACGCAGAAGGTGACGACGACATGCCGGCCGCGCGGCGGAACCGGCGAAACATTATCGACGACGACGACGACGAGTAGAGTGGCGGGGGTGTACAGCGAGTGGATGCTGTTCCTTTTCTTTTTATTGTATTTTTGCAATTTCTTTTGATGTAATTTTGTAATGGTTCATTTTACCTGGGAGATCTGCGGTCTACTATACGGATAGTTTGCATGGTATCTATTGGGGGCAGTTTGTCGAAAAGCAGAAACGGCGTCTAATAAAATGAAAACAAAATCGGGCTCGGACGGTGAACAATAGAGGCGTTTTGGTTGAATCAGATGGAACTATACGGTAAATACATGAAAATACATTGCAAAATACGAGAATGCGTTGTCTCAGTGTGAAGCTCTTGGCAGGTAGTTTAGCGTGTCCGTCCACTGTGCTGAGCATGCGCCGTCGCTCCTTCCACTGCTTGTTTGCTGAATAAGCGGGGCACCTGCCTTCAACATCACATGCCAAACAACTGCATCGTATTTCAATTTCTCGTGATGTTTCTTCATACATCGAACGTCTGCGTTTCCAACATTGGTCTGTCCCGATGGTGAACTCGACCCCGTCCGGCACCCGCCACGTCCGACTCCGATCATGTCCGTGAACATCTGGATCTGGGGGATCATCACCAGCCCCCTCGTCGTCCTCCTCTGGCTGCATCGTCTCTACACCTCCATCGGTTCCCTCTTCACATGGGACCGTGAGCTCACCGCTCTCTGGGACCGGCTGCATCATGCCCAGACCTTTGAGCAGTGGGAGGCGGCCGGCCTCGCGCTCGACCATCGCTACCGCATCGACACCTGGCGCAAGGTCGACAAAAGCAAGGCCTATGCCTGGGAGCTGATTGGCGACCGCCTCGCCGCGTTTGGCCTCGCGTTGCAGGCCGGCCATGTGCAGGCACTCGTGCACCTGCTGCAGTCGGGGCTGGTGCGCAACCTGGGCAACATCACGGTCCCGTCGCTGTACAACGCGTCCTTTGCGGGCACCAAATACTTGATTGAGAACTACATCCTGCAAGTCTGCGAGATCATTCGCGACCTCGTCAACCTGCCGGGACCAGAAGCCGGCGAGCCTGCATCGAGTGTGTCCGGCTATACGCTGGCGACAAGCCACACGCCCGCATCGTCCGAGTTGAGCCCCGAGCTGGCGCGCGCCGTAGCCGAGGGCCGGTGCCAGCTACTTTCGATCGGCGAGAAGCGGCGGCTCTTCAACAACCTGCGCCAGTCGTTTGGCCGCACGACGCTCGTATTCCAGGGCGGCTCCATCTTCGGCGCCTGCCACCTGGGCGTGGCCCGGGCCCTCTTCCTCCGCGGGCTGCTGCCTCGCATTTTGACCGGCACAGGCACGGGCGCCCTGATTGCGGCGCTTCTCGGGACGCACACGGACGAGGAGCTGCCGGGCGTGCTCGACGGCGTGGGTATCGACCTGTCGGCCTTTGAGGCGGTGGCGAAGCGCAAGAAGCAGCGCCAGGATGCGGCCGAGGCCGACGCGGAGTCGTCGCCCCTGCCGTTCCCCGCGGCGTTCCGCACGCGCTGGGAGACGCTGCATCGCCGGCTGCGGCGCTTCTGGAACGAGGGCTACTTTTTGGACGTCACCGTGCTCGAACAGTGCGTGCGCGACAACGGCGGCGACATGACCTTTGAGGAGGCCTACCGCCGCACGGGCCGCACGCTGAACATCACGGTCGTCACCGGCGCCGCCGGTGACGTGCCCTCGGTGCTCAACTACGTCACGGCACCCAACGTGCTGATTTGGACGGCCGCCGTCGCGTCCAACGCCTCGAGTGTGGTGAGCGACGCCGCCACCGCCGCCTGGTACGGCCGCCGCCAGACGGCCATCCTGTGCAAGGACGTCGACGACGAAGGCCGCACCGTCGTCGTGCCCTGGCCGCTCGCCGACGCGGCCCACTTCCGCCACTGGACCTACGGCAGCTACGGCACGCGCCACTCGCCGCTGCAGCGCCTGGCGCAGCTGTTCAACGTCAACCACTTCATCGTCAGCCAGGCCCGCCCGTACCTCGTGCCGTTCCTCGAGCCGTCCATGCACTCCCCTGCGATGCGCGGCTTCGCCATGGGCACGGTCGCGCGCGCCAATGCCTTTGTGCTGCACCACACCGGCCGCTTCGTGCGCCACCGCCTCGACCAGATGGTGCGGCTCGGCTGGCTGCCTCTGGCGCTGCGCCGGCTGTTGCTGGACGAGCAGATCCCCAGCGGACACCTCGTGCTCGTTCCGACGGTGCCGCTGCACGACTACCTGCGCCTCCTCGACTCGCCATCGCCCGAGACGCTGCATTACTGGATCCAGAAGGGCGAAAAAGCCGTGTGGCCGGCGGTGGCTGCTCTCAAGATACGGTGCTCTGTGGAACTGGCACTGGAGCAGGCATGCAAAGACCTGGCGGCCACGTCGACATCGACGCTGCCGCGCGGGAAGAGCCCGGTCAAGACCGACAGCCGGAGTGGTAGTGTGGCCCCAAAGAAGAAGTCAACAATACCGTGGGCGCTCGCCGACTCGTCAGTTCATTGATGCATGCCGTTGTTATACAGATTATACGGGAATATACAGGTACATACATGCATTTTCAGGCATTTGTGGAAATACATGGGCATAAAAGGATACATGGCACATAAATGGATTACCGCATGGCCCCGGCTTTGGAGTTCTGGATAGTAGGCATCTCTGTGTAAGCAAGAAACTGATATTTTGTACTCCTATGGATCAAGATGACTATGACGCCGAAGAAAAAGGCATATGAAAGCAGACAGATGAAAATCTACACAGAAAAGAGACAAAAGAAACGTAGACATACAAACCAGACCGCACACCTACATCCACAACCGACACGTGCCGTCGGCACCCGCCGACACACACCACGCCTCCTTGGGGTGCCACGTCACGTCCAGCGCGCCCACGGCGTTGACCACCTTGTGCGCGCCGCGCTCCAGCTTCTTGAGCGGCACAATCGTCGGGTACTCGAGCGGGTCGTTGTACACGCGGCCAAAGTAGATTTGCAGCGTGCCGTCGTCGCTCGTGTCGGCAAACAGCGGCAGGCCGCCGCGGTGGAAGCGCACGGCGCGCACGGCGCGCTCGTGGTAGCGCATCGTCTTGTAGGGCCCTGTGCTGGCCATCTCCACGTCCTGCCACACCAGCCGGCGGTCGTACGCGCCCACAATGAGGTGCTCGCCGCTCGTCGGGTGCACGTCAAAGGACGAGATCTGGCGCGCGCCGGGCAGCACCGTCTTGACGAGCTCCATCTTCTGGAGGTCGTACACGCGGATGCGCTGCTTGGTCGCCACGAAGAAGAGCGGCTGCGACGGGTGGAAGCGCGCCACCTGCGGGATGTTGGGCATGCGCCGGAACGGCACCTGCGTCAGGTGCCGCGACAGCGTGTGCACGGCGACGGCGCTGCGGCCGCCCGTCGGCGACACCGTGGCGAAATGCTCGCCGCGCCGGTGCCAGCTGATGGACTCGATGGGCGCGCGCACGCGGATCTGCAGCAGCACGCCGGCGCTCACGAGCCGCGCGTCCTCGGGGCGGCTCCACTTGGCCGGGGGCTTCTGCGGCTCGCCCGTCGCCGGGTCGTGGGCCGGCTTCGCGCTGCCCTTGGCGGCCGCCGCATAGCCGAAGCCGGCGTCCACCACCGCGCGGCTCGCCTGCTCGAGCTCCGGGTCGACCACCACCGTCGGCACCATCATGTACAGGTCCTCGCCGGCCGCGGCCGCCAGAACAAACGCGCCCTTGCTGGGCCGCCACTCGATGCTGCGCACCGGCTCGTCGTTGTACGTGTCCGCGTGGCCCTTGCCGCCCGTCAGCCGCGCGCTCCACACCTGGCGGCCCGTCAGCAGCTCCCACAGCCGCACCGTGCCGTCGTCGCCGCCCGACGCCAGCCAGTTGCCCGTCGGGTCGATGGCAACCGCGCGCACGCCGCCCACGTGGCCGCGGAAGACCGTCTGGCACACCGTCGGGAACGGCTTCAGCTCCTCGGCGGGCGACAGCTTGGGCAGCAGCGAGCTGGGGTCGATGTGCAGGCGGTTGCGGCGCACGCGCGGCGCGAGGTACAGGTCCAGGCATCGCTCGAAGCGCTCCTTGACAAACTCGCCGTAGCCGGGCACCTTGCGCAGGGCGTCGTACTTGGCGGGCAAGAAGGCCTCTTCGCGGTCTTCGGGGTCCATGGCTTCCCACGCGGCGCGCTCCGCCTTGGTCGGCACGTACTCGGGCGGGCAGTTGTACGACTCGCGGTGGCCCGGCGGCGGCAGCTTGGGCGCGGGGATGTGCATAATGTGCGCCTCCACGGGCACCTCGTCGTGCCACAGGTCGTAGTGCGGCTGCGTCGCCTCAGCGTCCTCCTCCTTGCGCGCGTCGCGCGGCTTGTACGGCAGGATGTGGCCGAGGCGGATGGCGCGCACCATCTTGGCAATGCGCACGGCCTCGTGCTTCGACGGCACGAAACGGCGCTTGGGCTCGGGCGCGGCGCTCAGCGGCATCGGCTCCACCACGCTGGAAAAGTACTCGGCCATGTCCGGGTACGGGTCGTAGTCGCCCGCGCCCTCGCTGTCGTTCTGCCGCTCCTTGTGCACGCGCTTCAGCAGCGCCAGCTCCTCCTTGTTGAGCTTCAGCGGCTTGCCCGTCGCCGGATCCGTCAGGTTCGTCCAGTCTTCGGGCAGCTCGATGCTGTCGAGGAGGGCGTCGAGTGCGTCGCCCGTCGCCGGCCGCATGATCTTCTTGCCGTTGATGTCGTAGCCGATGTGCGGGTACGAGTCGTAGAAGGAGAGCGGGATGTTGCCGATCGTGTTGGTCTCCTCCTTGTCGCTGTCGTCCGAGTCGTACACGGGATCGATCTCGTCGTAGATGTACCGCACGCCCCCGTTGGCGTCCGTCGTTACCCGGTAGTTGGGTTTGTCGGCGTCATCGTCGTCGCGATCGGGGTCTTCCTCGAGTTCCTCCTCATCCTCGTCGCCTTCGCCTTCGTCCTCCTCATTTTCGTCCTCCTCGCTCTGCTCGTCCTCGGCGCCGTCCGTGCCATTGCTCAGCGTCAGCTTCGCCAGCTCGCGGCTCTCTTCGTCGTCTTCGCCCTCGGACGGCACGTCATCGCTGTCGAGGTCGGCCTCGTCGTCGGAGCCCTCGTCGCTGTCTGAAAACACACCGTCCAAGAGGCCGTCGATGCTGCCCTCGTTGTCGGACTCAGCGTCGGTCGTCGCAATAGATGCCTTGCGCTTCTTCTCGGGGACAGCAGCCTTGGCCACTTTTGATACCGTTGCTGCCTTCGGCGCTGCCTTCGCCTTGGGTGCCATTTTGATTGCGTTGGTGTTGTGGTGGCAGTATGGATCGTCTTCAATCGACGTTGGCTCGATCTTCGTTCGTCTGACTGCCGCTCCCGCAGTGCAAAACTAGCACCCAGCTTTGCTATGAGCGCCCAGCAGCACCAGAATTTTCTCGCCAACAGTTTTTTGGGCGGTCTGCATATTCTGCCGTTTGAAATATAGACCCACTATACTTATGTAAGCGTTTGGCTCCAAATCCAGTCACCGCCTTCTAACTCCGTTGTGCCCGAAGTCCGGTTGGCCTTTCCGTATCAGGCAACACTTGAATAGTAAAAGAGACCCAGGAAAAGTCTCCGAGCCTTCTGCAAAGGCGGGTCAGCTTACACATCGGGAAGGACTTGAATCCCTCCGCTCACCTTTTGCCTTTGAAATAAGTCTCCGAGTGCAGTCCCCATCCGTGTAATTGGCCCCTGTCGCAGTGCTTCAGCACCGCGATCTGCCCAGAATGCAGCAACCACAGCACCTAAGCACCTACAGCACAAGAGCAGCAATTGTGCGACGTCGTGCCTTCCGCGACGCCTTTCGCCGTCGATGCTTCTCGATTCCTTTCTGCATTCGTGTTCGCTCCTTCTCGTTTTCTCTAAGCCGCTGACTCCCTCCTTCCTCATTATTCGGTGCCTTCCATGTCATGCTCAGTGCGCCTTGTGACCTCACTGCGAAGCTCCTGCCCCATCTTACAAAGTGCATCACCACATGATATTTTGCCAAAAGCCTCCTTTTTTGACTCCTGCTTCTCTGTTCCCAATTCTTGACCTCTTTCCCACTCAACAGCTCAGTTTACTCCCCAATTGAAACAGTGGACACTGCATCTGTAGCAACTGCCATGGCAGACCCCCAGAACGGCCCCTCGCCTGAAGCGGCGGAACAGAAGAAGCGTCGCGCCTGCGATGAGTGCAGTAAGTCTCCGAAGCCCGAAAGTTTGCGATCTCACTCCATATTTTGTATTCTTTGTGTCCGAACTGGTATCAGCAGCACTGTGTGGCTGCTGCCCGGCCTTGTGACCACACCTCGCTGTTTAATTGTTTGCTTATGCATGGCTTCGAAATGTGCCCCCAAAAGTTGCCGACGGACTCTGTTTGAATTCCGCACAACTGCATGACCATTGTATTTTGTCATATTTTGTTCCAATGACAACGTCTGCTCACATACGATGGTCATACAGGAACCCGCAAGCTCGCATGTACCAAAGAGGCCGATGGCTGCCGCCGCTGCAAGCGGGAGGGCATCGCCTGCGTCTACTCAGCGCAGAAGCCCATGGGCCGGCCACGAAAGCGGCCTCGAACCGATGGAGAAGAGGAGACAGTAGCTTCTGATGCCGCTGGCCCGGATACTAGTGGCACCGCCAATGTAGCCCGTGACACATCCGACGGCGATGTGGGCTTGTCGATACTGGCCGACCAGGTGTCGTCGCCGGGCTTCACGTTCTTTGATTTTCTCGGCATAGGCGACAACAACGCCCTTGACCCCAGTCTCGTACAGCAGCAGCAAGACCAGCAGAACGCCACACACGAGGGTGCAGTCCCTGCGAGCGTCCATACACAACCTGTCACATCGTTTTCCGCTGCCGCAGCCGCCGTCCCCGGGCTTTCACCGCCATCGACAGCAAGGCACTCCCCAATGCCCACAGCCACACATCGATACGACGGGCTTTTCCCACGAAGCCTGTTCGGTATCAACTTTTCCGATATTGACTTCGATACAGGCCCGACTGATGCCATGGCCGGCGGCGTGCCAAATCCCCCGACACGAACGGACAGCAACGGCAACAGCACCAGTAACAGCAACAGCAACACGACGTCACCGAGCGGCGGGACAGACGTGTCGTCACTCGCTTCGAATGGCAGCCAGCCATCACAAGCAAGCGAGGCACCCGCATCGACTCGGCCACCACCACCCATGGTGACTCCAGGGCTGACTCCGGGTTTGGCCGCGACCAGTCCACACGGATGGCCGCCACGGCAGGCCTCCTTGGGCATTCTGCCGCCGTCACCAAAAGGCATTCCCCAGCAGCTGCCGCCGCTGCCCACCACGGCCGAGGCTGTTCCATCTGCATATGACAGCGAAAGCAATGGCCAAAAGAACAACGACGAGCTGCCGCCGTTCGTGCCGAAGCCATATCCACTGCCCGAAGGCACACCCACGCTCGTCGGCGGCATACCGACATCCACGCCGGTCGATGCCTACAGCAAGTCGTCGGCCGCGTGGTTGCTCACCGCGCCCAACCGTGTCTGCGGCTGCCTCGCCCGGCTGTACCTGGCACTCGATTCTCTGCAGCACCTGCCCAACCAAGTCGGGCCGGCCATGACGGTGGCCCGCAACGCTGCACATACGGCGCACGACACGGTCCTGTGCCCAAGCTGCTCGCCGCCGCATCTCGACCTGTACACCAAGCCGCCCGTGCAGGCGTTCCAGAACCTTATGATTCTGGGTGCGCTGCTGCCCACCATTGCGCACGCGTACCGGCGCATCGTGACCATGGTGGACGAGGAGACGCAGCGTGCGACTGCCGCCAAGCAGCGGCTGCCGCTGTCGCTGACGGAATATGGCGGCGTGTGGGGCCACATGGCGCGGTGGGACAATGTGTGCGCGCAGACGTCGTCGATGGACAACTGCGTGGTGGAGCCGCCTCTGTGGCGGCTGGTGGTGCGGGCGCTGCTCAAGATGGACGTGTATGGCATTCATCTCGACCGCGACCATATGGACGACAAGGAAGCCGCCGACAGCATGGTGGCCGTAGCGCAACAAGCCTTTGTGGCCTCGGGCATCGGCGGTCCCACGCCGGAGTCGGACACGGACAAGGCCGGAGGCGACGGACGTCCGGCTGCCAACCATAAGCCTGCACGTCCGGAGCGAAAGACCACCGAATCGGCCAAAGCAAGCTTCTTCATGGTGCCGGTCCACTTTGGCCTCAAGGACATTGCGGAGATGATGGAAGAGCGATCCAAGCAGCGACACAAGTTCATGGACGAAGCCTACGAGGCCGGTCTGATCAAGACGCAGGAAGAGGGCGGCGAATGCGGCTACCATCGTCTGCCGCCGGGCGAGAAGCCCCCCTGCCAGAAGGTGATTGAGATGGCAAGGCAGGAGATTGATAAGCTTATGATTGTGTAGATGGTTGGATGGGCTGTCTTTTGGCTGGATTAGGATAACGTGAAAGGGAAAACACAATACCCATGGGTTTACGATGGAGAACAGAAAACAGGATAGTCTGGTCACATGAGGCGACACATAGCATTGGGTTATGGCGATCACTGATATTATCATGCCGATGTTTTATTACGACATTTACAAAGTGTGTCGTCTATTGTCGCTATGTAAAGAAATGCACATAAAAACCTGCCATGTCCCCTGTTTTTGTATTAAAAATATGAGCTGGGTGTTGCAGACTGCCTCCCAGAGGTTGGCAGCTCCGGACCCTCGTCGTCGGAGCTGACCAGAGTCACCCCATCCACCTCGTCGCCCAATGCATCCAGCGGGTCCCGCGGCGCCCGCATCGCCTCCAGGACGGAGGCATCCAGCTGCGGCCGGACCAGGGGCTGCACCGTGGCAAACTCGCGGCCCGAGGGCATCTGGGCCACAAGGGGCCCGGCCGGCGGGATCCGCTGCGTGTTGACGGTGTCGTTTTGCTTGGTCCATTTGGCGTCGAGCATGGCGAGCACGCGCGTCTCTTCGAGCCGGCCGGCGTCGCCGCCCCAGCCGGTGCCGCGCTCGACGCGCTTGTCCTCCTTCTTTTCGCGCTTCTCGGCGCGGTCCTTCTTGAAGCGGTCCAGCAGGCTCTTCTTGTCGGTGGCGGCGGCGGCCGACGAGGACGCACGTGCGCCGCCGCCGGCGATGGTGGTGGAAGTGCCCGGCCCGCCGTCCCCGAGCTCCAGGAGCGCGCCGTGCACCCAGGCCAGGGCCGTCCCCGTTTGGCCGCCCAGGTCGGCGTCAATGGCAAAGAACCGGCAGGCCTTGGCGCGGCTCGTGTGCCGCAGGTCCTGCAGGTAGCGCACAAAGGCGCGGCTGATGCCGGCGACACCGGACACGCCACTGGCGGCCCGGGCGGCGTGCTCGGCGGCGGCCAGACACAGGCGCGCATAGAGGTGGGCGCGCACTTTCGGCAGGTCGGGCGCCTTGTACATCCACTCGCGGTCGTGCTCGTTGCGGTCCTGGGCGACGGCCGCCGGGTACGGGTCGTCCTTCAAGACGGCCAGGAGGGTGGCCTCGGCCAGGGCGAGCGCGGCGAGCGACCGCAGCGTGGATGCCGACACTTCGGGTGATGGGGCGGCGTATGACGACGACGACGACGACGATTCGGCAAAAGCGGTGGCAAACGAAAACACGCCGGCGGCCGTCTGCAGGTGCTTCAAGGCCGTGGCGAGGGCCGCCTTGCGCTGCTCGCCGCCGACGGGCACGACGGAGGTGACGACGTAGAGCGGCTGCAGGGCGGCACGGGCCTGCAGCGTGTAGGCGTGGCCGAGCGCGGCGAGGACAAAAAGGGCTTCGGCGTCGAGCGCGGTCTGGTTCAGCGGAATGCGCACGCGCGGCGGCTCTTTGCCGGGCAGGCGTGCCTCTGCGAGGACCGGCCGCCACTCGAGGCCGGGGCCGGACGCGGCTGCGGATGCGGGTGCAGGTGCGGATCGAGCAGACTCGGGTCCGGCTGCTAAAGGTCCAGCCCCGCCCTTGGTCCTTTGCGGCAGCAGGGAGACGTGCACGTCCCGGTTGCGCCCCGCGAGCCCGTCGGCCAAGGCAATCAGATACGGCAGGTAGTCTTCGAGGCTCGACACGACCAGGCCGAGATTGGACGACTGGGTCTCGGGCGGCATCCGCTTGTGGCGCTTCAGCGTATCGCGGACAACACTACGGTACGTCGATGCGGTGCTCGGCAGCGAGGGGTGTGTTGGGCTGTCAAAGGCGGTTGTGAAGACAAAGGCCGACGTGGTCGGCAAGACGAACGGGTACGGCATGGCGCGTGGTCAGGGGGTCAGGGATGCGTCCTGCGCGGCGTCCTGTGACGAAGTTGGATGAGACAGAAATGAGGCTTTACGTTTTGCATGATTACGAGGAGAACAGCAAGTGGCGAAGGTTGTCGCACCTGCCGTTTGAGCGTCGCATTGGGCCGAGACGCTTGGCATAGCTTTCGGCAGGTGGTCGTGTCCAGGCGAATGCCCAAAGGGGAAAGGCAGACAACAAGCTGTGCGTTTAGCCAACGGTAGCCATTGATTGTGCTATTAGCAGCTTCTACCCCTGTCGTCGGCCCCGTCGGTTAGCGGCTGCAGTACAGTAATACTGTGTATGGTATCGTACATCGTGGTTGTGAAAAGAGCGCCGCCAATTCGGAGACATTTGCTGCTTCTCGTTTGTGTATATCGTATACTGCAATAGAGTTACGTTGCCTGTATTGTCTTTTCCTCATCTACCTTCTGTTCAGCATTTGTGACCCGAGACTATGTTCTGTTTGCTGTCCTTTGTCACGTGCCGGAAGCTGTGCATTTAGACACCCTGACGTCGCCCCACAAATAAGCGACGCGTCCGTTTTCCGTTACATGCAGGAGCTTCGAGATAGTGGATCCTCCAGCCAAAATTGGCCAGATTTCGACCTTCCATCGACACCCTTTTGTCAGGCGACATTCCGACAACACAGCGTCTGTTCGACAACGACTTCTCGACGCAGCACGCCCGACCATATCGCCCATGCTGCTGTTTGGTGCCAATTCGGTTACAAGTCCGTAAAGTCGGTCAATTCCCTCATTCGACCGCAATCGAGCTCCCCTGACCTCCCCTGTCTGATCTCGTCGTCGTCGTCTCCATCGTCCACTCCCTTTCAACGTCCGGATCCGGATCACCCGCGATGGCTGGCCCGTCGCCGTCACCGCACAAGCCACGGCGGAAGCCGAAGAAGACCGGCGTGCTGGCTGATCTTGACGCAAACAGCGGCACGAGTAGCAACGGCAACGGCAACAGCAACGGCGGCTCCGTGGTAGAAGGCCTCGCGCGCTCGCCGGCCTACCCCCTGGCCGCGTTTCTGTGGCCGGCCCGCGGTTCTGTCTCGCAATGGGAGCTGCTGCCGCTGATTCTGATGGTGGTCGGCCTGTTCCGGTGGGCCGCCGGTCTCTGGGGCTACTCGGGCTTCCACCGGCCGCCGCAGTTTGGCGACTACGAGGCGCAGCGCCACTGGATGGAGATTACGACGGCGCTGCCCGTGTCGCAGTGGTACTTCCACGACCTCGACTGGTGGGGGCTGGACTACCCGCCGCTGACGGCGTACCACAGCTGGCTGCTCGGCACAGTGGGCCGCCTGGTGGACGCGTCGTGGTTTGCGCTGCACCGGTCGCGCGGCCTCGAGACGCCGGCGCTCAAGATTTTCATGCGGGCGACGGTCGTCGTGTCCGAGTACCTGGTCTACATCCCGGCCGTGGTCATCTTTGTGCGGCGCTTCAGCCGGCTCAGCGGCGTGGCGTCGTGGACGGCGTCGGTGGCGCTGGTGGCGGTGCTGCTGCAGCCGTCGACGATCCTGATCGACCACGTGCACTTCCAGTACAACACGGTGATGCTGGGCCTGGTGACGGCGAGCATGTCGAGCATGCTGGCGGGGCGGCTGCTGTGGGCCGCCGTCTTCTTCGTGGCGGCGCTCGGCTTCAAGCAGATGGCGCTGTACTACGCGCTGCCCGTGTTTGCCTTTCTGCTCGGCACCTGCGTGTTCCCGCGCGTCAATGTGGCCCGGCTGCTGGGGGTGGCCGCCGTCACGATCGTGGCGTTTGCGCTGCTGCTGCTGCCGATGGTGGCCGGCACCCTCTACGACCAGCGGCGCGGGATCCGTGCCCACGCCGGCCTTCCGGCCAACGCGGTCGTGCCGCTGCCGCTCTTTGCCGACGTGCTGGACACGTACCTCGATCCCAAGGCCTTCTACTACCCCGTCGTCGAGCAGCTCGTCCAGATCGTCCACCGCGTCTTCCCGGTCGCCCGCGGCCTGTTTGAGGACAAGGTCGCCAACTTCTGGTGCGCGGCCAACGTGGTCGTCAAGCTGCGCAACTATCCGGACGCGCTGCTGCAGCGCGCGTCACTCTTGGCCACGCTGGCGAGCATCCTGCCTCCCAACCTGATCCTCTTCTTGCGGCCCAGCCGCCTGCTGCTGCCCTACGCCTTTGCCGCCACCGCCTGGGGCTTCTTCTTGTTCAGCTACCAGGTCCACGAGAAGAGCGTGCTGCTCCCGCTGCTGCCGATGACGCTGCTGCTGGCCGGCCACGGCGGCCTCGGCGGCAGCAAACGCGCCTGGATCGGCTTTGCCAACCTGCTGGGCGCCTGGACCATGTTCCCCCTGCTCAAGCGCGTCGACCTCGCTGTGCCCTACGCCGTGCTGACGCTGCTCTGGGCCTACCTGCTCGGCCTGCCGCCGACCACGCTGTCGGCCTACTTTCCTGGCGCGGAGGCGTTGCACGGCGGCAGCAGCAAAAATACCATCGCGAGCAGCCAGGGCTCGTCGGGGAAGACCGACAGCACCGCCCACACCGCCCACACCACCAACCTCTGGGGCGCCGCGCTGATCCACGGGCCCTTTTACCTGGCCATGGCCATGTGGCACATCCTCGAGGCCACACTGCCTCCACCGGCCGACAAGCCCGACCTCTGGGTTGTCGCCAATGTCGGCGTCGGCGCCGCCGGCTTCGGTATTTGCTACTTGTGGTGTCTGTGGCGTCTGCTCGTGGACAGCGAGCTGCTGCCGCGGTCCTGGTTCAAGGCGGACAAGAAGGTGAAGAAGCAGTAGGGGAGGAGGGGGGAGGGTGACGTAGGTTTTGGGTGGAGTGTTTTGTGTTCTATGCATGCGGGCCCCGGGAAAACCAGTCTCGCACAAAGATACCATTTTTTGTTTGTTCCTAATGTGTAAATTAGCAAAATCCAGTAACTAGACTTGTCTTGTGATTGCGCTGTGATCTCCCCTTGGCAGTTTCTTGTCCTTGCCGGTTTTCCGAAGTGTGTCTGCCCGTCCCTACTTCTTGGCCGGGTATGCTTTCCTGTGCAGACCGCCTTATGGAGACGGTATTTGATGACTCGTAGGCCATCCACGTTGTCGCTGTTCTTTTGTGTTTATTTTGCTTCTTTTGTCCGTCCATTTTACCTACAATCATCCATGATCTCCATGTCATCGCCTTCACGTCGGAGAAATGTGGCAGATCGAGAGACAAGTGACGTACGTTCCAGACACCCGACTCCCAAGCTTTTTAGTAGATGCTTGCTGCCCTGCTGCCCTGCTGCCCTGCTGCCCTGCTGCCCGGCATTTCCCCACATGCCTGTTGCTTCAACCATACGACAGGTTTCCTTCTAGAAGCAGTATTTGGAGCAAACGGGAGGAAGATGAGACCCGACAAAGGTGACGATGGCGTAAGCGATGGTCAGCGTCGGGACGTTACCGTTTACCGTTTTGCAATCTGCAAGGCGGATCACAACCAAGTCTGGAGATGGAGAAAGCATGGCAGAGTTGAACAAGGGACGCGTGGCAGCGAGTAATGCAGATTGGACATCAGAGTCTGGAGACTGCCAACTGCATTTATTGCATATCTGTTTGTCTTCTGTTTCCTCCCCATTCTCGCCTCCTTGGCCATGCCTGGCCGCAGATCGACGGGGTATTATGCGCTGCGGAAAAGAAACAATGTGGAAAGCCATCGGTGCAGACAGTGAACATCAAACGATGAATTCGCGCATTTGAGAGAAAGCTGGGAGCAGCGTCAGAAAGGATGGCGAGCAAGAAAGAATGCAAGTATGCAAGCATGCAGTTGTGGTGGTTCATCATCGTTTATTTTGTTCCCCAGACGTTCCCATTTACTTTTAATACGAGCACAGTTGAGAGGCAGCAGTGGCCCTTTTGGTTGTATTCAGATGCAACAAATGACAGTAAAAACATGACGTACATTTCTTCTCGTAATATTTATGTTCACTCCTTCGCAACATTCTGACAGTTTTCTCCGCGTTGATTCCTGATCGCCGCCGTTACAGTCTCATCCTAGCTAAATGGCGGGCATCATAATGCAGGATGTCCATACGTTTGGTAAAATACGCCAAATGGTCAACCTGGATCTACTCGATGTAACGCACGTCCCAAATATGGCTGGGAAAAAAAAGCACAGTGTAATTCATTCAGGTTGACCGCAAGACCTCAAAAAAAAAAAGAAAAAAAGAAAGAAAGAAAGTAAACGCTAAACGGCAAACGGCAAACAGAAATGCATCTCAAGGTGACGAGCAGCCTACTGATCGTCTATTGCGTGTACCACTTCGCCGGATGATTCGGCCGCATACACCACCTTTCCCCTCTGCCCAGATATCATATTCTGCGACTGTGATTTTCGACTTGACACTCGAGCGAGTCCCAACGTCGTGGGACAAAAGAGGAGGAGACTGCTTGCCGGACCAAATACATTTCCTATGCTGTCTTTTTGATTCGTTTTGACATTCATCTGGGGTCCGCTCTTTTTGTTTGTTTTTGAATTGGTTTTGCTAGTTCCCCTATAATATTGTTTTTGTTCTTCTCGTTCCTTGACTGACAACATTCTGCGATGTGTTCTTATACTCCATTTAATTTTATTTTCTAGTTTTTTCTCGATACCCAATTCTCGTCTTTTGTTGACACTGCTTCGCAACAACCCATTGAACACTTTTGTCTCTGGAACTTGTCTATATATATCGACGCATCGCCTCCTCGTCGTCTCTTCTTCATCAACTCACATGGCAATAGAAAACAACCACAGCGGTTCATCATGACAACCCTTGAATCGGCCTCGGCGGCCGGCCTCCCGCACGACGACTACGGCCCACAGCTCGTCGCCCTCAGCTGCGCGCTCTTGCTGGCCGCCGCCCTGTTCCTCGTCCTCCGCATCGGCCTCAAAGTCGTGCACCGACGCGGCCTCTGGTGGGACGACCACTTGCTGGTGGCCTCCTGGCTTGTCTTGGCCGCCGCCGTTGTCCTGAACATTGTCGACGCCGGCTACGGCTACGGCCGGCACGCGTGGGACGTGGACCCCGTGCACATCCCCGCCATTGAGACCAACGGGACCCTGAGCGGCACGCTCGTCCTGCTGGCGGCCTGCTGGAGCAAGACGTCCTTTGCCTTTACGCTGCTGCGGCTGCTGCCGAAGGGGCGGCTGCGGCCGCTGGTGTGGGCGATCATCGTCACGCTTAACGTGTCGATGCACCTGAGCGCGCTGTTCATCTGGATCGAGTGCGGCGGCAGCGATGTGGGCGACCGCATCTGCGTTCCGATCCCGCTGGCCGTGCAGTATGGCATTGCCGTGGGCGGCTACTCGGCGGCCGTGGACGTTGTTCTGGCGCTGCTGCCGTGGAGAATTCTGTGGCATCTGCAGATGCAGCGGCGGGAAAAGATGGGCGTGCTCATCGCCATGAGCATGGGCGTATTGTGAGTCCTGCGTCCTGCGTCCTGCCTCCTGCGTCCTGAGGATTGCCTTGGCCGTGTCCCACTACCATCGCCCTAACGTTGTACAGCGCCGGCCTCGCTGCCGCCATCAAGACGACAAAAATAGCGACGCTCGAGTCGTCGGACATTAGTATGCCGCCGTTCCCGTCTCCTCTCATACACTACTATACTAACTCGCCTTCCCCCCTGCAGTCGACATTGTCCAGCTTGCGGCGTGGGGCGTGGCCGAGGTCGCTGTCACGATCATGGCGGCTTCCATTCCCATCTTGCGGGCCCTGTTCCGGCCCGGCAGCGACCGCCGCGCGCCCAACATGAAGTACTGGGAGGATGCAATGGGCGTGACAGCAGCACAGCGGCGGGGGGCAGCCGCCGCCGAAGCAGCCACCGCGAACGTAGCATGGTCTGCGTCGACGGACGCAGCGACAGCAACGACAACAACAGGTCCGGCATCGCCACCAGAGAATCGCTGGCCGCTGTTGACACCCAAGAGTGTGCGGTTCCCGCGTGCATACCGGAGTGGGAGTGCCAGCCACGCAAACACAAAAGAGAACCCTGATGCCGATATCGATTTTGATATTGCGGACGACGACCTGCATAAGCCACCAGCACCATGGCCCTCTCTCTGGGCCCATGTCAAGTTTCCTCGATCGTCTGTATGAATGGTGCTATTCATTTTGTTTTTTGCTCTTTTATTTTCCCCCTTATTGTTTGTCATTGGGTTGTTACCGGGGTTCTTTACGGTCACTTGGAGTTGTTAATGCTCACGGTAGGCAAATATTCTTTTTGTTGTTTGCGTAGGACAACACAGGCATGGATAACGTTCTAGACAGCGCTCTGCATATCATGATATGGTCAAAGAGGCGCTCGGGCACGGATGGGGACTTTGTATTTTTCTTTTGACGTCCATTTCTTTATAACTCAATTTATGTCTTTATTTTTTGGTCTGTTCGCTTCAAGACGTGAAGTGAGTTGACCGGTGAATGCTCACGAAAAATTCCAACAAAAATTCGGCAACCGGCAACCGACAACCGACAACCGACAATCCATTGTCAACGCTCGACGTGACACAACAAGACGGCACGTTGTGTGTCAGTAAGCCTTCTCGCTTGAAAATCGATTGCATGATTGCATTGTTTACCGTGTAGCTTGCACACCTTATTCTCTTTCCGTTTGTGCGAGGCACAACTAAGCGAAGTTGGCCCAGCTTGCCGATGCGGCCCTCTGTCTTGGGCCGACTGTACGCTCTCCCTGACCTCCTCTCCACTTTCTGTTTCCTTATCCCGCTCTTGGCCAGACGCTCCAAAGCGAGCTATCTCCAGTATGTCACAATGACATTCCACAAAGGTCTCCGTATTGACGCATGACTGGGACAGCCGAGTCTCGTGTATTATGTGCTTGCATTGTCCATGCCCCGTCGTCTTAACAAACGGCGGCTAAGGTGTGTGAAATAAACGAGACCCGTCGCTTTGCTCTTCCCCAGACTGACCCGCGGGAATTGACCCGGCGACGTGGTCCTTTTCTTGACTCGACAAACACCCCATCTTTTGCGCCGCCGCCGTCCATGCAACGACTCCACCGGGTTTCGGCCTGCGACCAGCGGCGGTGAAGAGCGAGATATCACTCAGCACTGGCAACCAGCGATCCGCCAAGAGGACATCCGCAGCGTCACATCAGCTTCCACCGGTCCGGTAGCATCTAGATTGCCTGCCGAGACGATCATCTACGTTTTCTGTCGTGGCCGGGACGTGCACACTGCGTGTGTTTCACTGTTGTACTCTCACCGTAGTGAGGGATAGCACTATGGCTTCCCTTTCCTATTCTGTTCTTTTCGTTCTTTCGTTCTTTCCTTTCTTCTTTTGCTTCTTCTCCCTGCTGGCTTATTTTCTCTGCACAACGTGAAAATTCTGCGAGACATTGGCGACAGTCGAGTGCCATCTCTTGTCGAAGTCGTCGAGGCCGCCGTACGAAGTAGCTAGTGACTCTGTATCGTGATTGGGCCTCCAGGGTCCATTGATCGACCTGAGGACGGGGCAGAAGGGCTCACGGGAGACGGGGATTCGTATACGTCGTAGCCCTTGCTCGCTCGACGGACGGATCGTTTGTGGACTCTCGACATGCTGTGAGACACTTCCGAACAGGACTTGGCAGAGGCAAAGAGAGACCGCCGAGACAGACTACAGGACAAGTCCACAATATTGACAGTCATGTCAAATGTAAGATGCAATATGGTCCTCCCCGCAGTTGAACTTGTCACGAAGGACCATGTCTTATGCTTTCACATATCCTTCGTTGCTGTTTTGTCTCATGTCACATCGTCTGGACAAGCCGTTGGCATACTCGAGGCAATGGTAAAGAATTGTAGAACCTGACGGAGGCCAAACGGCATAGAGGCCGTGTGAATGTGATCGACGACTTAGCAGCCATACTAAGGAGAGCGGCTGTCAGGACAACTGTGTCAATACTGGGTTCAATAAGTGTGAACAAGAACGTCGCGCTTGAGAGATATTGGCCTGTTTCTTTGCCGTGTAATTACAGTGTGAAGGGTGTAAACAGTCGTGAGTGTTCTCGCTCCTTTCGCGAGTTTTTTCTTCTTATTCTTTCTTCGCTATTATGGCACACATCAGCTTCTGGGGTGCTGGGCGTTGAAGCTCGCTTTCCACGGGCGAAACAGTGGGCCTGCCTCCCGTTTACGCCTTGAGCCTGGATCAGGCCACACAGCGAGACACCTAGGGCTTAGTGGCTGGCAGCAACTGGCGCACTTCCGGCGGGCGCTTCTCCTGGCGTTACGGGTGTTGCGAGCGGGGCCAGGCCAGGCCCACTCAGGGCCAGGGGCCGCTAGGCTTTGAGCACCCGTACCTAAACTACGCTATTTTGGGACACGCCACGGTGCACTTGGCCTGGAATGAGTTTCCAGCACTGCCTTCGTATTTTCGATTCTTGGAGGCTGGGATTTAAATTACATCGGGGTTGGCGTCGACTTTGACCAGAAAGCAGACACGAGACATGACGCAAATGCAAGAGGCTGGGGGACGGCAGCTATAGATGAAAGAAGCGTATGGAATTGAAGGAATTTGAAGGCCCAGTAAGGAGTGTGAGAAGAGTTTCTTTTATTCAGGTTCTTTGTATTTTGCATCACTATATCAAGCCACCCTCTTAACACGGCACAGACGGACTGTAGCCGGCGGAACTAATTAATTGACGGCAAGGTTGGCAGCAGAAGGACCAGAGGAAGACGACAGAAAAGAGATGGCTGAAAAATAATGAAAATAGATAAACAAATCAATCAAAAGCCCGTAAAAACAAGTCATGAATGACCAGGCAATGGACGAAAAGATAAATTGCTCTGAATATGCCGCGTTCGACACATATGACTCGCCACAGAAGCAACGCGAGAATGAATGGAAAAATGTGAACTGCGCTGTTTTCGAAATATTGAAAAACATCGAAAGCACAGACAGCCAAAAGAGGCAGCGAAGAGGCGTACGGTACGTGCACGTCCGCACAGTATACACACTGTATTGATAGCGTATTTTCAGCAGAGGCAGCGCTCTACACACAGTGCGCAGACATGTTTCACGTTCTGCACGTCCTTGCATTGCAGCATGTCGGAACGAGGCAGAAAAACTTGGAGACAGCCACCAAATCCCACGTAAACACAAGACAAAAAGAGGACAGAAAAGGGACAAGCCAGAAAAGGGGCTGCAGAAGAGGTCCATCACAGCTGGCGGGTCGCACAGCTCCCAGCTGCCCTGCTCACCTTGACTGCGTCGGAATATGACTGCTTTGGGAACAAGTGACGGCGTCCCTTTTGTTCTCGCGTCGCTTTCTTTAACCGTCTCATCCCTGCCAACAGACCGGACTGATGTATCTTACGACGAACTGCAGGTTTGCATCGACAAAAAGCAGGAAATAGTAAGGTACAAAGTATGAAAGCGCGGCAGGCCCACGTCCGGCAGTAGCAGCGACCCATATTGGGGGCGTGCTGTTACGGCTGCGTGGAGACCATTAAACACCCATGGAGTTCGCCGTCACCGTACTCTATTCTGTATACTCGATGTATCGGAGAATAGAGGCTGACGAGGAAGAAACGGTGAAGGGTAAAATGCCAAGTATCAAAAACACACCAAAGCACTAAATCGGGCCAAACAGGCCACAGCCAAATCAGAAGGAAGCAAAAACGCCCTCCAGCTCACCTTCTCCTGCTCCTTTTCGTAGCTCGAACCATCACGTGTTGCGACGCGACTTCACCGTGCGCCGTCTTCTGGTGCCTTCTACAAGTCACCCCTACCAGGACCGTCCAGACGCACAGTGCTCCCCACCCACCAATCACTCTGCAATCTACAGCATCCTACAGCGTCTCGCCTGCCGGTCCGCCCGCCCATCGTTTGCTTTCTCACCCCTCGAGCCCCCTTCGCGCGGCAGGTGGGGCCACGGAGTCGTACAACGCCCGCAGAGGTGCCCAGCCCACACAGTTTCGTCTCTTTTTGCCCTACTCGGGGCAGCCCAGTACGCCGTACTCCAAAAGTACTTACCATGGAAGGCACCATCAAACCCGAGCGCAACTTACGAGGCAACTACGACGAACAAACGTACGACTTAATTACCCCGTACTCTGTACCTTCCTTCCACTCTCGCCATCCAAGCCCATCCCCATCGCTCCTTCTCCGCCAGCATCCGCTACCAACACGCCCGTAACCCACACAATTCTGTTTCTTCTCCCTTTCGTCGTCCCTCCTTTCTCGACGCCTCGACTCGACTCCCTCCATCTTTTCCCCAACGCATCCTTTCTTTTCGTCCTTCTTTTCTCTCGCCGTTTCGCCCTTTTATTCGACTCCCCTTCCTCTTCTTCTATCCTTCTTTTTTTATCCACTCGACCCTCCGCTCCCTATTCTTGTTCCGCATCGCCAAAATCGTGTCGGAGTCTCTGCCTCCTCCGACTCGACTTTCAACAACAACGTCAACACTCCGACCAACCTTGACGTCAACACCTTTTCTCCACCACATCCTCACCATCTCGGTGTGTCGACGAGCACACCGGGAATCGGGGCCGATGTAAAGGCTCCTCGTCACCCACTCGCCCCGCCATGATGCGCAGGCGGCCCGCAGGTCACAATGTTGGCCAACGCATGCTGTTCCTCGCCATCGCCGTGTTTCTCCTGAATCCGGCCCTCGTCGATGCTCAGCAGCAGCCGCCGCAGCCGCCGCGGCAGCAACTGAACAAGAAGGAGCCAAAGCAACTACGGGAGCTAAACGATCTCAAGGAACCAAAGAGCCACCCCAACATCCGCACAGCCGTCGCCAGCTATGTCTCGCCCGCCGAAGCCGACGCCTTTGCGGCGGCGGCCGCCTCCGTCGACACTGTCGAAACCGTCGAAATTGAAACGACAAAAACCAAGGCCCAGCGGCCCAAGACAAAGTCGCTGTCCGAGGAAACGAGCCCAGCCTCACCGCCGAGCGCATCCACCGGCCAATCCGCACGATTGAGCCAGGCGGCCAACCCTCACAATACGCCGGACGCCCACAACCAAAACGCAAAAGACTCGCAAAAGAACAGCAGCAACAACAAAACCTCCAAAACCTCCAAAACCTCCAAAACCTCCAAAAACAAAAACTCCAATGCCACTGTAGCTCCGGACCTGTCCGTTCGAGCACCTTCTCTAGCGCACCGGGACCTCGGTGCCGTCGACGCCTCCGACGGCCTGGGCCTCGCTTCGCCGCATATTGCGCGGTCGCTGGCAGACTGGGAAGTGGAAGACTTTGTTCTTGTCGCCACCGTCGACGGCGATCTCCACTCACTCGACCGCAAGACCGGCAAGACCCTCTGGCACACCGAGAGCGAGAAGCCCGTCGTCGAGACCACCCACCACCGCTCCTCCGTCTCCGTCGACGACAAGACCTACTCGGCCCTCGACCACTGGACCTGGGCCGTCGAACCCTCTGGCAACGGCGCCATCTACGCCATGATTCCTGGTGCCGCGGGCCTCGCCGAGACCGGACTGTCCATGAAGGCCATCGTCGGCCAGGAGCCCTACCACGACCGCAACCACCCTGTCGTGTTCATTGGCACCAAAGATTCAACCATGATGACCCTCGATGCGGCCACCGGCCATGTGCGCCAGTGGTACGGATCGGGTGACGCCGACGGCATGGGCAGCGACGGCAGCGACAACCTCCCCGAGAGCTGCATGCGCCCCGGCGACTACTTTGACGACGGCACGGGCGGCGGCGGCGGCGAAGAGTGCTTTGTTGGCGGCACCATCACCCTGGGCCGCACCGACTACAAGGTCATTGTCCGCCGCACCGACGGCACCAAGATTGCTACCCTGCGCTACTCCGAGTGGGGTCCCAACAATTACGACAGCGACCTGCACCGCCAGTACCGCCAGCCCTCCGACAACCGCTACATCACGGGTAAACCCAGCGGCGACGTCTATGGCTTTAGCGTCGCGCCCCGCACCGGCGACGTCAAGCTGTCCTTCACCCACCGCCTCGAGACCCCCGTTGTCCGCGTTTTTGATGTTGCCCGCCCCCCCAGTGTGCCTCTCAGCAGCAACCCGGATCTGGCCCTGCTCCCGCAACCGCCGCCGCCCGTCGAGGACGAGGAAGACGCGAGCTTGCGCCGCGCCTCGGTGTTTGTCAACCAGACCGAGACCGGTGGCTGGTACGCCCTGTCCGGCTCCGCGTACCCGCTGATCGTGGACAACACGCCCGCCGAGTGCACGCGCCGTGGCTGGTGGGACCGCCACCAGGACACCTTCTTACCCGACGAGTACAGCGCCGCCCTCACTGGCAAGCACATGCTGGCCTCGAGCAGCCGCAAGAAGCGGCCCCTCCTGGCGCACAATTACCCGACGCTGCCTGGCATCGATGGCTCGTTTTCATATGACGACAAGGAGCGCGATCGTGAGCGCGAACACGGGTCCACAGTGCCACTGACTCTACCCGGCTCGTCGTCCGAGACATCGTCGTTCGGCGACCAGGCAGCTGAGTCGGTCATCGCCAAGGTCAAGGAGCTTCCTCAGGTGGCCGCGAACCGTGTCTTTGACTTCTTTAGCAACCCGGTCTTTCTGATCGCCGTGACAGTCTTCTTCTTTGTTTACCAGAAGGACCTGCGCCGCTGGTATAACCGGCAAAAGTCGCAGTGGTGGAAGGCGGGACAGGCAACGCGTGCCGAGGTCGAGCTCGAATCTTCCAAGGAGGTTGCGGAGACCGACACAAGTGAAAAGACACGCGAGGCAGCGAGCGCACAGGATGCGCCTGACGCTGTTGCCACAGCAGTGGCAGCAGACAGCGCGGCGGACAAGACCGAGTCGTCGCCATTGCCTTCTTCAGGCGCAGAAGACGACGCGCCCGATTCCATGGCGAGCTCAATAGAGGATGTGCGGGCATCTGCATCCCCTCCAACCGCCGAGACCTCAGTCGCGTCGCCATCGGCATCGCCCACAGAAGCTGCCGCTGCTGCGGCAGCGTCTCCCTCGGACGCCACACCGCCTCCTCAATTGGACGGCGCGCCCGCCGAGCCTGAGAAGGAGAAGAAAAAAGCCCATCGCGGTCGCCGCGGCGGTGCCAAGCACCGCAAGGGCGGTAACGGCAAAGCCAAGAGCGAGGCTTCGCTCTCGCGCGGGGATGACGCCCCGACGCCGACGGTCGACGAGGTCGTCGGCCAGGCCAAGAGACTCGGGGAGCGCACGCTGCCGCTGGAGCCCGACATTCTCACCGTGTCCAATGCGAACGCGGGCATCAACGACATGGAAGAGGTGTCCACGCCCATCATGCGCATGGGCAGCCTCGAGGTCAATCAGAACGTCCAGCTGGGCACCGGCAGCAACGGAACGGTCGTGTTTGCCGGCAAGTTTGACGGCCGCGAGGTTGCTGTGAAGCGCATGCTTATCCAGTTCTATGACATTGCCTCCCAAGAAACCAAACTGCTCCGCGAGAGCGACGACCACCCCAACGTCATCCGCTACTATGCGCAGCAGCAGCGCGCCAACTTCCACTACATTGCGCTGGAGCTGTGCCAGGCCTCGCTGGGCGACGTTATCGAGAGGCCGGGCCAGTTCCGCGAGCTCGCGCAGGCCGGCGAGCGCGACCTGCCTAACGTGCTGTACCAGATCACCAGCGGTCTCAACCATTTGCACGCCCGCAGCATCGTGCACCGCGACCTCAAGCCGCAAAACATTCTAGTCAACATGGGTGCCGACGGCAAGCCGCGCATGCTCATCTCCGACTTCGGTCTGTGTAAGAAACTCGAGGGCGGCGCGAGCTCCTTTGGTGCCACGACGGCGCACGCGGCCGGCACGAGTGGCTGGCGCGCGCCCGAGCTGCTGCTGGACGACGACGCACGCGACAATGGCCAGACCATGGTTGAGTCGGTCATGTCGACGCAGAGCGGCGTCAGTGCGACATCCGGCAGCGGGCTCGTCCACAACGCCGACGGCACCGTCAGCCGGCGGGCGACCAAGGCCATTGACATTTTCAGCCTGGGTCTCGTGTTCTACTACGTGCTCACCAAGGGCTCGCACCCGTTCGACTGCGGCGACCGCTACATGCGCGAAGTCAACATCCGCAAGGACACGTACAACCTGGACGGCCTGGACGTCCTGGGCGACTTTGCCTTTGAGGCCAAGGACCTCGTCGAGCACATGATCAGCCGCGCGCCGCAGCACCGCCCGCGCACGCGCGCCGTCATGGCGCACCCCTTCTTCTGGTCGCCCAAGAAGCGCCTGGCCTTCTTGTGCGACGTCTCCGACCACTTTGAAAAGGAGCCGCGCGACCCGCCCTCCGAGGCGCTCGCGAGCCTCGAGGCGCTGGCCCCGGACGTCTGCCGCGGCGACTTCTTGAAGCGCCTGCCCAAGGACTTTGTCGACTCGCTCGGCAAGCAGCGCAAGTACCGCGGCGACCGGCTCCTCGACCTGCTGCGCGCCCTCCGCAACAAGCGCAACCACTACGAAGACATGTCCGAGCCGCTGC
This sequence comes from Sporothrix luriei, assembly GCA_021398005.1. Lineage (NCBI taxonomy): Eukaryota > Fungi > Ascomycota > Sordariomycetes > Ophiostomatales > Ophiostomataceae > Sporothrix > Sporothrix luriei. The sequence goes on from WNLO01000008.1 coordinate 324,221, forward strand.
GCCGCATGGTCGGCACGCTGCCCGAGGGCTACCTGGCCTTCTGGACCATGCGGTTCCCGAACCTGCTGATTGGGTGCTGGGCGCTGGGCATCGACTGGGAGTGGGCCGACACGGATCGCTTTGTCGACTACTACCAGCCGGCCGGTGGCGTGTGACCGACCTCACGGGAGACTGGAAGATAGGACGATAAAGAGGACAGGAGGACGATACAAAATGATCAGCAGCATTTGCTCTTTGGATATGACTTATGGATGGCGGTGCATACACGGCGTGCGCGTTTTCTTCTTTTCTTTTGTTATTGGTAGTTTCTTTTTATTGGGCATAAAACAACTTTTTGGATTGCAAAACCACTTGTCTGGCCAGTGCCGACTCGTGTACTACTTTGTAGCATCTCATCGGCATAGTTTTTTTCTCACTTCGTATTTTCTATATTTATTATTTCTTCAATCAACCAGTGCTCATTCATAGGTGCCATGATCAAACAATGTCGCTACTAACACAAAGGGGCATATACGTCGTACAGGAAAGCCAATAACCAAACATAAATCACACGCTGATGCACCGTATGTCAAAATCGTCCCCTGGGCATTTGTCCCTCACCGGTTCTCCCGATACCAACCGCTGTCACCCACTTTCTTCTACTTGTCGTCGGGACCCTGAATGGGGTGTGGGCGGCGGCGCCGCTTTCCGTTTCCGACTCTTTTTGCCGCTCGCCGCAGTCGCCGCACTCGCGCCCGTGGCCGCGGCCTTTAATGCCGCACGGACAGCGGCGCGACGCTGTTTCCAGTGGGCCTTGAGGTCGCGCTGGAGGCGGTACGACTGGTCCTTGGCATGGTCTTGCTGGTTGCGCAACCAGCGCCGGCCCTTTTTGAAGTCGTCCAGCGACTGGACCAGGGTGGTCGAGCCGAGCAGATATTGGTGGTACTCGAGGGGGGTGTCGTCGCCGTTGTCGTCGTCGTCGTCGTCGTCATCGTCATCATGATCGTCACTATCATCTTCACCATCATCTCCATCACCGTCGCCATCACCGTCGATATCACCGTCTGCCTCTGGCTCTGTCCTGTCCGCAGCGTAGTGCGCGTAAAAAAAGATCTGCCGGCCGTCCGTCGTAAAGGTCGTGACAGCAGACTCGCCGGGCGGGTCGTGCTGGCCCATAGCGGCGCGGGCCTGGTTGCGGGCATAGACAAGGGCGGCGCCGTCGTAGGCGCTCTGCAGGCGCGCCCGCTCCATGTCCTTGCCGGCGCCCTTCCACTCGCCGGCCAGGTGGGCCAGCGTGACAGAGAGAGGGCTGTCCTTGTAGAGAACGGCACCGGGGACCTCCGCATGGATGGGAACCGGCCGGAACGCGGTGGCATCGAGGCCCTCAACAAAATCTGGCTGCGGCGGGGAGAGTTCGTTGTTGAAGCCGGCGTTTTTGGGAAAGGCGGTAAACGCGTGGTTCAGGACGCGATGGTAGTCTTTGATGTCATGATCTTTGAGCAGCCGGCCGCCGACTTCAAAGACCATGGTGGTCTCGTTGGCGGCCGCGTTGACCTTGTTGGTGTAGGACTCATAAAAGGACGCCGTGGGCGATGTAGACTGGCGGGGCGCGTCGAACCGGGCCTGAAGATCCTCCAGGTTCGCTGGCGGATGAGAGTGGAACGGGCCCAAAATGCCATTGCCGTGGGACTTCAAAGCAAAGCCAGATGACGTCGTGGAGGTGGTGGTAGTGGTGGTCGTAGTCGTGGCCTCTGTGCTCGCCTTGTTCCGCTCTTCAGACGGCGTGCCCGTCGAGGTTGAGGCTGTATTCGCGGACCTGTTCTTGGAGGCTTTGGGGCCTGGGGCCTTTGACTGGCGCTTTTTAGTCATCTTTTCGTGCCGTATCAGGTTTTTGCGCGTCAACGGCGCTCGTTTTGCCGTTTGCCTTTGTTTTGGTGCTTGTGCGGGACGCTGGCTGCTGGTGTCGCCGTTGGCACCAAACGCCTGTTGCTTGTTTGGCTCTCTTGGCTGCTGCGCGTCCGGCGCCGGTGTCGTTCTTGTCCCAGCGGCCGGTTTGACCGGGGAGGAGGTCTGTCGTGGCCGAAGACGCGTGCTGCGCCGTATCGGTTGAGTGTCTCTAGGGGAAGGCTGCTTTTCGGCGAGTCTCTTCCTCTTCGTGGGTTGCTCTGTCGCGCCTTCAGTGCTTTCTTCCAAGGACTGGCGTCGTTTGTTCGGTCTGGTTACCGAGCTGGGTACCACCGCTGCTGATGAAGCACCTGTGGCTGTGGGATTCTGTTGCAGCAGCGTGTTTTGCTTTTGACCTGTCGTCGACAGCAGATCGGGACGAGGAGGAGACCGTCCTTTGTACTTGGACACGCGTCTGGCCATTGCTGCAGCAGGCAAGTGGGCATCATCAAGTACTCCTGTAATGATAGAAGGCACGTTTCGCGGCCGGGGTTCGCGAGGCCTCGCAGGATGGGTGTCGTGGCGTGCACAGCTGAAGTCGGAGATGGTTGATGTGCAGTTTTGCAATGTTTTGATTGGAGCGAAAGTGCACTTCTGTTGGCGCTAGCCACGACTGAGCTTCAGGGACGTCAGGGCGGCTAAACTGATTGGGCCTGGGTCCCCCAGCGGGTATGCCCCACTCACAAAGCGCCGGCCAAGGCTGTGTCTAACGGCCTGTCATGCAGCCCAAATCCACAGCCAAGATGCCCATTTTGCATGCTATCCCGGGCTACTGTCTTCGTCTGTGTTGGGTTAATTTATTCTCTTTTTATTTGCAAAAGGTCTCATGTTATAACGCAAATAAGCCCTACTAATGAAAGAAAGAAGCTGACGTTACGGAGGCCTTGAGTATTTCGAGAACGACGAACATCTTGGATATGGGATCATTATGCAGAAGAATATTTGATAACCCGGTACAAAACTAACATAGATATACAGACATTTCACGACGTACACACACAAAACACTCACTCCCCATCACAATCCCACCAACCGCCGAAAGGCCGAGTTGTTGACAATCTGGAACCGGCTGCCGACCGCCTCAATGTCCTTGTGCTTCGCGGCCTCGGCGGCCAGCGCGGCCGTCGAGTGCTTGCCCATGGCCGTCTCGGCCAAGAACCTGCCGAGGGGCTGCGTCGGGCTCAGCCCGCCCGGGTAGACGGTGCGCAGGGTGGGCACCAGGACGCTGCGCACGATCTGGAGGCCCAGCGAGGGCGCCTTGGGCACGAACGGCTGCAGCGCGGCGTGGCCGTGTGGGTCGACACCGCCGGGGCGTACGGACAGCGCCAAGAAGGGGCGGCCTGCGGGTGCGGTAGCGGCCTCGCCGGCCGTGCCATTGGTGATGCTGGCGAGCGCCAGCTCGGTCTGGCCCTTGACGACGCCGAACCGCGCCGTCGTCAGCCCGGGCTTGGTCGTGGCGCCCTCGCCGGACACGTACACAAACCGGAACGGGTCGCCGGCCTTGGCGTCGCCCGGCCCGTCGCCCGCCGGGATCTTCTGGAACGCCGCGGCCGCCGCCAGCGTGTAGTCCTGTGTGATGACCACATACTCTTCCTTGCTGACGCTGGCCTGCGAGATTCCGAGCGCCCAGACGACGCCTGCGGCTCCCTTCAGGTCGTTTTGCAGCAGCGCGTCGTCGTACGTGTTAAAGTCCTTGTGCAGGATCACGCGCACGCGGTCCTTGCTGGCGACGGGGTCGCTGGCGTTGATGCGGGCGTCGAGCTGCGGCACCGGGCGGCGCGACAGGATGGAGATGCGCGTGATGTCGGGCATGGCCAGCATGGCATCGAGGACGCCGCCGCCGACAAGGCCCGTGGCGCCCGTAAGGATCAAATGCATGGTGGTTGTGGTGTAGCTGGTCTGGTCGCTATGGGAGTGCGTCGAGTGCTGTGATGCCTGTAAGGCCTGTAGTATAGCGCTTGGCGTTGGTCTACCGCAAGTGCTGTAAGTGCTCAATGGTCATATTTGTTGAACCACGAGAACCTCAAAGGGAACGCCCATTTAAAGCAGATCCAGACAGTGGTATCAGGATCCGGAGTCCCCTTTTCTGTGCCATGCCGACGCCCGGCGGTCCCTCTTTGCGCCGCGTATGCCCTTTTCGTTGATTGCTCGCTGGCGTCAGCATAAATCGGGTTTCGGCGTAGCCTCGCTGTAACGAGGCGCTTTTTAGCGGGGTATTGAAGAAACTAGGGCGGCCAGTCCAGCCCTACGGCTAGGCCCTACGACAGGCCTAACGTCATGCAGGAGCCTGGCGTAATTGCGGAGTGCGAATCATGTCCGGCTGTCCGTCTTTTGTCATGCATGGATTTCCCGGCCGTACACCGCTGACTCAGATTCGATTATACGTCGAACGCAGAGCAAAAGCAACGACAAGTCCCCATTTATAATTAAGATAGCAGAAGCTATCAAGCCAATGCATGGTGAGAAGAAGACGAAATCATATGTCTTTTTATTTACCTTTATACATCTGCTTATTTCTCTCCCTTTCTCCTTTTCCCTGTTTTTCCTGTTTTCATTTGTTTTTTATTGTGAAAATAGCAAACTCAAAAGTCAGCGACGCGATCGGCAAGGCTGAGCATTCATCGACACGAGGCTGAGGTAGACAACGTTAGCTGACAGAAGTCGAATAAGGTCAAGTCACATGCATCATGCTATGTGTAAGACGGGGCGCTCCTTCCCGATGCACCAACAGCGAAATGGCCTCGCTATACTATTCTTCGGTGGTTTGCCACGGGCTTAGTCGGTTCCTTCCGTTTCGTGGCTCTTTCCACACTGGCCTGCTCACACACCATGCACCCGTGAGCGTGACTTTCGCCACCATCGCTCTTTCTTGAACGGGAGTCAGTATTCGACGGCGACGGAAAACAATTCACCCTTTTGTGCGAGCGTTTGCTTTCGTTTTCAACGCTCTTCTCTTCCGATACCGCCACCCTCTCTACATTTTGCTTACATTGCACCATTGTCGTTATTTCATGATGGCAGATCTCCTACGTTATATTCACAGCGGACCGCACAATCTTTCAACGCAGACGAGCACCATCGGCTCAATCATGTATCCATCTGTGCTGCTATTCCGCTGCCCGCTGAGCCGACACGATGGCGGCTGAGGTAAGAGACATGCAAAACTATCCAACGCACTGAATCTTAATTTGCAGTTATCTTATTCATCTCCCGCCCAGGCCTGTTTCCAGTCGATGAGGAACTGTCACCGACTCTTTCGTTAATCCTCGACTCTCGACTCTCCCTCTCGACTCTCCCTCTCAACTCTCCCTCTCGACTCTCCCCGTTGATTCTCACCATCACGCCGATCAAATTACACGCAGCAACACACATATCGACAACTCCGAGACAAGATATCGAAATCAGGGCCCGGACCATGTCTTCGGAATCGACTGATCTCCTCGAACTGGGGATCAGATCGGACATGCTGAACCAAAGCGAACACCGAGAGAGCGAGCCCGAGGTCGACACCTCCACCGCCATCTACTGCCCCACGCGACCGCCCGTCAAAAACATCCTCGACCTTCCAGTCGACGTCATTTTTTACCTCAGAGGCTTCCTCCGAGGCCAAGACATCATCCTCCTATCTCTCACATGCAGGAACCTCCGCCGTCTTATGATACAGAGGCCCAACCAGACCTTCAGTCTCCACATGGGCATCGATCCATCCAGCCTGGACATATACCACATGCTGGTGGCCCGTGACTGCTACACACTCTGGGCATGCCACGAATGCATCCGGCTGCACACTGTCTCTGAAACGGACCTTCCCAGATGCCCCGACCACATGACCTGGCGGCGGATGTGCCACGGCGCTCACCACCGTACACGAATTGTCACCGGCCACTACTCGACCGTGGCCGCGGCCGGCTTGGCCTTTTATCACATTCAGATTGCCCTCCGCTACAAACGCCTCCTCAATGCCGGCGTCCCGGACACCAGACGACTGGGTCGGGCGGTGCCAGGCAACATTCGCCCTGACAACCAGGTCGCTACTCTGTCGCCTGCGCGCATGCTCCACCGCATCATGGACCCCATTACCCAGACCATGTCACACTGCATTGGTGACTGCGACTTTGCGCTCCATATGCGGTTCGACCGCCGGATCAGGGAAGACGGCACGACTACCCACCCGTTCACTGATCTGCCCCAATTGCGCTTCGTCCAGCGCTCCCGACTCAAGATTGTGCGCAACTTGTCGCCCACCCATGACATGCGGTGGGACGGAACCGTCTTCCACATTTGCCCGCACCTGAGCATCGTGAATCAGCACGTATACTCGACCGCCCTCCCTCGACACTCTGGATACCAAAATGATCCTCGGAATCTGCAAGAGAACAGAAGGTTTTACTACCGCCGCGCCTACTACGCCCTGCAGACGCTAAACCAGGGCCTACTGGGCATCGTACCCATCGTACAGAGACGCACAATCCTCGGCGACGACTGGGGCGGCTGCGTGCGGTGCTTGACCGACTACCAGATCACGGTCAGCGACAACGGTACCACGCTCCATGTCGATGTGTGGCAGGACTTTGGCACCGAGTGCGCCCGCCGAGATGCCCAAGAATGGATCATGCACTGCAGCGACTTGCGGTATCGGACCCATTTCCCCAAGCTCTATTTCCACAACAGGGTCAACCGCGATGGATATATTCGCCACCAGCCCGGCGCTGTCAGCAGGTTCTACCACCGAGGCGAGAAATCCTGTCCTTGGGGCCTTCCACGAACAGGCCGTGTTCACGTTCCGCAGGTGCGCGTCGACATTGAGCCTATGGAACCGCCTTGGACGATCATCATATGGATCGCATTCTCAGAGACTGTGTGGACCGTTTCTATATGGCTGAACGGACGTGTCGCGCGTTTACTTGGGCTATGAATCAGGCAGTGGGTTTGTGTCGGGATGGGACTCTTTCGCGATGATACCATAGATTTAGAAGAATGTTTTAAATAGACTTGACAATGGATAGATTGGCCCCTAACGCTGTGCGTTTTGTTTCCTCGCCCGCCACGACCGCTTATCGTGCGGCCACGTACAATTGTCGATCAACACTGCTTAGACTTCGAGGCAGTAGTAGTATACCATAGCGGCAGCGCTGATGTGACGATATCCTCGACGCCTCAAGGAACACCGGTATGGCTTATGAACAACGGGAGCATAAAGTTCACAAGACCGGCTCAAAGAAAGCGCTCCTGCGAGAACACCCGTCAGCCGTCGAGACGCGCTCAAAAACACTGTTGGCAGAGGAAATAAGATTCTGAGCCTCCGAGGTCACCCCAGCTATCGTATTTACTGTCCGGCAAGCTAGGTGGTAGGTCTGGGGAAGGAAAAAGGAATACGAAACGACGTAGATACGCTGATAATAATACCAAGAGAAGACGTAGGACAAACTACTGGCAGTGGTCTGTTTTCGACATTTAGACTGGCTGTCTTGGGGGAGCCTACGCACATTGGCCGTCTGCGGTGAGAATGTATGGCCGCCTGTCATACGCACGGGCATTGTTGACATGTTCATACCTAAAAATGCCAAAAATGCCCAAAATAAGATTTTCTTTACTTCGTCGCTGAGTCATACGCCATGAACCAGAACCAGTCAACATACGGCTGCATAGAAATAACATCGTAGTCTGGTATATTGTTATTATAATGTTAGCGTACCTTGCAGGCTTAGGGGGAAAAAGGTCGACAACACAGGTCGTCACTTGCACCGCAAATACCAAAAGTCGGGCGCCAGAGCAACACTGACACCATACTTGGTCCCAAAAGCCTGGCGCATCTCCCGTACCAGCAGCACAAAGTTTTGCGAGTCGTTTACACGGCCACCACGGTCTTCTGCCACTGGGTACTCCCAGTCAAGGTCAATGCTCTGGAAGCTATGTCGATCCATGAATGCCAGCACCGATGAAATAGAGGTGGCGCGCCGGTCGGCCGTCATAGCCATGTCGCTCCAGGTGCTGTGCGTGGACTGGCCCGCATCCGCATCGCCGTCTGTCTCGGCGTCTGGGTCGACACCAGGGTCGCTAAAGTCAAAACCGCCGACGGAAATCCAGGTCTGGGGACCGTTGGGGCGGTGCCGCAGGTCGGTAAAAAACTCGCGGCAGAGCGACCGCTTGCGTCTTGCTTGGGTATTCCACAATCTTGTACGTCTTGAGGTTAATGGCGCCAAACGCATAGTACAGATGCGTCCAGCGCTTGCCCAGCGGGATACCGCGCTCCAAGGGGATGTCGCCTGGCCGTGACGGCGGACACTTGAACGTGCCGTCCTTGAACGGCCGCTTGTGGATGTTGCTGCTCTGCCAGTATCCAATCGCGCGGCCCGACGAGGATGCTCCAGAGCGTGTCTTGGGGCATTTTCGGCGCAGGGTCGCCGCAGTAGCCCATGCCCGCCTGGCAGTCACCCAGGCCCGTGCCAAATCCATCGGCATGCCGGCAATGGACGTCTTCGTAGCCGCACCAGCCAGAATAGGAGCAGCACAGATTCATGCCACAAGCCACGCGGCCACCATCGCTCTTGCGGCCGCACATGGCCGTGGCATTGCCGTTGCTGACGCAGCCGGCGCCACAGTTTTCGTCTTCGTAGCCGCACTTACCATTCTTACCGCAGCCTGGTTTCCCCCCGTGTTAGTAGACATATGTTACTGCAACGTGTCGAGAGATGACAGGGCACGAACAGGAGCCCTGTTTGTAGTCAGCTGTGGTTTCCTCGTAGCAGCTTGTTATTTGCCGAGGGAACACATACATCGTCACAAATGCCGGTGGGACACAACAACGGGCCAGGCGTTGAGGTTGCAGTAGAGAAGCTAATTGCTTGGCCGGCCCGTTCCTGAGCGGCATGATGGAAACCGATGCTCTCCGGGTCTCCTGTCAGGTTGTTAAATTCTCGATTTCGTGCCGCGACTCGCGCCGCAAAGGCCAAGTGGCTGCACAAAAGCAAAACCACAGCCACCCACGTTGGGATGCGCATGATAACAGAGGTCAAGATTGTTTGTGGTGTGAAGCCAACCGATGCCGTCTGCTGATGTGTTTTGATATTTTCAGCTTAAAACAGAAGTGTAACGTTGTCTTTTTATATCCATATTCTGTACCATCAACCCTCCTTTTCTCGTTTCTAACACACGTAAGCAGAGATCGCCACTTTTGTAGCTACGGTAAATACATCAATTCTCGGAATAAAGAGTATGGTCCAAATTCACAAGCAAGACCAACAGCCAGGGCATCTGTTTATTGCATCCCAAGAGGATGCACTGCGTGATCTCCCAGAATGACGCCGACATTCACACACAGAAAGCTGCGTATTCTCTGTTGGTGATCCAGTTTTGATGCTTGGAAATTAGTATCGATAAGGATGATAGACAACGTTGCCACAAACGCGGCGTCTCGCGACTCTGCTGCCGTCTCCGGCCTCCGTACCCGTTCCCTACGTGAGGGTCCTCTGTAGGCAGTAGGCAGCACCCGGCCATTCACCGTATAGAACCGGTAACAATGGTAATCCCAGGCCCCCCGCAGATATATTGGTTAATGAAATAGACGCGTTTCTACTCACACCTCTTGCCCATACTGCGGCACAGCCGTCACCCAACAGACAAATTACTAAATGTCAGACTGCCCGGCCATTGGGGCAGCTGCTGTGCCTTAAATATGCATATATGGTGTCGATCCCTCTTCGCCTGACGTAGAGATTAGAATAGTTTCAAGTCACTTCCTTCATCTTCGCCGCAAGCTTACCAGAGCGTTGAAACCAGAACCAGAACAAGACGTCCGTTGTCTACAGCCAACAGAGACACAAAATGCTCAGCCTCCAACGTCCTCTCCCTTTGCCCGGTGGCCTCGTCATATCGCCTCATGGCAATAAAGTAGCCTACCATCTCAGGACCCTCATCAACGGCCTACACGACGATCAGCATGAGCAACGCCCAGCTCGCTATGCCTCCAACATTTGGGTTGCCAACGTGGGCGAGGCGCATTCGGCACGCCAGGTGACCCACGGGCCGTTTCATGACCACGCGCCGCAGTGGTCGGCGGACGGTGCCCTGCTCCTCTTCATGTCCGGCCGGCACCCGCGTGAGCACGTCTACAGTCCACAGGCCAATTTCCTCCTCTACCGACTCTGGATTGGTGGTTTGGTGTCGATGCAGCGCCTGCACCCCTTTTGGTGCCGTGGCCGTTCGCGCCGTTCTGCCCCTGGCCCAAGTACAACCGCTTTTTACTTACGACGCACTATGAGCCGACCAGCTTCGACCAGCGGGTTTGTGGACGCCCATCAGCTGCGCCCGCAACGATACAGCCATAATGCCATCTACGGTCGGGGGTGCGTCAAGACGATGGCGCCTTGCTGCGCCCCAGACGATGGACGGGTGGCCATGCCCGTTGAGCATCCAGCATCTGACGTTGCGGAGCCTACGTTGCCGCCGGGGTGTTGTCAGCTGTGGATTGGCGGGGACTGTCCTCCATACGCGGTCGCCGTGAGCAGGACACAGCATCCCAACACGCCGTTTCTCTTTTCCATCAGCCACATTGCTTGGGCCGGGACGACCCTTTACTTCTTGTCCAGGGAAGGCAGCGATGTCCACGGCGATGGCACACGATCAACACCGGCCATTTACCGCATGGGGCAAGATCCGACTCGAGAACATGAGGAAGGGGGAGATCGAGACGAGACGTACAGGAAGGTGTACGAGGGCCCCGATGCTGGCAACGGTTGTCGGATACTTGGCATTACCGATGCAGGCGACGACCTTCTTGTTCACGAAAAAAATGCAGCTGGAGAGGAGACAATGCATCTTCTGCATGCTGGCTATCTTGTCTGGAAACAAAAGAAGCAGATGTCTCAAGTCGTGGCATTCAAGCCACGGGATGCAAACCAGCCTGTGGTTGTAGCCACGCTTACCTCCTCCGTCGAAGAGGAACAGCCGACTGAAGCTTTTTGCATCGTCGGGAAAAAGAATGCCGATGGAGAAGCATCGGTCAAGCAGCTGCCGTTGTCCGATCATTGTCGGCAGAACGACCATAATTGGCCTAATGCTTTAGGCGAAGGGTTTTCTCACCCAACAAGCCTGCCATATCGGGTACGCGAAGATCGCCAGTAGTGTACGACTGTAGAGGCGTGGCGGTTAAAAAGAAAGCAACACGTCTGGGGGTGTAGGCGCGTATTGGTGGTCAAGGTTGTAATAAACATGTTGGTCGGCCGTCGGGCGACGGATTAGCGGCGGTTCTTATCCCCTAGCGTTCAGTCAGGGGGCCGAAAAAAAGACGTACCTGGGCGAGAGTTGGCCGTTGCTTCTCGAGCCCGTGTCCGATTCCCATATTACCGTGGCCTCCGGCGGCGTATAACTTTGCAACATCCTTCAACTAGACGCGGGGCTGACTTGGCAGTATCCACAGACAAGCGAGACCATCCGGCCGAGCTCCGAGGACCCGTCCGCCCAGACAATGCCGTACTGGTGATCGCGCAGGATGGCATCAATGTATTCACCAGCGGCAGGATACGGGCCATTTCCAGTCCTCCCAGCCGCACGTCGTCCCGAAACAAGACGTCGTCAGCATCGCGTGCGGTCTCGCCATCCCGTTCAAACCGTCCATCGTATTCGTCCATATCGAACGCCTGCGTGGCCCCACCATGATGGCGGTCTCGGACGACGCACAGGCCCCGGAGCGATGACAAGCGCTCTGGCGTACTGAGAAAGGAGAGAGCATCGTTTGCTTGTGCGTGAAGGACGGCCGAATGGTGGGCCGGTGACGGTTGGGGCGTGCGGCACGTCGACGCTCTCAGTGGGGGCCCGTCAGTATCAACGCTGAGAGGGGGGAGAGAGGAGAGAAGAGGGGAGGGAGAGAGGGCGGAGAGTTGGATACACCATACTAGGTAAGAAAAGGTCGTCCAACAGGTGCGGCAAATGCGATGAACCGTGGCTTCAACGACTCCATGTCCAGCACCGTTTTGTTGCGAGGCCACGTTCCACTGCGTCGAGAAAGGCGCGCAGGAAGATATCCAGCGAGTCGTCTGACAGCGAACACTCGTACGCATAGCGCAACAGCCGCGGGTAGATAAAGAAAACCTGCGCGCTGCGTACATTCTCGGCCGCTTCGAAAGCCTCGAACGAGTTCATTCAAGATTTGTCCCGCACTGGCGCGCCGGGCGGCACCGAGAGGAACCGATTGTGCGGGGTCAATGTGCTCCAGAGACGCTCGTGTCGGTGATGCGGCGCAGGTGCAGCCATTCTGGCTCTCCGGGCGCCTGTCTGCACGTTTGCTGTTGTCCGTCCATGGTTCGTTCTGCTCCATTCACGTTCGCGTCTCGCGATGGTTTGGAATATACACAGGTGTCAGGCTATGTCTCGTGATCTGCACGTGATGTACTATCCAGCAGCACCAATATGACGACGAGCATTTGGCGACTCAGCCAAAGACAAACCAAGCTTTGTGACCCGGTGGTTTGACAGCGCAGTCGAACTCACGAGCCACCTCATCCAATGACCGTAGTGCCAAGAACAGTCATCGCAGACGATGCGGAGTAATATTAACTCTGCAAGGGACGGCCCTCGCCCCACCTGCTTCCTCCTCTTTGCCTCCACGTCCATGTTAAGACGCTCGACCTCGAGACGCCTTGCGGGACGCTTATCCTAATGAGACGCTCGGCGGGACGTTCGGTCATATAGATCAAAAAACAAACTCTCGTTTTGTCTGGCATCCCGACACCACAGACTGACAGTTAATTTCTTTTTTATGCAGAGAATGGAATGCCACACTCCGTCGGCGACGCATTGATCGGATAGAAGGCAGGGATCTTAAGAGTGAAACAAAGAGAACTGCACTCCGATGATGATGGCCGGCTGTTGTGACAAGGAGCTCTCCGAGTGAGAGGTCAGATCCTACATCACATTCTTCGCAGAGTGATGTTATCGTCCGGCTGGAGTACCAAGGGGCATAGCCCTGATGTGGCTGTTCTTTAGTTTTTGACTGCCACGCCGGTCAACTCAAACAGATGTGGCAGAGAGCGTATGTCCCTTGAAAATTGGTGATTTACATGCTGTGGCAGACTCTTGTATAAGTATTGAAGTATTCCGTGTCATGTCTTACTTTTCAGTCTCGTAGCTTAACTGTCGATTGTTCCATTAATATTTATCCGCCTCTCCCTTCTCTCCTTGCGACTGGCGCCTAATAAAACCGACGCGCGATGGGCCGGTATAAACTGGCATTGTTGGGCGACTCTGGTGTCGGAAAGACGTCGTTAGCATGTCGGCTGTGTCACAATTATTTCACTGAGCAGGTATGTTCCTGGTAAACAGCGTGTGTCATGTTATCAAAATCTAACAGTAAACGGTTCACGCAGTACGACCCGTCAATTTTAGAATCCTTCCAAGCCAAGGCGCTCGTCGACGACAAGTCGCATGCTCTAGAGATACTGGACTTGGGCGGCCAAGAGGATGCTTCCTGTCTCGAAGTTCAGCAATGCGACGGGTTTATGCTCGTGTACGACATTAGCTCACGGTCCTCGTTTTCACGTGTCGAAAGATTTGCCGACCAGATCCAGCATAATGCGAGCATTACACCACCGTCGCAGTCAACAGTCTCCAAAGATCCGGTCCCTTTAATACTTGTGGGGAACAAATGCGATCTCAATCGGGAGGTGGCATCGAAGGAAGGAAGAGAGCTCGCCAGGGAACTGAATTGCGAGTTTATCGAGACGTCCGCAAAGAGAAATATGAACGTATCAGAGGCATTTGCTAGCATCACCCGGGCACTCGTCAAGACGCAGGGCGGTCAAACAACAGCGGTCGAGGGTGGCCTGCCGTACAGGTCATTAGCACTGCTTCTGGGGCTCTTTTGCTCATGTGTCGGTTTCTAATGTGGCTGGACGAAGTTGCACTTTTCTAATAGCCTCCCAATCTCGTACAATAATCAATCACGGGCTAGGCCTGGGTGCAGTGTGTGTCCTCGTCGCCCCCTCTATTGATCGTACATATGATTCTGCTTTAGGGTAGGCTACTGTACCTGGCGACATTGCAGCCTAGTTGGCGGAACGACTCGACGGGAACTGAAAAGAACACTAAGACTACATTGTTCCCCTTTATCCTACATGTATTACCTCGTCCCCTCGAACCGAATGTCGCCAGAGTCATTCTCGTTCGAGACTACTCGAGGACATAAGTCCAGAGCAAAGCTTGACACCACCAATCTCTCATCATCTTCTTCACATCAAGCCGCCCCCTTCTACATCTCATCACCACCAAACAACGTTTTGCGGACCACGATGTTCTAGCACGGACAACACGAGCACGAACATCATCGTCCAAGACATTGCCAACGTCAGCTACAGCTCTCTGATTTACAGCACGACTTCACCCCCGCTGGACTTCCTCCGTCCACCCGACTGCTGTCGGAACAGTTGAGGCCGGACAAACACCAGTCCAGTAGGTGGTTTGTTTTTACCCGGACCTAAGACGGACGGAAGACGTATACTGATTAATGAGCAGGCTATCTCGGCCACACGACAGAGGTGTCCTCTCTCGTTGGTAGGCTGCCGTGTTTCCGCACATGGCCGTCCCGGTCCAAAGGGAATCAAAATACAATGATAGCGGTAAGCGACAATGAAGCGCGAGACGTTTAACGACGCATCCAAAGACCGGGTGGCTTCCTCTGATGTGATTCAACACATGCTGATTAACAAGGCCAAGAAACTACACGAATGCCCGACATGCAACAAACTCTTCGCGTACTCCTCTTCGCTGTGTCGGCACGAGAGGCTTCACACGGGCGAGAAACTACACGAATGCTCAACGTGCAACAAATTCTTTACACGTTCCTCGTCTCTCATTCGGCACAAGAGGCTCCATGCGGGCGAAAAGCCATACGAATGCCCCACGTGTGGTAAATGCTTTACGTATTCCACGAATCTGTCTCGACACAAAAAGATTCACACAGGCGAGAGTCCGTCTGAACTGAGCAGTACGTCCCAGAGCATTCAACCCGAGGCCACCCATGCTGCGACCCAGAGAGCGGATGCGGGACCCGTGACGTTCTTTGCCCTCATTCTTAACCCGACCAGCCTG
This sequence comes from Sporothrix luriei, assembly GCA_021398005.1. Classification (NCBI taxonomy): domain Eukaryota; kingdom Fungi; phylum Ascomycota; class Sordariomycetes; order Ophiostomatales; family Ophiostomataceae; genus Sporothrix; species Sporothrix luriei. The sequence continues at coordinate 339,227 of WNLO01000008.1, forward strand.
TCCTACGATGGTCGCTCCTGCTAGGTCGCGGGAAATAGAAAGATATAGCCAGTGTCGTCTGTCGCTGGTGGGCCGTGGCCAGTTATCCGTTAAAAATGAAATCACCAGTGGCCACTAGAGGCAGCACATTGCGTGAACTCAATCCTCCATGCTTTACTGTCCTACGTGTTCTTTCTCCATAATCACACCCCTTGTACGGGGAACGAGCAGCCAGCACGGGAAGCAGGCACTGACTTGCGAGACAGGCGAGAAGATTCCGTCTCGCCAGAGTGGAGGAAAAGCGCATCACGCCACTCCACCCCGTCTATCTACTGACGGTGTAGGTGCTGGGCGGTAAAAACACCGAGAACACTTAAGCCAGTGCCTCTAAGTGGGAGAAAGACCAACAACGTACATTAAACCAACCGAGAACGTGGTCAACGCTTGGAGATCTTTCCTCGAAAAATAATCCATGGGGCGAATCTGTCCGCCTGCGTCTGCCACCAGGAATGCCACCTCCCGCAAGGATGGTCAAACAACGGACAGATCACCCAACCCGGGAGGATTCCAACGCGCTCGCATGCGGGCCTATCGTGGTTTGACGTGCCCAGCACGACGCGTATCGAATGGCAGAAGACCGGTCATGGCGCGAGACCGAAACGAAACGGAGAGGTCCTTGTCTCCAAAGACCAAAAGAGGGGGGCAGTACGTGGGGGGTTTTGTGGTGTTGGAAAGAGCAACGTTCAGCTGACAAGATGTACCCCGTTTTCCTCGTCCGGTCAAGCGTCCCGTAAGGCACCCTATGCAGGCCTGCGTCCCGTCAATCGCTACGTCGTATTCCCCTGTTATAACTGCACCCCGCCCTGCTGCCGTCACGGCTCCTTTAGAGTGGTGCAAAACAGGGATTACTTTCCAGCGCGGCATGGTTGGGGAGTCAGAATGTCACGAGGTGCAACTTGAAATGCCGCGTCTCCGATTCGGCCACAAGATGTTGCTGCAGCGTGGCCGGGGAGAACGTTTAGCGCTCAGGCGTGTGTGGGAGTATTTCGTTCAACCCCGGAGAGATAAACACGTCCTTTTCACCGCGTCCCGTCAAGGTCTCATGGTGCGTCTAGTCACTTCCCTGCATTTCCTATTTCCTGTCCTTCCTCCATTTTCAACAGCTATTCTTCCCGTCGATTCCATGGTCGCGGGCCGCTATGGATCAAATGTCAGCCGCGTCCGTCATTCGAGGATCGGATTATGACTTTCTTCACTTTCGTGCAATGTGTCAGTTGGAGCCCATGGTAACTATACTCCGAACGCGCAACGGCGTCCCGCCAAAACCGGCTGCACGGCTTCTGCTGTTTTTAAAAGTGCTCTTTGCCGATGAGGCTGCTAGCATCCAGCGTTTCGGCACTAAACGGCGCGCTGCTAGCTGGGCTCGCAACCAAGCCGAGCTCCTTAAGCAGGATGCAAAGACCCTCGTCCTTCTTGGACTCTGCCTGACACAGACCGACCTGGGCGACTATGGCCAGCCGCGCCTGGCCGTTCTTCTCACCGTGGCACGAGGACTGGCACACGATGCATGCTGCCAGTCTGTCTTTCAAGACAGTGCAATCACGTCCGCGTGCCAAGGTACGGCGAGCATTGCTCTGTTGGTATCGGAATAAACGTCACACACCGTCATGTTAATCCATTACCTCTAGGGTTCGAGGAAAAACTCAGGGCTAATTCAGAGCCCGTTTCCTTACAAAACAGCCCACCGAGGCCAACGCCCAATAACAGCAAGGACATCAATGCCGTCTTTTTGCAGTCTACCTTACCGCCAAGTTCTGCACTGGCCGTGAAAGACGCTCGTTCACGTCTCAACGTCACCGTGCCGCCGATCGTCTTACCACGGCCATCAGCTCTTACTAACTCTACAAGAGTGCCAGCTTCTGGGCTGATGAATCGACCACCACCACATGGCGAATGGCCCTACTTGGATATAACACCCCCGGGATTGGAGAAGGTTTACATTGTGACCTGTTCCAACCAACACCTGTTGCCGTTCTTACCCAACCCCCCCACGATCGCTGTTTTCAACCACACGGGCCGCAACACTTACAAGTATGACATGTCGCACAGCGTCTATGGCGGATACGAGCTCATTTTGTCGAAAGACGGGGTGCATCACCTGGAGGCAACTCGTTTAGATGACGATCGATTCATGATCGCTGCTTCGTCTCTCGAGGACGCGTTTCGAAGTGGCAGAGCACGGTCCATTGTATTCCGCAACGTCGGATGCTCCGTGGTCAGCAACGACATCTATATCATTTGGAAGGACCCGCGCATTTTAATCTTCCTCCGCAAATGCCGCGCGTACAGAGGCTTACATTTGCTAGACTTGATGTTCACATAAATATTGCTTCGTATTTCGTTACTTGCTGTTGATGAATCGCAAGTCAACATTGCTCGTGTGGAACCAAATTTGCTGGTGATATGTATCCATTGGCATTAGCCACACCCCTTCGTCATCCAGCGAGGTCCAGTTCTCATCTAACAACACGCTGCCACCGCCGCGCCCCGTGTTATCCAGGGTGAGTGCGACGGAAGCCATCTCGTCATGGTCGCCGAACTCGAAGTCGCTTGGGCGTTTTCGAAACTGCCGGGCCCATCATTAGTCTTTGGTATAGTATGTGCAGCCGAACCGGTATTCGGAGCATGAATCCGTCATACCCGGAGCTCTTACCCACGACGCTACCTCTGAGAGGACCTGCTGATCGGTCCATGATTGAACATTGAAAAACATGGCATGTGAGGCGATCGCCTTTGTGTAGCCGTCTGCTCGGCCGCGTGGACTTGCCAACCCGCGTGTCGATGGCCGGCTGGCGGATATGGTCGGCCTTTCGGATGATGTTCCCCGGCAGCAGATAACCGAATCGATTTTGTCGCTTTTGCGCGGGGCACCGCCGGCTCCGGACACCTTGTCGTGCAGACCGCCTGAGATGCTGCGTCACCTTTTTGAAAGGTCTCAGAATTGAGCCGGAAAACGCTTTTGTTCTGAACTGTCTTCAAGCCGATGCAGCGGACAGTTGGATGTTCCAGTGGTCGTGGCGGGCATGACGTAAAGCGCTCATTTTGGCCGAAGCCCCTCTGTCGCGTGGAACTCGCGTGGCGCGGGGTAAAAGCCATCTTTTTCCAAGGCTCTGCCGGGACGGATAAAATTGGCGCCGACTGTCGTTGAGTCGGGGGCCCGGATGGTAAAACATGAAATGCGCGAGACGAAGGGCGTCAACGGCATATAAATACAAAACGCAGGAAAGGTCGCACAGAGTCGAGGCAGGACGTTCCGATCCCTGTTGTGCTCTCGGCGAAAAAAAGAACAAAAAGTCTCAAAATGGATCCATTCGCTGTCCACGGCGGCAGCCTGCCCACATCAGGCAAACTTGTATGCAGGGCGTACATGACGCAGGTAATTGCACGTTTACCTCGCCATCCTGATCGGTGTGCCTTCTCGCCCCCAACCATCGAAGACCATCCCCAGGCTGCCTAGCGCCGCAATCGCGTCCTGCGATTCCAATCTGTGAATCCGGTACAGGTACAGGCACACCTCAGTTTGCTTCGCTGCTGCATGTCAGAACGGAGCATGACCATACGGCAAGGGATGGGGAGCTTCGCACGCTAGGCGGTCTTGGCCCGCGTTGAAACGTTGAGGATGCACGTCCTTCCCACCCCTTCAAGTTATGGGGATTTTGCCAACTCGCACCAGACGAGACCAATGGTCGCAGTATCTCACTTATGTTGTATTGCAACGCTCTAATCCGATGTTCAAGTCCTTGCTTGCTGCTTTCTGACTGCCTGTCGAGCCCGTTGGTGAAAGATTGAATACAATCCCGTACGGACGTTTCAGCGTGATTCTTGAATCACCCTACGAGTCACTTTGCTGGATCGGTGTATCCTCTTCGTGTCGTATCGCGGACCGGTTTGCTCGCAGTGTGTGACAGTGTAGCGTTGCGTATTGATGGGCCCGACTCTGTCATGGGAAGTATTGTCCTGGGCCCGGCGACAGATTCGCAGGTCGGGGCCCTCGACTTCTTTGGCGTGGGTTGGCGGCATCCTGCATCGTGAGCTCGTCGTTGCTGAGAAGATTGAGAACGTTCATTTTTCTCTCTCGCCTCGGCCGAACGAAGTCGGAGATGTTGTATTGCTCTTGTTAACGAAAGTAGATTCGCCGTAATAACAGAGGAGGAGGAGTCGAGGATCGGGATGGAAAATACATAGTAGATGGAACGAGTGAGAAGAAAGATGGAACGCGCAGATTAAAGTGAAGGAAACAAACGAAAAGGCGCGGTCATGGCACACCAGGGCGGATGGCCATGAACCGTGCCTGGTGTCAATAAGATTTGCTTACTGGTTCTACCTTGCAGGTGTAAGGAGGCCCAATGGCTTCGTGTGGCACCTGGCGGGACACTAAACCGAAATGAGGCATGCCGGGACGAGCAAATCGTACGGTGTGAGGGCAGCCAATAATTCAGCCAGTAACAAAAAAGCATGGGAAAAGGACGACGGGACGTGGATTGGGTGCAGAAACGATGTTCGGTTGGCCGGTGTTTGCAACGCATCGATTCCTGCTTCAATCTCGCCAGGTCCCACATGTAGCTGTTGCTCGAGCGTGCTTGAACTGAGGGGACATTCTGCTGAGCACGCCGAGCTCTGCTTGTCTTTTGGTGGCAGGACTCTGAGACTCTAGTATGATCTCAGCTTTACAACAAGACAAGCCGGAATATCACACCTCTCGTCCGTCCATCGGACGGCACGTCACCAGCTATAACGAGATTGCATTCCACACGGCCAATAGCTTTTGTCTCATGACAATACACCAGCTACTAGACAGCGGCATACCGCAGTCGTCTGCCCCCTCTGTGCCAGCCTCATCCCCTGGTACATTGTGTCTAGCTAGTCTCCAACAGAGAGGAATGGTTGAAGTGCACGAGAGGAAACGAACTCTGCAAACCCTTCTTCACGCCCCGTCAAAGGCCCGAAGCAAAAGACCATAATCAGGCTTTTCGTCAATGTCAAGCGCGAACGTGATGGTGATGAAGATCCGCAGCGGATCAAGCGACTGTGGAAGACGGTCCACCACTGCATCGTAGTCAAAGTTGTTCATCTCGTCCTGGAACGAGACGCGGTGCTGCGCCAGCGGATTTCTGGGCATCCTCGGAACCACCGCGCCCGTCAGTGACACCAGAACCAGAGCCAGCGCCCTCAAGTCAGATCGGTGCGTGACCTCAAGCAGACAGGTCTCCGGGCCCTTCATCTCCTCCGAAACATCCTCGAAGTGTGCTATGAACCCGGCCCGGCCGAAGTCGACAAACACAAGGCGATTGTCCTTGATGGCAAGACTCCTCTCCGTGATGCCACCGTGTATAATCCCCAGGCAACGGATATCCGTGATGCCAAAGACTGCCTCGCGTGCGATGCGTAGTACGCCTGCATGCGACATCTCTCCCGCTGTACAGAGCGTCTCGACGGTCACAAACAAGTAGTCCGTGACCATAACGTGAAAGATATGGCCACTGCCATCCGTGCCATGTTGGACCATGGTGATCCAAGCTTGAGCATCAGGAACGGGAGCTCTCCCGGCCAGGAACCGAAGGATATAAAATTCCATCTCCAATGGCGACGGAAAACTGACTCGTCTCACTTTCAGGGCGACGTCTTCGCCATTTCTGCTGGTGCCCTGAAAAATATCGGCAAGTCTTCCGCCCCCGATCCATCTATAGATGTCGTAGCCATTGACGGTGGTTCCGCGAATATCTACCACAGGCTTGATACAGGTTTAGAAATTCTGATTCTGCTTTATATACGAGGGAGGGTAAATACTCACAAGTTGTATCACGCTTCGTGTTGTCGTCAGATAGTCTCGAGGAAGCATAGTTGGTAGCGAGGAGGCCATGGTGCTCAGAATACGAATCACATTGAGGCAAAGACGGAAAAGTGAAGCACTATCAAACACACAAGAGAAATTGCTAAAAACAAGAAAAGAGCTGTCATTTGCAGTCTTCTCGTATGGTGTTCCTCTGTTAAGCCTTCACCGGACCAAGGCCTCACTCAAATGGGTTTGACCGACGTCCGAGTGCTTCAAAGGGCTACCTTCTCGAGCCTATTGTGTTTGTTTTGTCCGAATGCGTCCTGCGGATGGCCGTTCGGGTGGGGGTCGAGACCAGTAAGAGCAAATCGAAAGTAAACATCCTCGTCACAGCGGACGCTTGGCCGAATCAAGACGCTTGACGGGACGCTTGATATGCTTGACGGGACACTAAGCCCGAACGGGGTGACCATTCAATTGACGATAATTGGAGCTATCAAGGTGAAGAGAGCTGCCCCCTCGCCCTGTTTTCACGCTGTTATTTTATTACAAAAATGGAAAACGGAAAAAGGAAAACGGGACAGGGAAAAGGTTCTATAGAAGTTTTTATTTTTTTTTTTTAAAAAAAAAACGTAACTGAGAATAAGGGAGAGAGAAGAAGCCCCCGGCGGCCAGCGTCCTACAATGCGGGCGGTTATGAATCATACCACATGACTGTCCTATTTGCTGCCCTTCTTGGGCATAATTTAGGGGGGCTGATTTAGCGGTAGAAAAATGTGTAATAGAGGTGCAGAGATGCATCCGTGCTCAGTTGTACGGACATATAAAGACGACATCCGCAGTTGGTCAAATCGTGCTCGTCGGTGTGTTGCCCTGTCTCTGTGTTCCTTCTCGCCTACTCCAAAGCCTCATCATGTCACCACGACCACTACTTGACCCGTCCCCGTCCCCATCGCCACCACCTTCACTCCTGCTACCTTCATCCCCACCACCACCTGATACTGTTCCCTCTCCTGCTCCCTCTTCCCCTGCCTCGTCTGTCGAAGACCAAGTGGCTCAGTTGCCTTGCCCGTCAGACGACGACGTGTGGGTGAAATGCTTCCTCCGGGCCAAAGCCTTCGCTTCTATCGATAGCAGCTGGGCGAAGTTTTGTCGACTGCCCCAGTTCTATATGGTCGGAAAATCGAATGATGGATATGTGGTTGCGATTGCTGCCTTCGTCTTGCCGGTTCTCGATGATCTCGACATCCCCTACTTGCGTGCCGATGGCGAGTTTTCAGGCGACTGGCGGCTGCGTCAGGACGTGCCTTCGGACCAGCAGTGGCCTGTTCAAAATGCCATCGCCGGCATTGCTACGCGTGCTCGAGGCCTTGCCGACTTGTATCGAGGAGCTTTCAAGTACAGCGACCGTATTGTTCCGATCGAGTGGGCCATCCTCCTGCGGGACATCGAAGTGGGTATTCTTTTCTCATTGTAGGCCTTCTGTCAAGAGACGACGATGCTGACAAAGGCCCAGAATGCGCCTCCTGGTGTTTTGGAAACATTTTGTGCTTCCTGTTCTCTCCTCGACAACCACTTCCATCGTATCGCGTACCGCCTCCCTGATGTCCCGCTTCTACGGCAGAAGCTCAGGGACGTTCTTGAGAGGCTGGGACGGGCAAACACAGACATAGCCATGGCACCACCGGCATTCGAGGACATAGCCACACACATGCATCACATTGCACTCCTTCGCGGACTCCTCGAGCACGCCGGAGGCCAGCGCGACGCACGCCAGCACACGTTCAACAAAAGTCGCACGGTAAATGACAATCTTCGTTATCTCTGTGCGCTGTTCTGCGGCAACCATACCTCCGGCGCACGGCCATCCGAAGGCCTACGCGCGGCCTACGAGTATCGTCTGGAGATCACCATATGGTTTGCGCCTTTTCACTTTGAGGGCACCTTGTATACGATTTTGCCGGCAGACTTGATCGACAATCTTCCGTACAGCAAAGTAGAGGCGACTCTTCTCATGTACGATGAACTGCCCCTTCTCCGCATTGGACGGCCTCTTGCGATCTAGCTAACGTGGCAGCGGGCATCTTACAACGGACTATGGGCCGGACGAGGCGCTGTCTCTATTCCTCTGCCAGTACACGTCCGTGGACAGAACCTATGACGGTCTTTCCGAATGGATGGCATCCAAGGGAGCGTCGAAACGCGGCCAGTTTGTCCGACTGTTGCACGATGCCCAGACTCGGCGTCAAACATGGCTGTACCTCGGCGCCCTGATGTGTTTTGAACGTGTCCTCGGCAGCTCGGATGTCGCCGTGATCGGGGGCAGCTTTTTTAGCCAGTTTGACCTCGACACGAGCGGGACGTTGTGGCATCATGTTGCCAACTGCCTGAACCAAATCGACCGTTGTGCTCTGGACGCCGTTTCTTGGTTGGTGGATGAAGATTGGCGGCCGTCCCAACTGATGGACCATACACTGGTCCTGTATTGGAATCTTCGCGGATTTGTGGCCCACGAAAAGGCTTGCGAGGTTCTTTCGGCTCTCCGACAAGCCGTGTCCATGTAAAGTTTATACTTCAATTGCAGTCTTCCTCGCAGTCTTCTTGTTTGAAACTGCATGCTGCACGCTGCGTGCTGTTGCGTGTTGCTTCCTGCTCGTATTTGTGTCTTTTGCAGTTTGCGTGAAGGCTCCACCACCACGCACTGTTTGGGGTGAGGTGCCGTGGTAGGTTGCCAACCACCACAGCTGTGCTCGCCTCGACCACACGACCAGAGTGCCAAAGGCCGGGCCTTTAAGATTTGCACTGCAGGAGTCAAGGCTCCTTCGACATTGCTGCTCAAGGCACGGCCATTTGCCTCTTGGCTGCCCAGAGGCCTTTTTCGCTGTCATATGAAGAGCGAGTGTCCCACTCCCAGAGGAAGACCTGTTCGTTTAGCAGCACGTCTACTTGGAGCCTCCTGCCTCCGTGTTTTTGTTTTCTTGATTCGGGTATTCTGTGTTGTTTTCGTTAATTGGTGGTTATAATGTAAATGAACCAGATACCAAAAATCCGAAAACACAATAAAATGCAACAACAAAACATAAAGAGCGTTTCCGGCTATATTTGAGACCGAGGCCTTGGCCGTCTATAGAACGGTATAATAAACATTTTATTATACCGGTTACTTTACTATAAATAGAAAAATCAAAAAGTAAGTTTCATTTGCGTCGGCCGGGAATCGAACCCGGGGCCTGTCGATGTTGCTGTCCACGTAATCCGGCTTGGCAACGACAGATTTTACCACTAAACCACCGACGCTTTGTCGCATTTGATTAATTTCTTTGTATGCTGCTATATGTAGCAATGAGACCCACCAGAAGTACTGGGAATGCATGGCGCAGGTATCGTCGTTAGGGGTTAAAAGTCGACAAAAAACAAAAAACTGTAGTTGGAAAATGGGATTTATGTCACGGCGGGCAAGCAGGTAAGTAGGTAGGCGGGGACGAGCAGGGTAGCAAGCAGTATATTAACCATGGTTATATAAACGGCGCAGGGCCGTAGGATGCGGGCAGGTAGGACTCTGCCCTGACTCCCCCCGGAGAGTGGGCAGGCCGACCCCCACCAGACAGGTGCCAGGGCCAGTGGCAGGTGCCAGGGCTCGCAGGGCACGGGCCGCAGGCGCACGGGCCGCGCGCCAAAGGGGTTTGGAGAGTAGACTTCTGATCAGAGGTCTGCGGAGTCTTCTTCATTTTCTCTCTTTCTTCGGTATTTAGATGTTTCGTTAGAATTGAGCCTATTGCTTCGAGGTTACTCGTGTATCGACCAGTGAGCCCGTTACACCGGTGCAACAGCTCGTTGCACAGATTGACCGTACCGTTTTTGCGCGCGTCGACGACCCCAACTGTTAGGGCTACAGTTACACGCACTTGGTTTGGATGTTTTGCATGGCGCGCTTGCCGGATGGTCTGGTGTACGTGGAGCGTATGCAAAAATTCAAACGGGACGAGGTCAAATGGGGTACACACGATGACACAGGTCTCTCGCCTGGAGGCTTACAACAGCCGCCTGCTCTGTGAGGGTCCTGGGCGGAGGAGTTCTTTTATATTTTAATTTTTCGGTTTTTTATTTGATTTTCATTTGTATTTTTTTCTGGAAAGATTTGCGGGAGAAGTGCTGTTACTTTTTGCGGACCCTTAGGATACGATGCATAAAATATATTCTTTTTTTAACCTTTTAACGCTGTTGCTGATTGAGCAAAGTATAAGGGTAATGGCGATGGGTAGGTCGTGAAAGGAGAATGAAAACGGCGGCGGCGCTCCGGGCCATGCCCGTATAGAGCGCGGCGTCGTCCCACGCACCCCATTCCTCGGTCCGTCGCCGCGTGTCTTTGTCTGTTGCCGCCATTTGTGAAATCCCGTTGTACGCCGGCCACGAAACGGTGGAAAAATGGGGGAAACGATGGCATGTACAACGTCTTCCGGCGCAGCGTTGAGGCCGAGCTGATCCCCGCGTGCCGCCGCCAGCTCAGCGCACGTGACGTATTAGTCAGAACGAAGCCAACTGTGCGCTATCTTATCGGTTATCTTATCGGATCTTAATTTCCTGGTTGGGCGCCGCAACCAAGCCCATCAAGCATCGTTGTTTTCTTTCGTTCCGTCACACGCCTCTCACTCTCCTCCACCACCCCCACCTCTTTCTAACAACGCCAAACGCATCTCTGTTGTCGCAGCGGCCGCAGTCCAAAGTCCGCATGACTCACAACTCATTCCGCGAATGGCCGATACGCCAGTACGACACCGGGCGTCGCTCGAAGCCGTCTTGGACTTCTCGGAGCAAGCGCCGCCGCCTTTCCCGCCGCACAAGCGCGTGTGGCTCGCCCAGCGCTTCGACCGCATCATGATGCATTTTGACGAGTCACGGGCCGACGTCCAGGGGCGTGGCGGCATCACGTACAAGCCTGCCAAGCTCGTCCGACTTACATACGAACATACGCGAACACAACAGTCGCGTGACAACTTCCTGCGGGCGTTTTTCCTCGCCTGTGACTTGTCTATGGAGGCTGGCGGCGAAGTCGACCTTACGCAAGCCGACGTGGAGGCGGACTTGTACGCGCTGGTTCTGGCCTTTGCCGAGTACCTTATCATGCACTTTTTCCTGCCCTGTATGTTGTGTCTGTTTTTTTGCATTTCGTCTGCAGTCTCCGCCTCTCACACGCTATTAACATAATGCACCTCCCAAAGTACGCACTGCTGCGAACAAAACCCCCCAGCCCTCCGCCCGCATCCGCGAAGCCATCGACCAGGCTGTCGGCTACGAGCACCACTACACCGAGACAGAGGACCGCTTGTACACCCTCCGGGAGGATTGCCTAACACGCGACCGGCACCGGTGCGTCGTTTCGCGGCAATTTGACATTAACGAGTATGTGCGCCGAGAGAGAATCGACGGCGTCGACGCGCGGGACGACGATGGCGTCCTGCTGCCTGTGGCAGAGGGCTTTATGCTGCTGGAGGTAGCGCACATTCTGCCGCACGCGTTGACGCACCTTGATAGCGGCACAGCGGAACTTGTACGTGGAAGGTGGGGGGGGTACCGAAAAAGGAGAAGGGGGGATTTGTTTTTATGACTAACCAAAGAAAAACCAAAACTACAGAGCCCTGCAAAGAAGGCGGCCCTGGCCGTTCTGAACTTGTTTGATCACGGCATCACGAGCCTGATCAACGGAACCGACATCGACCAGCCCCGAAACGCGATCTCGGTCACCCCCATGGTGCACTACTACTTTGGCCAATTCACAATCTTCTTCACCCCCGTCGACGGCCAGCCGCCGCACACCTACCGCATCGAGACCGTTCTGCCACCTCACGCGTTCCCCGACCTGCCCACCACGCGAACGCTGGCGACGTCTGCCACCATCGACCCGCCGTCGCCGCACCTGCTCGCCGTGCACCGCGCCATCGCCCAGATCCTGCACCTTTCGGCCGCGGGCGAGTACATTGACAAGGTCCTACGCGACTCGGAGCGCATGGTGGCCCGGGCGGACGGGTCGACCGCGCTCAACCACCTAGTGGAAATGCGGCTCGGCGGGTGGTGGGACGGCTTGGTTGCGCGGTGAGTTGCGGTGAAGGGGTTTTTTTTTTTTAAGTTATTTTCCTTTTATCGAGTAAATGGCGTTATGGAAAGGGTATTATAGAAGTTGTCAGTATGAATACACTGCATGGCTATGGCACTCCTATTAAGAGAGTGGCTGACTAAGGAGTGCTAGAGGCCAGCGGCTTTATCGCCAAACCACCAACGCCTGCCGCAAGGTTGCTTTCTGACTCAACACCTTATTTAGGTTCGAGTAGCAAACATTGTCCCCAGAGGTCGGAGGGTCCCACCGGCGTCACGAGACAGTACGGAGTCTGACTATCGTAGCTGGCGGTTGGAAGTCGGGGTAAAAACGGAAGTGCGAAAACCACAAGCAGCAAACTAGAATGCAAAAAGCGCCGTCCTTCTTTTATATCAATAATTTACTATTTGGGGTTAAGGACGATAAAATACAAGTTTGATTCATATATGTTTACCGATTTAAAAATGTTGGTCGCGTGCGTCTGTCAGTAGTACGGAGTTCGGAGTTGTCAGAAACGGCGTATCAATCGCGTTTGGGAGATTCGCAGCAGCCTGCGACTTGCGATGAGAACATGACAAGTGCAAGAAGGTCAACGAGCAAGCGACACTTCCATTGTGGTCTAAGAGAGTTGCTAGGGCCCGGACGTTGGCTGCATAACTTAGATTGTATCACCATTTCGTGCATGTTCTGCCAATCCGGCACGACTTGAACTGCCTCCGCCTTCACATGCCAGGATCGTCAGTTGTTGTCGCCTCGCAGCACCTAACATATCACTGACAGAAAGAACCACTAGACCGCTTGTCGGGGTGGGAAACGACGTTGGGAAGGCTGATGCACCATATGGTAGGCTTTGTTTTGATAGCCTCTTGGCTCCTTCCATCACCGAGCACTTGTATAAAACGACGAAAACGGACAGGGAAAGGGAGCGCTTCCCCGTTAACAACCCGTTCAAAAACAAAAAGATAAAAGCAAACAGGGACACATTGCTTGGTCGAGTCGCAGTTCCTTTCACAATCAAATACGTCCAGATGCAAGTAGAATGAACACTGTGATCCTCTTTATGATCGCAGCTTCCTGGTTGTAAAATAGACAAGAGTGGCTTGTTTTCGGCCATTCTTGCCTTCTATATTCTTGAAGCACTCGTCTGGAGCAGAAAGAATGGAATTCTGTATAGCAATTCAGTCTAATCATAATGCGTAGCTCCTTCCATCATCATGCAGTTGCCAACTGCAAGTGGAAGGAACTGGATGGCGTATTTATTGTTTTGATCGCAACTTCCAGCCTTAACACTGATAGCTGCAGATGCGAGCTGATTTTGGCCGTGGAACAAGAAATACATAAACAGGATTTTTGTTTTCAACTTTGTTTCCTTTCGAAAAGTTTCTTTCTTCCCCTGGCGTAGCCCTCTCTCCCCCCACACTGGCAGTCTCCCTGCTCTGCCCTCTCTTATTTCAGGATGTATCTTGTTTACTATTGTACACGTCTTCAGTCTTCTTCCCTTGTTCATCGGTCTCGACTACCAGCTACCATCCGACATCAAGACTGGTTGTAGCACCGGCTCACCAAGCGGCCTCGAATCTTGGCCGTGATAGAGAGCAGCTCTCGAGACACGGTTGCAAGCACCGAGGCTGCCCACCGAGCAACTCCGAAACAGACCACTGGGCCGGTTTGGACATCTTCTATTCGCCTTTTCTCTTTTATTTTGCTTCAGGTTTATGCAGCCACGCAAGACGTGGTAGCTCATCATTAGCAATGATAGGCCCCCGATCCTAGTGATCCCGGTCAATCAAAAGGTGCGTCCCCCGATGATATATAATCCTAAACCCATCTGAGCGAATGCAATGAAGACAATATTAGTTTTGGAGAGGGACGCACCAGCTGTTTGCTGACAAGGTTTTGACTCGATATTTATATTTGTCTCGAACTCCCATTTTGCCACCAACACAGGCGGCTTGTGCATCGCTTCAGCCCCGCTGACCGACAGCCATTCACAGCGATCCTCCGCCTTACGCACTATGGCGCAACAATCACTAATCACATAAGAGGGCCGGTCTGTTGCCTCTTTGGCGTGCTATGAGAGGTTTGTTACGCCTAGTCCTTTGCCGTACGTGGTTGAACGTTGTCTCTGTTGTATTGCTGTGTATGAACTTTGCAGCACCATGAATCAGCCGCCACGACCGACACCAATGGCCGTGGGGAGTGACGGCTCTAAATACTGACGTCTGCAAGGGGCGTCGGACAGCAAGGGCAAAAAGGTTCTCGGTCACACGAACGCCGACGAAATCTACAAGGACATGATCCCTCTGTCCTTTGACGGCCTGGACTTTTCAAAGATCGACTTTGGTATGGCCTTGTACGGGCGGGGCTACAAACTACAGGGTGTGTTCTGCCACCTGCTATTCTCAATACGGCATTGTTTCGAGCGTGTACTAACATACGGCAGATCCCAGCTGCCATACAATGGAAGGCAACTGCTCGTGGACGGGCGGCAGCGAGCCCGGAGACTGCACAAGTTTTTCGGGGGTGTAGTCGTACGACGAGATCCAGCAAAAGATTGCGGACAGCAAGCTCAGGGCCCTGCCCGGCCACACTGCGTTGGGCCCCGTTCTCGACGAAAAAGCCATGATGAAGTGCTTTGTATGGGGTGCCAATAAGGATAACTGGATTGGCTACGACGATCCCGAAACGTGGCAGTTGAAAAAGACGAATCTGGCAGACAAGTACGGGTTGATCGCAGCGACAAGAACCAGGTCGGCAGCGGCACGTTCACGCTCGAACTCGGCTGTTCGTTCACCTGGCGGTCGGCCGGCTCGAAACGCCCCGCCGACGTGACGATCGATCTGGACGACGCCATCAGCCCAAGGACACGGAAACGAGACAGCAACAGCCCAGACGGCGCCTCCGCCACCGGCGCCGGTAACGCAAAGGACTGGAAGATCAGCTTCCGCGCTGGGGGGCGCGTCTGGTCGACGCGTGATCAGGACAAGTCGTCGGCTGCATACTGCAACGTGGGCGACTACGACGTCGGTTTCCTGAAGAGCACGGTACGTCTTTTCATGCTTTCCCCTTCCCTACCCGCTACAATATAGAAACCAAATGCTGATAGCAATATCGTACTTCAGGACCGCCAAATGGACTGCTATTACGTTTGCTGAAAGAGCAGCCGTTGGACATGTTTATTCTACGCAGGCAGACCAGAAGTCTCAACAACACGACGGACATCAGCATCCGGTCCAATCTAGTCTTTGCCCGACACCCTTTACGTTTTCGTTCTCATGTACATACCTTGACGAATCTACTTTTGCATCCTCGCCCTCCTTTGACTAGGCTTGGCTTCTCAGTCGTCAGTTGCTGACTGGTTCATTGGCAGTCGAAGCTTCTTCCTAGTTGAGATACGAATGATTCATGCCCGTGCAACGGCCTGGAACATGAAAAGATGAAAGAATAAAACACACACCTTCGTATCTATGTCCTTTTACATAATTTGAACCGATTCTTGTGATACACTAGTCGTGGCCGAAGATAGTAATGCTCCCTATGTTTTCACCATACAGAGCACAGACATGTCTTGCAGCATCTGGCAAAGCAGTAGAAGAAAAAAAAGTGTACAATAGACGATCGGTACGTAGTCGTTCGTGTAGCACTTCCTCTTCCGCTGTGTCCTTATCGTTATACCGCTAAGAATATCTATTTTGTCCTCTTCGTCCTTGTCATGGGAAGCGGGACGGAATACCGATTTTGTGCCAGCTCCGACACAGGACGGCGCCAGGCGTGGCTGAGCAGGTGGCACACTCCAATCGCCATGGCAAGGGACGAGCACAATCGGGCTCGTGTTGCATGAATGAACCAAAATGATTATACGACACCTACCTCATTTCGGCTTGAATGACGAGAAACGTGACCAGACAAGATCAATGGAATATACGATTGACACTTCCGCCCGTTAACTTTCAGAAGTGTAGTCGTTGCCGTTTATTTTCAACAGAAACCGATATGAATCCTATTCCTACAAACACATTACAGCACAACTTCTGAAACAAACCGTATGCACAGTTACGAAGGCTGATTCAGCTCCGCATGCAGCCAAAGCACAAGCTGCGGCGACAGCACAATTGGCTGCAAGTCTACTCGCCACGGACAGCGCAAGATAGACTACCAAAACTTAGGCAGATAATGGCTTTTCACACTCACTTCAGCTGGGGCTCATTGAATAGTTTCTGTCTTTGCGTCACGCGTCATGTAGTAAAGTAGCATCTTGCGTAGAGTCCGTTTATGGTAGACTTGAGAACCAACCGATGGCAGAATACACCAAAGACTGTGTTGGAAGACCACACCCGCCTGTGGCAAAACATAGCATTTCATCAGACCATCATAAAGCAGAGATAGAGGCCTACGGCAGAAGAGCATGTAAGCTCAAGATTCGAATCTCCTTGTGCTATAAATATGTTGTCAACAACAAATTCACGACTTACACGCAAGTAGGCATTGGTTAACTCTGCAGGTTCGCTCGCTACTTTACGTTATATGTGAGCCAACACAACGTCGAATGCTAGAATGTGTGTATTATTATTGCTTATATACAACAGATACTATCACGGCTTTATTAATAAAAAATAACTTTAAAAAGAAAATAACAATACAGAACGATACAATAAAACTAAATGCCATCACATTAGTTGCTTACTTGGCCGGGTAGGCCAAAAATCAAAAGGTAGGTCCTATTTGCGTCGGCCGGGAATCGAACCCGGGGCCTGTCGATGTTGCTGTTCACGAAATCCGCCTTGGCAACGACAGATTTTACCACCTCCCGGTGCTTTGCCGTCTCGTTGAGTATTTTCTGGGGTTTCCGTAATCCTATGATGGTAGGACGTTTGTTTTATACGCCGGAGTATTAGTTACTTTATATAAGCCATACTATTAAATATACCACCAAAAGATATTTCCAGAGCCTAGAAAAGAGTCAAAATTGTATAAGCTACCTAGTGTTTTCAGTATCACGCGCTGTCTTCGATAACCATGTTTGCAGCAAGCTGTGCCGTCGCTGCAGCTTGTGCTGTGGCTGCATGCGCAGCCGAACAGGCCTGAATGACAGGGGTTGTTGCGTAAGTCGTCTTCTCGTCCGGAATCATATTCTTCAATTCGCCGAGTGCGTTTGTCCACATGAAACGTGGCTGGCATCCCAATTCATACAATAACTCGTCTAGCACATTCCGTGCATTGTTAGTGACAAAGCTAGCAAGTTCCATACACTGAGTGGCGGTCAGTATCACTCTCGTAATGAGGACGACGGCTGCCGCAGAAGACATGGAACTGTCTGTCGCCGCCTTCCACCATTCTGACGATGGCCTGCTGCTAAGGATATCTTCCAAGGTTTTAACCCTGTCCTGTATCTTCTTGAAACAGCCGACTAGTATTTCAAGGTTGGGTTTGATCTTGAAGTAATAACGGGTTCCATAAATTCCGCCAAACCTGGTTTCCTCTCCAGTGTGACTGAATGCAATCGCCACCTCCAGGGCTCTTGATGCCGCTTCAAGCTGGCCTTTGGATGGTGCCGCCATATAGGGAAGTGTCACCGGTGCCTTTGCCTTTTTATGAAAAGGGAGAGTAAACGACAGAGGTGAAGAAAAATCGGTGGTGTGGGGAGCCCCTGCGGAGTCGTTGAGAAGTAGATTGGCTTCGACAGCTTTGTTCACAATGGCACCAGCCAGGGCGACGGCGAATTCCGCACACACGAATGTAGTTTCTCCTACCCGGCTGGCGGCTTGGGCAAGGATCGCACAGTTATGACAATCCTTTTCCGAGGCGGGTATTATAAAATTGCTGGTATCAAGACCGTCCATGAGTCGCAAGGTGCGGTCCAAGCATAAGGCGGCAGCAGAGAACCTTTTCTGTATGTAAGGAAGCCCATCAGCGCATTTAGTTAAGGCTGCAACTATCATTGGCCAGCATAGGTCCCTGCATTCCTGCCCTGGCGACTTTGATGGGACGTGAGGTGGAATCTTGTTGACTTGTGTCGTTTCGTTATTAACTTGTTTCGTTTTGTCTTTTCTCTTGAAAAGGAGCCGTAATCGACGTGGTCGGGTCATATTGTGAATATTGAAAAAGTAAACTAAGTTTACAGAGCTGGCTGTTCGAGTCGCGTTTTGTGTGGTGGGTGTAGTATTTTGATCTTTCAACGATGGAAGAATACTACATCTCGTAGGTATATATATATACATAAATATATGCGAGCTGGTGTTGGGGACTTAAAATTTATTCCAAGTGCCTTTATTAGTAATAAACAGACTAAGGCTGATATGTGGCGTATGGCAGTAGATGTTTTATATTTAAAAAGCGATTAGAACCTTATTTTGTCTCATGCACCTTAGGACATCTAACAGCTAATAACATGGTTTCTACCAAATGGTAATTAGTACACCATAATAAATCCACTTTAAAACACTTACTACGCCATATAATAATAGTCTGTTCGCGTGGGTAAGATTACCTAATATTTGAGTGACCTTTACTTATGTAAAGACAAAAGAAAAGGAAAGAAAATTATATGAATGAATGAAAAAAAAAAAAACCATACTGGTGGGGGTAAGATATTATATACCTTGTCTACAAATAACATAACACAAAAGCTCAGCTTCATTTTTAATAAATTGTAGATGGGCACGTCTAAAAAGAATAGAGCGGCGAATACTATTTTCTAACCAAAAAAAAAAACCCCCCGGTCCATCCGCCAGTCACCGTTGATATAACTTGAAGTCTGGCAGGCCTTTAAAATATCAAAAATTTACAAAAAAGAGTAACAAAAGAAAACCATACTAAAAAAGAAAGAAAGGGATAAAAATTAATCTTCAAAACCTGCTCTCGGGGAATCATAACCAAAAAAAAAAAAAAAAAAAAACCAATCCCAAAACACCAAGACTAAAAATCCCAGCATCCCAAAAACACACCTACCCAAAAACCAGCCAGACACGGCCGGTAAACAAATGGGGCGGACACTCAAGACACCGACGCATTAGAGACGAGTGTGTCTTTCGTGTATAGGTGCATAAATGATTGGGCGAAATGAGAGCTGGGATAGATGGATGGCAGGTGCGACGCGATAGAAATATGGCTGGGGTTGAAGGAGGGATGGAGAGAAAGGTTTAAAGGGCAGGAAGGGATGGAAAAAGAACGTGAGCCATACATACGTTTAATGGCCCCTTTTTCTTAAATCAGTCAAGTGTAGAGTGATCTATTCCGTATTCGGCCAAATCTGTCTACTTATGATCTACGTAGTAGACGCTTAAAGCGTAAGAAGCCACCCCTTATAAATATTATTTCCTATATAATAATGTAATATTTCAACCTGAAAAAAATTACACGGAAAAGGAACATTATTAACAATTTTGAAAACATTACGCCCACAGAATCCAAAAAAAAATCATATATGCGTCGGCCGGGAATCGAACCCGGGGCCTGTCGATGTGGCGCTAGATGATCTGATCTGGCTTGGCAACGACAGATTTTACCACTAAACCACCGACGCTAGTGGTGCTTACTGTTTGATAAAGGCTTTTGCCAATAATATGGTATTATAAATAGAGTTTCTGTATTTTATAAGGGTGTCATCGGGGGAACGGTCGTAGCGAAGGAAGGTGCAGCCTGAATCAGCAACAGCCCACCAGCAAGATTTGACCAACGCAGAACGACGCGATAAGTGCTATAAAAGGAAGAACAACAGTACTGAAGGAGCAAAGCTGGCAGGAACAGTCAACATACATACTGAATCAGCAGGTGGGGCGTTGGTGGCCAACCGCTTCAGTCTTTTCCAAGGTCAGTCTTTTCTCGCTATCTATTTCGGTGGCCAACGCCCATTTAAGAAGCAAGGGGAATGCACGACACTGCGATACACAGAGATGGAGAGAAACGCCTTCAGAATCTGCGCATGATTTATTGTCTGCAACAGCGGTGGTCATTACGAAAATATACGAAGGGCCAACTTGCCTCTCTTGCCAGAGTAGACAGCGTTTGGGTCGGATGTCGTCTGGTTATTGTTTCTCTGTCTGTTGGTAAGACCATAGCGAGTGCTGCCAGTGAGCTTTTACAACGATACAGGTGTCGAAGGAAGGTCCTTCTCCAGGTCGTCCAGCAAGTCGTCATAGAATCCCATCTTGCCGCCATCGAACGCCTCCATAGCATACGACAGAGCCTGTGCATTTTCGTCTGCCAAGCAAGCTGACAACGTGCAGTCTGTCCCTTCTCGCGCTTCCCACTCCGCAACCATCTGCACATAGTCGCGGCGCTCGCGCAGCCGCTGTCGCTCGTCCTCGTCGAGTGGCAGGCCATCGGGGCCGTAGCGACTGGGTCGCCCGAAGCGTCGCGGCATGGCATCAAGGAACCGCGGGAAGCGGACGAGCTCGAGGGGTAACGTGCAGGCGCCCTCCCAATCTATGACGCCAAGGACGCTGTAATCATCATCACCGGCGATGATGATGTTGCTGTGCAAGAAATCGGGGTGGCAGAGGGGAAATGGCCCCGTGTCGTGGCCACGGCTGCTTCGCGCTACAAACTGCGGCACTACAGCGCGAAAGCGATCCAAGAACGTTTCAACGGCGTGCAGGACGTGCTGTGTCTCGGGCGCGCCGCCCATGATTTCCAGAATTTCTTCGGGCTGGCGTGGGAATTGCACGTGGTCGGCCCAAGCCAAAAAGAAGTCGGTCGCGGTGTCAAAGGGTCCGCCGATGCCCGGGATTGGACCGGCTTCGAAGGTGCCGTCGGCTGTTTTACGAACCGTGCCAATCTTGGGAAGTCGCAAGGACGTCATTTGCACCTAGTACATCGTTCAATACTACATTGCGTTTAGTGGGAAGGGAGATGGTAGAGCGTTCGACTGACATGACAGAGGGCCACGGAAAGGTAGAAGCGCGGCCGTTGGGCGATCGGGATGACGCCGTGGTGTGTGTCGTAGCCACCGCTCGAGTCCATGGCCGTGTTCCCGGGGATAAACGACATGAGCACAAAGGGGACTCCCACGACGTTATGGTCGTCGACCTCGAACGCAAATATCTCGGGCAACGGCAGACGCGACTGTTTGTGAATCCAGCGCATTGTATCGACCTCGTTGCGCAACTTCTCCGTCGCAGCCGCCGACCTCCGCATCGCAATACGGGCCACCCACATCGTGCCGTCCGTGAATCTCAGCAGCCGCGCCATGTTGTTGAGGCCGTTGGTGGCGTGGTCCAGGGGTATGCAGGGCATTCCGCCGCATAGGCTGGAGGCCAGTTTGCAGAGTGCGCTCCAGTCCGTCTGTCGCATGGCCATGTCCATGGAAGCATCTGGGTCATACATGACTTTCTTCCAGTTGAGAGAGAGCACGTCCGTGGCGATGGATAGCGACATGGTGGCTGGGAGGGGGGGGGGGGGGTGAATGTTTCCTCGTTTGCAACTGTCGGGCTCGTTTTGTTGTGCCAGACGTTGTTTCCGAGCTGATTGCGGGGAGGAAGCCTAGAGAGGCTTGTCGGAAAAGTGGACCAGCGTTGTAGAAACCAACCGGGAACTGCCTACTCCCGCAGCATGCAAGACTACGAGCAACGGTCACTAGCACTGGCCTGTAATGAGTCGGAGAGTACATTTCCGGAAGTACCACGATTGCGAGCTGTATCTGTGTCTGACCAGATAGCGGGCGATAACCAAGTCGAGATGTGAGAGGAAATCCTGGTGCCGTACACAATTATCCCACGCGTGTGACTTGTTGCTGGAGACGGTACCGACAGCTACTCGACACTCTGGTAATAACCTCCGTTGGGGTCTAATTGATAGAGCATACGGTTTGCCAGGTGCGGTCGTAACACATCGTTGCCAATAGAAGTCTTTTGGCAAACAACGTCTCGGGATAAACGGCAAATTGGGTTGTGTATGCTATCTGCCTTGGATCACTCTACATTTGCATATAATTATGCTTCTTGGCACTCGATATACCGACCTGCCGTGTCATGATCGCGGGGTATCGCTGGAAGACGGAATCGTCACTGTTTGGCTCTTTTCTCGCAATGATTTCCACTCGTCGGTGAGCACGAACAGTTAGTCTGTTGGTTCAAGACGTCGCCTTTTCGGTCTCACTGCGTTTCACTCCCACAATTGATCGCATTATTTACTCACTCGGATGCACCATGACCTGCACTGCCAACCATCCCCCCCTCCCAATCTGCAATATGGCCCGCGACGTCGAGACAACCCTCAACTACTATGACGACCCCCGTGACGGCTCTGCGCCCACGCCCGTCTACGTCGGCAAGGGCACCGTCACCAACGAACGACCCATGATCGTGGCGCCCGTGACTGTGCATGATATCACGGGTCGCGAAGGCGATTTCACGCTCGGCAACTGTGGCTTCCAGCTGCTGACCAAACCAACCGCCGCCGCCAAAGCGTGCCTCGCCGACAAGTTCCAGAGCCTCGACCGCATCCAACGCGTCTACTTCCCCGACACCGTCAACATCCTCCGCGAGGCGACGGGGGCCGCCCGTGTCGTCGTCTTTGACCACAAGATCCGTCGTGGCCCCGCCGACTGGCACGCCCGCGGGCCGGGCAATGCCAGCCAGCGCGGGCCGCTGCACCGCGTCCACGTCGACCAGTCCTACGACGGCGCCGAGTTTCTTCTCCGATGGACCCTGCCGGACGAGGCCGACGATCTTGTACAGCGTCGCTGGCAAATCATCAACGTACGTCATTTCCTTCCGTCTGTCCTCGCTTCGCTCGCTTCTGTTTGTTTGTCCTCGCTTCGCTCGTTGCTTACTCGTATATCAGGCCTGGCGCCCTTTTCACATCGTCACCAAAGACCCCCTGGCCGTCGCCGACGCTCGGTCCATCCCCGACACCGACCTCGTCCAGGCCAGCGTCTTCTACCCTGATCACACGCAGCACACGTGGACCGTCACCGCGTCACCGGGCCATCGCTGGTACTACAAGCACCGGCAGTCGCCTGACGAGGTCATGCTCATCAAGTGCTTTGACTCGGTCGACGACGGATCCGTGGCCCGGCGGGTGCCACACTCGGCGTTTCGTGATGAGGCGTACGACGAAGGCCAGCCGCGGGAAAGCATTGAAGTGCGGGCCCTCGTGTTTTACGACTGACGAGGGGAAGAAGACGGCAAATAGGTACAACCATGCGATGTTGATGTGTAGTGCCACCCCATCAGAACCATGTATTCTCTGACATATAGTGACCTACTTGTTGGCAAGTTGACACGGTAGATACATGTTCTGTTGCAATTGGGATATGACACCAAAGAGACATTATGTGTGAAATAGATCTTTGGAACATTCAACCAAAACGAGGATATCAGATGCCACTCTGGAACGCCTGCCCAGGGAAAACTATAATCAACAGTTGCCCAACCTCCTCCCGTAGCACTGATCATCGATCCCCACCCCCGATTAGATGCGCACAGGCAGGGAGTCCCGCCGGGCAAACAGCTTGTGGGAGGCCACGAGGGAGTTGGGGCACGGGCGGCTCAGCAGAAAGTCGCTCAGGTTCTGGAGGGTGACGCTCGCAATTTCGGTCAAGGCCTCGACGGTGAAGAACGCCTGGTGGCCGCACACGAGGACGTTGGGGAACGTCATGAGGCGCATCAGCTCGTCGTCGTCGATGATGTCGCCCGAGTGGTCGTTGTAGAAGAGCCCGCCCTCGCCCTCGTAGACGTCGAGCGCGACGCCGCCCAGCCGGCGGCTCTTGAGCGCGGCAATGACGGCCTTGGTGGCGACGAGGCCGCCGCGGGACGTGTTGATGAGCATGGCGCCGGGCTTGAGCCGCGGCAGCGTGTGCGCGTCGATGAGGTGGTGCGTGTCCTTGGTCAGCGGGCAGTAGAGGCTGACGACGTCGCACTGCGGCAGCAGGTCGTCCAGCGCGCAGTATGCGCCGAGCTGCTCCCGGACAAAGTCGTCCGACGGGTACGGGTCGTGGGCGAGCACGCGGCAGCCGTAGCCCTTGAAGATGCGCGCCGCCGCCAGGCCGATGCGCCCCGTGCCGACGATGCCGACGGTCTTGCCGTGCAGCGTCATGCCCAGCAGCCCGTCGAGCGCAAAGTTGCCCTCGCGCACGCGGTTGTAGGCGCGGTGCGTGCGCCGGTTCAGGGTCTGGAGCAGCGCCACGCTGAACTCGGCCACGGCCTCGGGCGAGTAGCTGGGCACGTTGGCGACGAAGAAGCCCAGCTCCTCGGCGACGGTGAGGTCCACGTTGTTGTAGCCGGCGCAGCGCATCAGCACGGCGCGCACGCCCTCGGCCCACAGCGCCTTGAGGACGGCGGCGTCGAGCACGTCGTTGACAAAGACACAGACGGCCGTGGCACCGCGGGCGAGCGAGACGGTGTGCAGACCGAGCGCAAAGTCGTGGAAGACGAGCTCGACCGGATTTTGGGTGGAAGCCGCATCTTTCTTCTTGGCCGCCAACGTCGCAGACAGATACTCCTTGTCGTACGGCTTGGCCGAGAACACTGCGACTTTGACGGACATGATGGAAGGGTGAGGGCGGGATGCGGAAACACTACAAGTATGCGATATTGGCGAACGACGGCGACTTGACTATATGCGATAGTTGCGAACGTGTGGAAACGGGAAGTTGTTAAAATGCGCAAAATATGTGACACGGGTCCGACGACACGTCAGATGCGGCGTAACGATGGGTTGTCTACTCAGCCGCCAACATACGTGGCCAGCCATTGGCGGAGACAGACTGGACGGACTCAGTTGGGCAAATGTCTCACCGAGTTGGAGACACCGCAATTGGGGAGTCCGTCAACAAGCATGCGCTAGCAACGACGTCGGCAACAGAACTAACACCGACTAGCTCCCGTTGGCGACAATTGAATCATAATAAAACTCGTGATGCAGCGGGCGAGCCCATTCAACGATGCTCCTCGACCCGGTTCCAGCCCGTTCCCGTCTGGATGCGGAGGAGGGCCAGGCGCATCCGCTGGCAATTTACCCGTGCCGAATATAAATGAAGAAGAATAACCAGACAAAATTCACAGGTGGGCGACAGACTGACCACGCCGATACAAAAGGCCAGACCCAGCGCAGACCCTCGCCTCTACCGATCCCACCGTCCCTGACTGTCTTTAATGCCCACCATACTGCAACCTCAATCACTGTCACCATGCTGTCCACACTCGCAGCCGCACTGCTCGCGTCCGCCGTCCTCGCCGCCCCGGCTCCGGCCGTGGACCGTCCCCGCGCCGCCACGCCCACGACCCTCGCGTCCGGCCAGCTCTGGATCCGCGCCGTCGAGGCCCCCAACTTCCACAAGTACCTCCAGACCAAGCCCGCCAACGTCGCCGGCGTCGCCATCCTCGACAGCTACACCACCGCCGGCCAGTTCAACATTGTCGACGGCCAGCTCGTCAACGCCCTGGGCAGCGACGGCCCCCTCTACATGCACGTCGAGCAGCCCGCCGACCCGGCCAACCCGCCGCGGACGCTGGCCACCTCCTTCAACACCACCAAGAGCACGTTTGGGACGTTTGCCTTCCAGGGCGACACCGTCACGTGGTCGGCCCCGACGGTCAAGCGCCAGAACCTGGCCGCGTGGCTGGTGTGCGCGAAGCAGCGGCTGTTTGTCAACACGGGCGCGTATGCGTACCAAACGCCGGCCGGCTGCGCCGATGAGACGGTACGTAGGCGGCGTCTGTGGTGCTGGCGATGTCGGCGCAGCCGGTGGGCAATCTGCTCGAATGCTCTTTTGCTAACAAGCACCATGTAGATCCACTTTTACAATGCGGCAACGGCCAACAGCTAGTCGTGGGTAGGCAAAGAGACCAGCATCAAGCTGGAGAGAGGTGGATATTCCAGATTGCGTGTCTATCGGTGGCTCTATGGCTAAGGTCGTGTTTGCGGCCGTGCAATCCTGTTTTCGAAAGAGGAGTCAATTAAGTCGCTGTGATCATGTCAACCGCATGTCCCTGCTCATAATCTTCTACAATTACAGCATCTCCACAAGTCAACATGTCAACCAACTATTTTACTCGTCCGCCAGGATCTGATCGTACATCTTGTCACGGCCCTTGACGGCCGCATAGTCGTGTGGGTAGCCTAAATTGTCAGCATGGCGAACGAGTTCAAACTAAGAACAAAATCGCAGAGAAACCCACCAGAAAGGACCAAGAGAATATGGTTCGCCAGCGTGTAGCCAAACACCGCCGGCATCGTGCCCAGCAGGTCAGTGATAAAATCTTCATTTTCTTGTGTGTTGTGGAATCCAGTGTCGAAAGTACTCCTGGGTAGTTTAGTCAAGGCAGCGCTACGGTGCCTACAACGTTAATAAGCCGTATTAGCGTCCACCGTTACAACAAGAAACCACAAGCGTCGGTGGTTTAGTGGTATAGTTAGCGTGCCGTTGCTCTGTATGCCTATTTTTGGCCTCCCAAGGCGCTAACTTCCGGGCCCCCAAACAGCCTCTGTAAGTACATATTTAAATATCGCAAGTCCCTTTACCGGCGCTTAAAAGTCGTCGGCCATCTCCTGAAAACAGGAAACAGACAACCTCCCAAAACAACGAAGTGAGGGTCCCTCCAAGCATAAAGGTCAGTACTCGCCATCTCCCAAAGTTTTTCCCCCTTCAAATCTCAATCCACAAACTTCTTGCTAACGACATGGATCCAGAAGTCATCAAACGCGTCCAGGCCGCGATCAGTGCCATACCGAAGCCGCCTCCCATACCCGCCCTTACAGTTGAAGCGCTCCGACAAGAATTGATCCGCGGCAACGAGGCAGGAGAAGCAAGACCGAAATACTCTCCAGCTTACATAAGGTCACTTGTCAAGACGCAACGACGATGGCAAGGCTTCTGCAAGAAAATGGGCTTCTCCGACTGGAGACATGAACTGAAGGCGACCAGCTTCGAGGCAAAGGGCGTCATCGACTCCTACATCAAATACATGTTGGACAACGACGATAGCAAGATCACGACAGCGTCCGTAGTCACCTAATACATGTGTCAACATTGGACGATCTACCGGAAGTATACGGGCACCGGAATTAACCCGCGTTTTTTCCCCTATATTAAGGTAACTATCGCCAAGTACGATAAACTTCGGTTCGAGCCGTTAACGAAGAGCTCCGTTGGCCCGGATGCTTTTCTTTACCTTTCCCACTTTCGCTGGGTACGGGATAATAAGACGACATTTTATATTGGCCTCGATCGACTCGATGATGCTACTATTCGGTAATTGTAAATGTTCACAGGTGCCTGAACCCACGAACTTCTGCTTGCAGAGACTTCGGACGCTAGTAAGATTAAAGACGAGTACTACTACGAACAAGATTACCACTTGGACGACTCTTAGGCCGATTTAGCTATATAATTAAACGCCTGCCTAATCTATAAAAGACTGGATAATAGAATATTAGTAGAAAAAAAGGTGCTTTATTAGGAAGATATTAAGTTTTAGATTATTAGTGACCCGGAAGGGAACGGGGGGAGGGACTACTTGGTTATAATAATCTTCTTTCACTTCTATAAGGGTCACATAAGAGAGTTAAGGCCGACCAAATTCATCTTTATTAAGGACCCTCTTACTGTTATCTATCCCGTGTCTTATATCCTTGCTAAAGCTATCGCTAAAGGCGTTATTAAGAACGAAAATTTTCAGCGAGTCGAACAGCTATTCCAGACTCGGATCTCTTTAAAGATGGTGCAAATCACATGGAAAGATGAATTTCTTCACCTTCCAGTCTTTCGGCAGACTGTTAAGATATTATAGGGCTTCGCCAAGTCAGATAAGCCGCTTTCGCGGCATATATACAATAAGGTAACGACGAAACTAGGGTTAGTAGCTGGACTCTTGGAAGACTTGTGCAGCTATGATATGCGGCGTGGAATAATGGCTGCTGTTAATAGTTAGTTTTTTCTTTTATGTTTTTTTCTTTCACGTTTTTTTTTTTTTTTTTTTTTTTTTTTTTTCAGTTCTATATCAGGAATAAAGCTACCATAAACGCATTATAGACACCAGTACGGCTACTGTCCGCCGTCAGATATTAAGACATAAGCGGGATGACATCTACGACAAGTTTTACACAAATACCAGAGTGAACATCGTCACCCAGGATGCCTTTCTAGGAAGGTCATCTAAATCTCCATACCTAGCTATTTTCAACCAGCTGGGGCATACACGTCGACGAGAAGGCGCCCATGCAGGCCACAGAAGAAATAATGCAAGTGTTTCCTCCTAGCACCGAAGTTATAGAGATCAAGAAGAAAATGGAAGCATTGGACAGCGATGACGAAGCTCGCAAAAGACTTCAAATGGACCTCAAAGCGGCCAATCAGCGACATAAGCGAAAAGTCGGCCCCCTTATCAGAAGAGCACACTTCGAAGCAAAAAATGACAAGGAACTCGACGAGCAACTGCTCGGGATTCATCGGCCTAAAGAAACCCTCAAACGTGTCGAATTCCGGCTTCCAGAGCGACAACGCATTGCAGACATTCTGGGCGACCTGGACGACCAGGTGTCGGACGAACGTATTGTTCAACGCAAAATCGAAGCGATAGGAGCTTGGGTTGCCTACGCATGGAAAATTGAGATCAAGGAAGAGATCGGAGAGAAGTCCAAGACGATACCTACCTCTTCACCGTCACCCGCTTCGTCGCTGTATGACGTTACGGATGAATCAAACGGATGGCGTAAATCTACGCTGCCCTCTTCGCCTACATCAAAAGCTGACCCGGAAGTTGGCGGTACAAATTCAACGTCGGAAAACACCCAGCCTATTACAACTGGCCTGATCCCAGACATCGCCGACGGATCCCCAAATTTGACGTTGAAGTCAGGAACACCTGTGATGGCCAGAAGTGGTCTGATACCTGTTTCTGGCATGGCCTTGTTCGAACAGTTGAATCGCCAAGCCGTGAAGAGAAAACCGCCGAATAGAACACTGCCGCCGCCATGCATATTTTGTGGCATGAAATTCACAAGGACTTATGGGATGTGGAAACATGTAGAAGGGCGGCATCTCAAGCATAGTTCGGGTGTATTCTGTCCATTTCCTGACTGCAGGCTTGGAGGCGAGGTTTTTGAAAACAGAGCCGCATTCAAGGCTCACGTTTATTATGAACACAACGTTAAGTTGAAACCGGGTGTTTGACAGAACTGACCCCATGCTTTCTTTTCTGATGTTTGTTATTTAGCTGCGTGGCCGCCGCCTTTTAGTGATTGAAATACACGTCTTACCCAGCCTTGCTTTTCTCCACCCCCCCTCGTTATGGCTTTCTCGACAGTAACGTCAGTAACGTCTTGATCGAGATCGAGGTCGTCCTTCAGCTTTCAGTGGAAATCAATTTATATATGGTATAATGGCTTACGTATTAAAGAAAAGACCAGGGGGAAAGGGGGGATAGGAAAAAAAGGTAGGGATGAAAAGACGAAAAGGGAAAAGAAGAACAGAAATAAAAAGAAAAATAGTTGGAAAACACCGAACAAAGGTAAATGAACTAAAAAAAGAGAGAATAACAAATACTTTGCACACGTCCTTGTTCCTGATTTATATCTGTAAACTCATATTCCTAAAATGTAAACATTGAGCTAATAAAAAGCAACCAAAAGACACGGTTTTATTACCTTGTTAGATCATGTTCCCAATGACATTGCTGTCATCCTTGTAAGCCGTTACCGGTACTGGCGTGCGATCGTCAGACTCGCGGCTCACCTTCCTCTTCCATTTAGACACCATCCTATTGAGTTTACGACCCTGTTCAGGAGGCCACTCTACTCGTTTAATGCGTTCAATAGCTGTCTTTGGCGCCGCTGAGAGTGGCATGTTGGGGTGGCGTACATCCGTACTACGGCCAACAGGAAGTGCTGATCGTATGTTGGGCGATTGGCTTGTAGTAGTAGACACTTCAAAGGACGTTGCCAGCCGTAGAGGGGCTATTTTGGCCAGATCACGTTGTGGGACAACTCGGGTGCAACCTGCTGCTCAGCCAGCGCCCATTTCGAAAGCAGACCCGATTGGTAGTCCCAAGACGGAAGGAACAGCAGAGAAGCTATCATGGCCTCCATATAGCGACCTGCTGCCACATACATGTCTATGGCTTGGCCATGTAGACGGGCAGAAAGCAACGGCGAGACTGCCGAATGGATATCGTCGACCTGCTGACGGCGGTGAGCAAGCTGTTGTTTTGCATTCACGTCGTCCCATGCAATCCCCCCAAATATATCGAGCCCACTAAGCCATGTTGCTAATATGGCGTGTCGGATTTCATTTGAAGTTGCATGGCTCATCTCGCTCTTCAAAAGCTCCTCAACCGTGCCCGGCCAGTCGAAAACAATGGCTAGGATCTCCTTCCCGTAGTCGACCCGAGCTCCAACCACGTGTGTACGGCCGCGTGGGAGCCGCGAGCGAAGTATACGACTTCTCGTTCTTGGGAAAAGGTCGTCCACTTTCGCTGCACTAAGGCTACAGTCAAACGTCGGAGGCGGAAAGGAGTCTTGTTTCGGGAGGCCGTATATTTGCTGTCCTAAGATTAAACTCTCTGAGTCCAAGATCGTTTCCAACTATCCATTTGTATCATTTGAGAAAGGGCTTGATGGCCATTCTTCATAGACGGAGGATCCGACCGTACTTACCAAATCTGTCACATAAGAGCCTCCATCGTCGTCCGAGTCATAGCCGGCGGCACCAGTAGAGAACATCACAGTGATTTCAGTTAAGGCTCTACTTAGCGCTCCACTTACAATAGACGCAATACTTGAACGACGTGGCGAGCGAAGACCTGGAACCGTATCACAAATGACCAGAGATCGTGCAGCAGGAAGAATTTGTGGGTGTTGTCGGGTGGTGAGCATACACCCGTTGATCAAATCAAACAGCTGCACAGTCCTACCCACTACCAAGGTAAAAAGTTTAACGCCAGGTCCGTAGATAATAATGCCCGTAACACCGTCGGGCATAGGGATCAGCTCACTCTTCACAACCGGACCACGGACATCCCAACAGTACGCTCGCCTAATATAACGTTAGATTTAAAGATAAGATAGAAGTATAGATAAGATGATACACACCTGTCTCTATAATATATAAGGCGACCTTGCTTTAACTAACCCATCCAGCAATAACTAGATTAGTCCCACTATCGCTCAATAATACGTCTCTCCATGATCTAGGAAATACTATCAATCCTCCACGTACTAAGGTTACCGTTAGCATTATATATTACTAATAGCGGATGTGCAGCATGCTACAAGAGACCTGTAATTAGTGAGGCGTTATATGGAATATTAAAGACGACCTTGATGTTATTGTTAACCTTATAAAGTAGGAATGATCCGTTCTAATATCTATTTATATAATATAAGTATTTATATAGTTTATTAGAATAGTTTATTAAGCTTACCTAATAATAAAGATCTAACTACCTAATATAAAGATAAGGGTAATTACTATAATTTTATTATCTAGAGTAAGCTTAAAGTTAGAACTACTTATCTAGAGTAAGCTTAAAGTTAGAACTACTTATATCCGGGTTAAAAAGGAAATTTTTCCTAAGGTAGCTCCCTATTAATTTTATTAGTAGGAGAGCGTACTCTAATATAAGAAAAAAACTTAAGCTTACCTAGAACGATAATACTATTCTTTATCTAAGCTACGGCCGTTATACACTCTAGTAATAAGAGTTAATTTTTCTCTTCCCTAAACTTAGGATTTCAAACAAAAGCTGCCTCACTATTACAGCTAACAACAAGGTCTCTTATAGGGTTTAAAACAAGAAGAGTTATAATGTCTCTATAGCGACCAAACAGCCTCTCGAAGGCCAGGGTTTCTCGGCAGCAATAGACCACCGAGTTTTGGTCGGTGTAGAGAAACGACGTGGCCGTTGCCGTATAGGGAACAAGAGGGGGCACTATATTAAATAATGTGTAGATATCTATCTATAAAAACATCTTAATAGTTGTTGAAGCCTATCTTTTATAGGTAAATTTATATTAGTATATCTAATAAAAAAAACTTACTATCCTTTTTGTACCAGGCTCTCTCGACGGCTATAGTATAGTCACTATTATATTTATAGTTCTTAGTAGCCTATTTTAGTTTTAGACTTAAAGGAAGCGTTTTCTATTTTAGGTTTATTTCTTAGGATATAACTAAGTTGGATTCATTTTACCGCATTCAGTATAATTTTACGCCGTCTTCTTCTTAATCTTTTTTTAAGTTGTTCAAGTGAAATAAAACGTATATTAGATAATATCCATATTGATTAATAAACAGGGAAGATGTTAAATACAACGACCAGCGGTATCTTTAATAACCTATAAGAAAGAATTCATGAACCTCGCGTCTAATATATTATAAACACTCGATTCCTTATAAAATCGTCCCGTATCCTTCCAGGCGTGTATATCTACTTATCGTAGTAAATATAAGTGGGCGCCCCTAGAATAAATCCTCTAGTAGTTAGTATCCTAGTAGCACTAGTGACAGTTGTTCCCGAAGTTATTGTTCCAGTGATAGGCGCTCTAGTAGTACTAGTTATAGTCGTTCCTAAAGTTATTATTCCGATAGTAAGCGCTCTAGTAGCACTAGTTATAGTTATTCCTAAAGTTATTATTCTAATAATAAGCGCTCTAGTTATCTTTATACTAAAGGAAGTTATCGTTTTAATAATTAAAGTATCTCCTTACATATTAATAAACACTTAAACGATAAGTAGTAATATCAAACTACCGCTTAAAGCACCTCTTAAGGAGGGGTAGAAAGTAGATAAGGATATAAAAGTAGAAACTTAAGTCCAAGTAGTATCAACATTCCCCTAGGTGATAGTCTTAAAAGCTATAGTAGTGTATAGTAGCGGTATAATATAAGCGAAGAGCTTATTATAATATAGTATAAGGGATAGGAATCCCTAACCACCCTTATTAGTTACACGGTAGCAGGTTAGTGCTTAGTCCACATATTACCTAATAGTTATTAGAAAGGTTAACTATAATTAGATCAAGGTGTTATACTATATAATATATACGCCGCCCGATAGTATACCGACGGGGAGTATAAACGTTACTTCCTGTTAACCGGCATAAAGTACTGCCTCAAAGTCGTAGCTAATCAGGAGGAAACCGGCATTATTAAAGACAATCAAGGCGGAGTAGCGCTTGATGAATGTATCGACGCTAATTTCATTAGTTGTTATAAATCGATACGCGGATAAATAGAAATAAACATGTAGCGAGACGAGCGGCAAATATACGTAAGCGTGAGCGGCGTTAGCCCGGCTGTGATACTATGAGACCTACTATAAGTATTACTTTCCCGGTGAGTCAATAGTAGAAATAGTAATAGTAATAAGAACTTAGCTTAAGGATATTATATTATTTAAGCTACTTAAGATATTACACTTAATAAAGAGCTATTAATTAACTATATTAGTCTACTATAAGATATAAAGACCCGGTAGTAAAGCCTTATCTAATTTAGTTTTCATTACAACTATTATATCTATTATAAAGCGCAGGATAATAACATAAGCCTTAATAGTTAGCGTTTAAAGATTAGCCACTTATTATAATAGATTTAGGATATTATTTATAATAATAAAGAATAACCTTAAGGGAGCTATATTAAGGATATAAATATATTATTCTATTATTTAAAAAGTAAAGATAGCAGCCTTACCGGCTACTTACCCTAAGTATACCGCTTAGTTACCGTACTAGGCTATCTCACCGTAGAAAGCAGGGCCACTAGCGTAGATATACACTAGATACAGTCATAGGAGGCTAAAGAACAAGAGCTTATTTATAGTATACTATCAATAAACGGGGGTTAACGACCTAGGGTAATTCTACTCTCTATATCTTTTATATATAAGACCCTATAGCTAACTACACTTATATAAGTTATATCTTATATTTCATAATATTAGATTTAGTCACTAATAGTTTATGGAACTAACTATAGTTAGTATTATTTTATAGAAATAGTGGCGGGAAACAGGCAGGAACCTCCTTCTCCTCTTTAACGGGCCGCGTTAGGACGGTCGGGCATTAGGTAAAAGTCCGTGCTATAGCGTTCACTAACCTCTATGGCCCCCCCTTTTCTTAGGAGTGTTGTATATTATAGACCAAAGTATATGATATAATGTTGTCCACTTAAGCTACTGTCATCATAAATAATAGATCTACTGTTGTTTTAGAGGGTATATAGCTTAAATGATAATAAAAATAGACTAAAAATAAGCGGACAAATATAATATATAGTAATAAAAAAAAGGTGGTGGAAGAGGGCTAAGGAAGTAGGGTCCGACAAGAGGGTGTATAGTACGAAAATTTAATACATATATATTCAGATGCTACATATATGTATATATAGACTACATTAAGGTATACAGCGTAATTTTAACTATATATTTATTTTTTATTTATATATTTTTCTTTTTTTTTAAAAAAAAAAGCGTTACGAAGATAATGCTAGCTATAAGACAAGTTAACGACATTAGTACTAACGTATCCTTATAGAGAAAGTTTTATACCTCCTCCACCTTTTTATTAATAATACAGCCTACGTCATACTTCCAACCAAATATACACACTCGCTATCAATCCTCTCCTCCTTCCCGTCCGTTCCCCCATTTTCCCGCTCTCACCGAGAATCTACACAATCCCATATTCAATGTTCGGGGAACACGGCCGGCTCCCGTCTAATACCTTCCACCCTAGTCTCTTTTATCGTATATTAATCTATAAAGACTAAGACGCCCCTAACTATATCGTAATTTTATACGTTATAATTCTATATATCGTATATATTCTATAGTCTATCCCGTTTTCATCCATTTTTCTATATACTCCTTAATTAAGATATAGTTCTTATATATAGTTCTTATAAGGTGGAAATAACCAGTCAGATTTTTTTAAAAAATATATTATATATATTCTATTTCTCCCGTTCCTATATCTCCATCCTTCTTTTCTTCTCTCCTATATCTATCTTATAATTTTCATTCATTTATTCCTATATACTCACTCCCAAGGGATATATAGGGATAGAATTATTTCCTACGTCTTTAACGAGAAAGAGTAAGTTTAGAAAGTAAAGATACAGCTAGTAAGTGAAGGTATAGATAGTGAGATAGGAGCCTTGTCTTAGTATATGTAGTATAGGGTGTATATAATAGCGAGTCTTTTTTTTTATCTTGATACTCTTATCTTTCATTATTCTCCTTCTATCTTTCTACCCTCCTGTATTTTCTAGTTTTCTGTATTACGTGTGTATCTTACCTCTATGCCGTGTTTTATTCTATACTTTCTTTCTTTTCTTAATTGTTTTTTTATATTTTTTCTTTCTACTTTAATATATATATTACGTGCGTTTATATAAATATTAGATAGTATTAATATATATATGAAAAATGTTATACTACTAAGGTAGAGGGTATATAAGATATCGCAAGGCTTTAGAAGAGTTCTTAATAATTACGTCTTTAGATTTTTTAAATAAAACTAACCTTATAAAGATAGTTACAGATAGTTATATATATATATATAGTATACTTTTAGGTTTTATAACAGGAAGTTAAATAAGTAAAGATAATAATAGATACAAGATAATTTTACCATGTAATTTATCTATTATATTACTTTTCTTTTTCATGTTCTTAAGATACCTTCTTTATATCACTATACATATAAATTCTTCATCTTTACTTAATGTCTGATTCGTTATTCGCACAGCCTCTCTGTACAACCACGCGGCGGAGAACCAAATAGGTCCGAACAGATCCAGACACGGCCAAACAGACCCAAACAGACCACGTTTTACATCAATGCTTTCTCGATGGATGTCGTCTAGACGTTCTCTCTTGCCATGTGGAAGTGGAAGTGAGATATACGTTCCGATGAACTCTTCCAGAAAATAACAACAAACGGGACAAACACCTTGATCGAACCCATTAGTGTCCTTCTTTTTTTCACGATTTTTTTGGAACCAAGCAAAATACACGTATGAACTAAACATTGACAAAATAAAAATAAAAAAGTTTCGCATAGTACACAACAGAGATAAAAAAAATATCAATATAAAGCAATTCGTTTGTCTCTCTTGTACGTCGTACTGAAATAGACATGGGATTGCGTACACTTCATATAATGACAGGTAAAGCACAAAGTATGTCCTAATTGATTCAATATTGTATCGTAACGCGTACTTGAGTCTAGAATTCTTGAAGATAAAAATTGTTTGCCCAGACAAGGCTACCACCTTTCTACGTCGGCAGCATTTTTCTCCTTTGTCTTTATATGTAATTCATTTAGTTTACTGAATATCTACTTATAGAGCATGCACGAAACCCTTTGTTGTCTAACAAGCAGGCCACTCTTTGGTATGAGTTACAGCACGAGCACACTAAGACAAGGCGGATAGTAGAAAAAGCAGACGAGAAAAGCCAAATGATATACGCTGTTATTCTCGTTGAAAATAGAAATGGCGGTAGATAGTGTTTTGGTTCCGTCTCTGGCTGTCTTTTTGGCTATCTTATCTGCCTTGTTTGGCCTATAGGTAATCTAGTCTGTATATAAAGGGCCGGCTATGTAGTCTAGGGCAACTTAGGACGGGATAGAATAACGAGAATAATACTTGGGTGTTCTTATGGCGTAAGCTGTATCTACTGTGTGTATGACGTACGTTAGGCTTCCTATTAACTATTCCGGTTATACTTGGTGAAATCAAACAGATAGTGTGGGGGGCTGAAAATGTAATTATTATAAACGAGTCTATTATTAGGGAATTAGTTGTGAACTAGATATATTCAAGTGTACACCTACTATAAAGGACAGTAAAGCTGTATAAGTACATATAAGAAGTTATATACCTATCGTGACGCTGGCGTACCTATAATAGTTGCTATTATTTAGCCTAATAAATATCTTATTCTTTCCTTAATCTAGATTAAGTACCGTTTTCTGTTTTCTGTTATTTATTTTACTTTTTATTTCTCTCTCCCCTCCATCCTTTTTCTAGAAAGTACTTTATCTTATATAATTTAAAGATAATAATATAAATAGACTCTTAAACGGCGGCTATTAAGGTTAATCTCGACCAGCCTCTATTTAATGAAGAGACCG
This sequence comes from Sporothrix luriei, assembly GCA_021398005.1. NCBI lineage: Eukaryota > Fungi > Ascomycota > Sordariomycetes > Ophiostomatales > Ophiostomataceae > Sporothrix > Sporothrix luriei. Next base: position 376,210 of record WNLO01000008.1, read on the forward strand.
TATAATATAAGAACTCTCCTACTTTTAATTAATACATCCACGACCCTCTCGCCCCATAAAGTAAACCGGGGAAAAGAATAACACCATCATCTATCTACCCCATAGTGCCCCTATCCTATATCCTAAGTATATTTAATAATTATCCGTTGTATATCGTTTATATAGCTGTTTTACTTTCTAGGTTATCACTAGTGCTTATATATTAGCCCTTTATAGAGTTTTATATAAGGGAAAAGGGTATAGCTAGTATCTAAAATACGGACTTTTAAACAAACACTATAGATAACAATCAAAAATACATTAAAAATAAAATACCCATCTTAGCGTTAGCCAAGTTCCCGGGTCTCCAAGTAGTTTATTTTTAGGTATAAAGCAAGACGAAGGATATACGAGGGTATTAATATATATTAAAACATTACAAGGGAATGAAAGGAGCAGCGATTTATACAGAGTACTCTATACTCTTCACTCTTAAGAGTAACACTCTCTCTTAATTATAGGCAGTAATCTAGCGTATAGTGTGTTCCTGGTACGCTGTTACTTCCTCGGCTACGATAGACGGATCCAGTTAAGGGAACAATGAAGGCACCTCGTGGTAGAGTATGTCCGTCATTTCGCTCCGGTTAAGGGCACAGTTGACAAGTTACGCGCCGTGTTCCCACGACTCGCGCATCAAAGTCGACAACGGCGGTGACAGCGACAGCGACGCTTCATTGCGGTTTTCCTCGACATCAACTTCTTCGAGGACCGCTAAAAAGGCATCCAAGTTGGTCCTGTAATACTCCTGCCAGGTTGACAGCATGCCACGTTGGATGCACTTTTCAAGATTGTAGGAGGCGTGACACAGGGGAGGGCCCCGGGCAAACGTAGCAGGCATGGCGTTTGTGAACTCGAGGTCGAGCAGGGTGGTGATCTGCCCGGCGGTCGGTTCGACCTGGATATCGAACGTAGAGAGATCGGGACAGAAGACGGCAGAAGGCCCACTGTCGCCATTTCTATTGCTATTGAGATGGGCGGCGTAGTCGGGTAGATCCATGGCGCGACGTAAGAGGAAGCGGCCCCGCGCCGTTGTCATGGCGCGCTCCATATCAATGTGCTGTTTTCCCGTCTGGAAATCAAAGAAGCCCTCGGCGTCCCATATGCCCGGCAGGTTAATGTTGCACAGACTCGTCATCTGCTAGCGCCGTACAACACACATGGGCGACAAAGCCTTGCACTCCTGCGCGCTGTGTAGCGGCCCGGACGGCCACGCATCCATTGGACAGCCGGGGATGTCCAACAGGTGCACGTACATGTCGTACGTCAACGGGCACTAGGTCACGGCCTACGAGCCGTCGGCGGCACTGGTGATGGACCTAATCTTGTTGAAACGGGGCCGGTTGAGCTCGAGCAAGATGAGAGCTAGCTGACGCAGGACCGACTGCTTTTTTGCCTTTACATTCGCCTCCTCTTCCTCGGATATAGACGCCTCCCAACGGACCCAGCAGGCATTCAGGTTCTCGCCCTCTACAAAATCCATAAGAATGTACGGATCCATCCCGTTAGCGCTCCGCTCCAAGCTCCAGCTATAGATATGGGGGACGGGGGGCGGTGCGCTGCTCCTCAAAGTACTGTATCCAGCGGACCTCGTTTTCCATCTTCTCGGACACGAGCGCTCGGGGGGAGTACCCGTGCCGTGGAAGGCGCAGCGCAACGTATTTGGGCTGGGCCCCGTCGCCGCTGCGGAACTTTAGCACAAAGTTGAAGGAGCCCTTGGCCGTCGTGACAAATTCGACCGGGCGACGATTGCCCATTTCGCGGCTGACAAGCGCTTCCAGCGACCTCGGGCTGTTAGACCTGAGCAGTCGTTTCTCCCAGTCCTCATTGTCACGGATGCGATGCTCATTAAAGAGGTCGTTGTTTACAATGGGATAGAATGTTGACTCGGACGGCCTTTGGCTCGTCATGGTACATACATTTAATGTGTTAAAAGGGAGGGAGGTGATCATAGACAGAGTGGTCGGTAGGGTGGATGAATGCCGCGGTGGAAAGGCGTGAAAAGGAACAACCTGACGTGTTGCAACGAGTGGCGAAAAGCAAAGCGTACTCGACAAAATAACATGTACGAAGGCTACAAGTTGGCTTGAGTGGTGATCTCGGTGATTTACAAGGCAAGAAACTTGTACTGAAGATGATATTTACAGCACGTTGGTGCTATATTCGGCACCCTAATTGACAGCGGAAAATCCATGGGAAAAAAACGTTAATATAAACTTAAAGCTATAATAATAAAAATAAAAAATTATATATAAAAATCAAAGAGAAAAAAATTAAAAAGACCAAAAAAAAAAAGTTAATATAAAAACAGTCAACAAAAAAACTACAGCAGCGGGTATTCGCTGGTCGTCACCGACCCAACTACTAATCCGCCGATTACGCTATTAACTCCCGTGCCGCTGTCTTACAGCCCGTTTCTGGCCTGCTCCGGCGCCAAGCTCCAGCCCCTAAAACAACCCCTTTAAGTACTGAAAGCGGGAGCAAATCGGGGTGCCGGCTCTCGCGACCTAGCCGCATAAACACAACACCAACAAAAGCAACACAAAAACAACGTGTCATGTGACGCGCCCACAGGAGGGCAGATACCGTCGTCTTCTTTGTCTGTCGAGGTTCGAGTAGGATGAAGAAGGAGTTATCGATGCGATATTCGGTCTGATCGGGATCACGCGCTTCGAACGGTATCGTTTTTTAAAGGAATGAGGCGTCGGGAGAGTGAGGCCGGGTCGGCGTCTCGAGCCAGTTCGAGACGCCCTGTCTGGGTCATACAGTGTTAGCTCTAGGCGCGCAAATGCTGACTTACCTGATTGTAAGGGGAAAGCCAGAGGCTGAGTGCGTTGCGTGGTAAGTTAGAATAGGACACAAAATAAGATGTATTGGTAAGAAGATGTTAGACTCCAGCTTACAGAGCTCTCTTTGAGTAGGCGGCGAAGGAGGCTCTATCTGAAGATATTTATATACAGAGGGTGGTAAGAATTGACAGAGTTGTCAGGATGACGCATTCCCAGTGTGCTGGCGACTGTTAGGCGCCTGGTTGTGTGTGAGAGGGGAAATGCCTTAACACACTTAGTGATTTTATTAATACACGCCTCGTTATTCTTTAGAACATAAACTCTTAAAGACTAATCACCTTTATCTCCTTAGGGCCAAAAATATGACTTTTTTAATGTGGCACGCGAAACTTGCGTGTATGTACTTGTCCACTGCGTGTGGTGTTGATGGTCTGAGCGTTGTTGACATCGAGAAGTCGTTGGGGAATTTGGCTGGCAAAGAGCTGAAACGAGGATGACTTCCAATTTGCGCTGTAAGGTTATGTCTTTGGAAGTACTCGTGGGTCAGGACAGGGAATATGAGCCAATCACATCGTGCGGCTGAAAAACGTCATATTTTCGGCCCTAAGGAGATAACACCTAGTCAAGTACGACGTATCTAGTGTGTCTTTATCCGTCTTAGTTTGATGTTGACTAAGGTTAAGTCTGCCTTTGACTGAAGTTCATCACGTGTCTTTCGTGGCTTAGTCCTTTGTTCTAACCACACTTATTCTGCCCTGCTTAACCGCCCTTGGCGGTCCGGCCCATCTTGCGGTCCCGTGGGGGCCGTAATCGTAACATGTGAAAGGCTATGTTATGTAACGCTGTCTCGTGACAAGTCAGGTGACAATGGACCAGAGATTTAGCCTCCTCTAGTGAAATTTTTTTCACTGGATTTTATAATAATCTAACGCAATTCTCCATGATAATTCGACTGCACGATATTTAAATCTTGTTTCTCTTCTTATCTACAACACTGATTATCGTCAGAGGGCTGCGCTCTACGCTTAGCGTAACATGTCTTACAGAGCGGTAGGTGATATCCTTCCTTTATTTAATCTTGAAAGGTTTTACATCTGGTAGAAACTGATCTCTCTCACACAGGTCGCCGCTGCCACCCCTTTGGCTCGCTCGCTCATTCGTGCGAGCCTTCGTCGAAGCCTTAAGCGTTCCCAAAACAACCGGCCCGCGTTTCGCTATTCCTCAACAACTGTTTCCGCCTTGCGTACGAACCTCCAAGGGCCAGCGCTACCTAACATCGCTCCTGGGAAGAAGGTGACAACGCCGCAAACGCTGACGGAGAAGATCCTTCAACGCTATTCCGTCGATCTTCCGAAGGGAAAGGTTGTCCGAAGCGGTGACTACGTCCAGATTCAGCCTCACAGATGCCTCACGCATGATAATACCTGGCCTGTGGCCATGAGGTTCATGTCCACAGGTGCTACCAAGATTAAGGATCCTGCTCAGCTTGTATTTGCACTTGATCATGATGTACAGAACAAGAGCCCCAGTAACTTGAAGAAGTACGATCAGATACAGGAGTTTGCGAAGAAGCATGGTGTCAACTTTTTTGGCGCAGGCCATGGGATCGGCCACCAAATTATGGCAAGCTCCTCTGCGTCGGATCCATACCAGGGACCTTTCATTTGCTAACGGATGCGTAGGTGGAAGAGCTTTTCGTTTGGCCAGGAACCTTATGCGTTGGATCTGACAGCCACAGTAACATGTACGGAGCTCTGGGAAGTTTGGGAGTGGCCTTGGTCAGGAGCGACGCGGCCGGAATATTTGCTACTGGGAAGAGTTGGTTCCAGTGTCCCCCAGTCGTGCAGGTGAATCTTCTAGGCACACTACCCCCAGGTGTTCGCGGGAAGGATGTTATTATTGCGCTTTGTGGGCTCTTCCCACTGGATGTGCTGAACCACAGCGTTGAATTTATGGGATCGGAGGAAACCATGGCTAGTATTCCCATGGACGACAGACTGACAATCAGTAATATGTCGACTGAGTGGTCTGCAACATCCGCAATGGTATGGCACCTGCTTGAGCTACAGTCTGCAACTCCAAGAGCATGTCTAATTGGTCTTTCTATAGTTTCCGATGGATACGACGCTAGAACGTTGGGTCCGATACAAGGCTACAGAGGCAGCAATGCTAGAGGATCGAACTACTCGACAACGAATTACGCACGAAATGGTTGACGAACTCTTTGCCAACCCTCTCCGAGCTGATCCCGGAGCGCACTATGCAAAGAAACTCTACCTTAACCTCTCTACTCTGTCGCCTTATATCTCTGGACCTAACTCCGTCAAAATCTCAACACCGCTGCATGACCTCGCCACAAAAAACATCAAGGTAGACAAGGGATACATTGTAAGCTGCACCAACTCGCGAAGCTCAGATCTGAAGGCTGCAGCCAAGGTATTTCAAGCTGCCGCCGAGTCAAATGGTGGTAGGATCCCCAAGATTGCAGATGGTGTTAAGCTATACATTGCAGCAGCTTCAGCCAGAGAGCAGGCTATTGCTGAGGATGAAGGTAGCTGGCAGATCTTGGTCGAGGCTGGAGCTACCGTGCTCCCACCTTCATGTGGCCCATGTATCGGACTGGTAAGTGGCCACTGCTCCCCGTGTGGAATTTCGTGTGGAATTTATGCTAAGTATTAATACGTAGGGCACGGGCCTGCTAGAGGATGGCGAGACGGGAGTCTCTGCATCAAATCGCAACTTCAAGGGCCGACTCGGATCAAGACGTGGGTTCTCCTCTTACTATTTCAATTGTGTTTGTAGCATTTCAGAGGACTGACAGCGAGAAGTTGCTCATGCGTACCTTAGTAGCCCCGAGGTTGTGGCTGCGAGCGCCCTGAACGGCGTTCTTTCAGGTCCCGGCGTTTACAAGGTGCCGGAGAATTATACTGGCGTAGAGTACGGTTACGGCACCGGAAAACCTGCAACTATCGAAAACGAGCTCGGCAATGCCCTTGAACAGCTCGAGTCTCTCATCGACAGGGTTCAGACGACTGTTCCTATCGGCGATGATGCTACCCAAGCAGTCACGAAGATCCTCCCAGGCTTCCCAACCAAGATAAGCGGTGAAATCGTCTTCGCTGATGCTGACAATCTGGACACCGACAATATATATGCTGGCAAATTTACCTATCAAGACGATATGACGACGGCAGATATGGCAAAAGTCTGCATGGAGAATTATGACCCGGAGTTTAGGTCAATCACAAAGCCCAACGATATCCTCGTCTCAGGGTTCAATTTTGGGTGTGGCTCATCAAGAGAGCAAGCCGCAACAGCTCTTCTGGCTAGGGAAATCCCACTTGTTGTGGCGGGCAGCTTCTCTAACATTTTTGTCCGGAACGGCATTAATAATGCACTGCCTTGTCTAGTACTGCCACGTTTAGTGGAGCGTCTTCGTACTATCTTCTCAGAAAACAAGGTACCTACCCTGCGTACAGGCTGGACCCTGACATGGGATATTGCCGGGAGCATTATTGAGGTACAGGAGGGGGAGAATGGGGAACGCTGGGAGGAGAAGGTTGGAGAGTTTCCTGAGAATCTGCAGGAGATTATAGTAAAGGGGGGGTTGGTAGGATGGGTCAAGCATGAGCTTGCGAAGGCTGACTAATAGACCAGAAAAATAAGGTTAATGTAAATGAAGCCGACATGAAGAGAGACAATGAACTCAAATCGGACTGGTTGTTTAATCTCAATGGATGCTGTTGGACAATTTCTACTGCAGGCCTCAGGGGCTGATTGTAAGCCAATTACAGTGCGAAGTGTGTTTGTGTGTGTAACTGCAATGCACTGTGTAATTGGCACTGTATCCGAAATTCTGCACCCTTTAAATTAGGAGGGATTCTCCTCTTTCTCCTAGAAAAATCAACAGTTGTTACATGCGCCTGATTTTCCCACAGATGCTGTATGCGCACGTGACTTTTCCGTTTCCTGCGAGTAGATGCCTGTTCACTGTGGCTGCATAAACACAGTACGAGAGGGAAAAAGACATCCCCCAAACCGCACATATCCACACAACCTGATCCAAAAATCTCTGGAGAACCGATGCTGAGCCCCCTCTCGGAACCAACCAAGACCGCTGCATGTCTCGGGGTGACAGGAAAGTCAAGGAGCGCCTTCAGCGGCCACAGTATCTGCAACGACCGCGTTGCAGCACAGCCGTCAAGCAAAGGATTTGTAAGAAGAACTGCAGAAAATGGATGCAGAACCGTCACAGGTGAAGGCGCATATTACGCAGCCATCGCGAAAGGTAAGAGCCCCATCACTTCACAAACTCACTAAATTAATACTGACTTCTGCGACTATAGATGTTCCCATGCCCTTACGTCAATGAACACGACTGCGACGAGGACTTTCAGAGTCAGGTTGAGGCTTCCCACCATGCCATCCTCAGTCATCAGGTGGTACCCATCCACAAGACAGAAGATGGACAATTCGTATGCTTGCACGCTGAGTTTGGCTGCTCAGCAACGTTCGAGGCGACGACTCTTCTCACTACACATACTCAATCTGAACACCGAAAGGAAGCGTTTCCTTGCACCCTTGCGTAGAGCTGCAATTGCGCAAAAACGTTTACCACCAGAAAGGGCATGGCCATGCATATCAACGCGAAACATCGACAGATTCGGGAACCCTGTCCTTCGGCAAAAGAGACGGGCTGCAAAGCTACCTTCTCCGACGTGTGTAGCGCACGCTCACATGTCATATCTGTACATGGAGAGAAACCATACCCATGTCCATTGGCTAACGAGTACGATTGCACTGAGCGGTTCTACACTGTCGCTTTGGCTCAACGTCGTGCTGGCATGTGCCACAAGAAACTTGGGTTTCCCTGTCCGCGCGCTGAGCAGCTCGACTGCATGGCTAGATTCAGCTCTAGACTAGAGGCGCAAAAGCATCTCCACCAGGAACACGAGCCGAACCCGTTTCCTTGTCCAGGGGCTGAGAAATACCAGTGCGAGGAACGATTCCCCACATACGACGCTGCTCGAAAGCACATGGGAAAGGACCATGAGCGGTTTCCTTGCCCACGCGCTGAGGAGCTTGGGTGTTCACAGACATTCTCCTCGAAGCTGGGCGCGACCAAACATGCTCGACTCGTGCATGACCATATCAAGTTCCCATGCCCATTTGCAGATACTGCGGCCTGTGACAAGGTATTTGCCTCAGTGAGTAGCGCGAATCGGCATGCAAAATATCATACACACCACTTCCCTTGTCAACATCAGCATTGTGGAAAACGATTTCTCACTGCCCAGCAAGCTATCAAACATTCCCGCGATCCGCAGCATTCGCTCGCAGCTCTTTTCATCTGCACGCTTCAGGGGTGCCGAGGCGCTATTGCCGGCAAACGATACATTGCACCAGCGATGAGAAGGCACCACCAGACACATGTCGAGCTCGGCGAAGTTGTACGCGGTGATGAGTCCATTATATCGTCTGCGGAAAGATCACTACCGAGCAGTCAGCTATCAATCTTCTGGTCTATCCTTGAGCACAGTAGCATGGATTTAACTGAGACCGGTGATGGATGCAGCAATGACGACATGCCTATTGAAGATGACTGCGATGAGGCAGACGAAGAAGATGAGACTCTTGCTCCTTGGGAAGAACAAAACGGCATCGAGACCTCGCCCGAAGAGCGGCGACGTCAGATTCACGAGTCAAACACTGCCAAGTGGAGTAAGTTGTCCTTGCTCATTGAAATTTTGCAGAAAACTAACAGCAAGTTCCCGGAGTAGCTAGCCTACACTTTTGCCCTGTGGGTTTGACGAATCTTGGTCTCAAGTGTGTTGGATCGTCGATTCTCAAGCGTGAGATTGATGAATTATGCCCCAACAGTGCCATAATCGACTTGGATACCGCACTGCTCATTACCAAGAAAAGACACGCAAGCAACTCTCACCGACTACATCTAGACTGTCGCTGCATCACATGCCATGCTGAGTATCGGGTGAGAGAATGTGTTGCGAAGAGTTTTCTTCATCTTCAAGTTCCGGGCTCTCTATGCACGCGGCCAGGTTGCTCACGGCCTTGTATAGACGGTACTGCGGGATGTGATCTTCATCTTTGGGGTCTTTCGTTTGATTCCACCCCCAAAATCGACCTCCGACGTCTCCAGGAGGCGTTCAAATCGACAACTTGCACAAGATGGGTCGCTTCGCCAACTTACGACGTAGTACGCCAAAGACTGTCGGATATCAGAGATGGCAAGCGACCTGGCTCTGATCTTGTCATCCTAGACGACGAGTACTCATTCGCTTCCAAACAACTGTGGGAATTTTCCCTTATCGAGCGAGTGTCAGGAAATGTTCTGATCAATACCACCATCGTACATCAGGATGGACTCGACCATACGCCAGTGGGTTCCCGCCATGTCAAAATGTTGAGCAAGATACAAGCCAAGAAAGTGTTTTCCTCAAGACGTCAGAACATCGACAGCATGACTGTACATCAAGTTGCTCAGAAGTTGAAGCAGACAGGCATCCATCCCGGAACAATCATCCTGGTATGGGCTGTCAACGTTGGTGATTTGACAATTCTGAGGAACTTCTTGGAATCTGCTGGGTATTTCGACATCCTGCCCCCTGACGAGAACTGTATACCGTTGATTCATGTTCTCCGTCCGAATCTGCCTAAAATCGGACAGAGTCCATTCCCCCTGAGACTTGAAGCCTTGTTCCCTGTTATGTTTCCTCGGCATCAGTTAATCGGACTCAATCATGCGGCGCTCGTCGACTGTCAGCAGACGCGACTGATCTGTATGGGGTTTGATCAACTCTGTATGCCTGTTGAAAAGCGGGGGAAAGATTGGCAGGCGGAATCGGTTGTGAGAATTTCGCAGACTTCTATCCTTGATATGTTAGAGAAGAAAACCGAAACAGAGAAAGGTATGTGCATGTTTCTTGCCTTGTGGGCATCGAGAATGCCAGCTGACTATTTGTATAGGGATTCACAAACGTGGGCACTCCTTTGTTAGGGGCCAAGGTGCGACACTCAAGCGGCTGCGAAGATCCTGAAGCTATGGATCAAGATTGGACAAATGCATGTTGTTGTGGGCGTATCCGCGTTCTCTTGAAAGGTGGTGAAGGCCGGTCGCCAGGTGAGCGACCAGCTGCAGCCGCCATGCAAGAAAAGGGGGGCGTTGACAAAAGGGGAAGGCTACACCGCGCAGCACTCGCCAGGTACTTTGCGCTGGGCATGCCAGGTACTTGCAACAGCGGCGGCCGCCGCACGTGACGGCCTGCTCTGGAGCGAATCAGAAAGCGGCCTGCGCGGCAACGGCACGCGAATTCGTGGTAAAATCTGTCGTTGCCAAGCCCGGTCAGAAGATCTAGCGCAACATCGACAGGCCCCGGGTTCGATTCCCGGCCGACGCAGGAACTACTTCAAATGTAAAGTGAATTTCTTTTTTGCACTATTGGTTTACGTACTGCTATCTCATGATCCACCGTTATAGCGGGACTGTGGGGAATGCTTATATGTGCCGGAGTGAAGTAAAGTGAAAATGAAAAAGAGTATATTTAATTCCTGGATAACGTAAAGTGTGTTTCTTGTTTAATGTGGTTTATTTTGTCGTGGTTTTGTTCTAAGCAATAGGGGAATAAGAGTTGGGAATCCATCTTAATTTAATTATTCATAGGATAAAAACAGATGGTTCGTTCCACGCCCTCTCGCTATGAAATATTCATACAGGGAGACAGGAGATTATATTAGTGTAATAGAACGTAATTAGTGCTTTTGTTAACGTGGAAGACGCTTCTAGTTAAAATATGTATAGTATAATACTTTAAAAGAGTCTTTCCTTGAAGAAAACATAGCCTTCTCTTTGTGCCCTGCTAGTATTTAATTTTATTTTTTAGTTTCTTGTTTAACTAACTTTTGATATATTCATTCTTAAGTGTTATGTTTCAATCTTAACGATACCTCAGTAAAGTTTAATCACGTACGCCTCGTTGTTATCTTTTAAAATGTCCTATCTCATTACAAGGCAAGCTTTAATTTTAAATTGTCAATAATAAAATCTTTTCTGGAAATTATGCGACCTTGTGATTGAAACTACCGTATATATACAGATCTAAATAATGCAGAATATGTCATGAATTTCCCTCCGTGTTCTCATTAGACTATGGGTCCTACGCTTTACATATTGGTGGATCACACCATTCACCATGAATGTATGACGGTCACCATGATACGGTCCTACGTCTTCCAGGAGACAGACCCAAGCCATCAAGGCAGACATGATTGTCCGTATAATCTCATCTCATTTAAAGTTTGCCCATTGTCTGCTCCTATGGCCTTGCCTTCCGGCCCGTAAACGGCCTCTGTAAGTATATACGAAATCAATACAAGCAGCTTCACCAGCGCTTGAAAGTCGCGTCCTGAAACAAAAGACAGTAAACCACATCATTTCAAGTCAATTACGAGTGAAGTTCCGCTAAGCATAAAAAGCAACTAACCTGGTCCAAACTGTCGCTGCCTTTGCAAATTGCACTGGGCAGCAATGTACAGCTGCAAATGAATTAAAAGGTCTCCTTGAAGCAGCAGATCAATGCTGTCTACGCCTCTTCGCCTGGTTCCTAGGTCCCGATGACTGACTATCGTTCGCTCTGGGTACGGGAGGCCGGCCATAATGCCAAACCAAGTTGATGAAATGCCCAACCATGCTTGTTTCCTCATCCTGTACCAAGTCATCCTCGGTGATTGCATATTCCTGCCCCTGATCGTCCAGGAAATAGTAAAACAACCGGCCCTTCTCCCCCGCAATGTCAAACGTGAGAACGGACGCCAATGTGATGGCGTCTTCTTCGCTGCCTTCGACGACCGCGCGCACATACTTGGGACCCCGACCACTTGCTCGCGGATTGTAGTATTCAAGCCTCTTGGGCACACCGTTTTTGTAAGGCACACCCGTGCTGTTGTGCGTAAAAACCAGATGTATCGGATCCCACCAGTAGGAGTCGAGATGCGGATAGCTTTCTTGAGGAGCGCCCGGACCGACAGCGGCCATCCAGCAGAGGTAGAACAGAGCCAGGCGGACCGTTAACAATGGCTCTCTGCTGGCAATTTTTCCTTTGCCCACCCCGTCGCCGCCGTCCTCGCATTCGTTCCACGGGATAGCACGGTATTCGATGGGGTAGTCGTCGATGGCAGCTGTTGACTCGTACGTGCCTGAACTGTCCGCAATGGTGATGCTTTTCACGCCCTCGGACAGGAGGCTCGTATCTGTCGCTGTCGAGTCTTCGCGCGCATGCCCCGGAGTGGTTTGCGGGTGAGATGATCGAGGCTGCACCCGTGACGATCTGGTCTGTGCAAGACCGCTGCCGGTGGGCTCTGTACGAATACGGAACACGACGACTTCGGCATCGGTAATAATGAATCCGTACCGCGCCTTCTCCTTGATCATATACGACACAATTTGTCGTACAGGGTCCCTCCAGTTGTATTTGTTGGTTTGAAAAAAGGAGCTTTGCCATTTACTTGACGGCTTGGTATCACCGGGCATAGAGCTCACGAATTTCGACACACCATATATGTCCATCTTCGTATCACTGCGACAAAGAGACCAATCCGGTTTGTATCGGTGGTCTTCACTGGGATCGTTGTACGCCCGCCCCGACCGGCACAAACGCAGGTCAAAGGCCTGCCTTGTGTTCTTCGCGGCAAACTCGAGAGCGGCATTGATCGGAGGGAAGAGGTATTTCGTCAAAATATTATGCTCCAGCTCGTCTTCGTCATGAAACTCGGCATCCCAAGGAGTCATGAGTGGATGCAAACCATGTTGGCCATTCCAGGGAGCATTGGTGACGCTGTAGACCATGCGATGAAGATTTTCTGCGTTGAACTCGTCCCACAACTTCCAAGAGTCAACGTCGTAGTACGTATGACTCTTGGTATTCGCAGTTGGTAGCGCTTTGTTGATAACGGGGGGGTTTCGCCGCGTTAGCTCATATTGTCGTCCCCGTCATGCCGCGCAAGCTTTGTGCAGAGTGTTCAAGTGGGGAAAAGACGAGGTTAAAAATAAGAGCGGCGTGGGAAAGGGAGGACGAGATGCTTCGTGTATGAATGGCATGGAGTGGCGAGGTGTTTTGCAAACGGCCAATAAATGCCAATAATGGAAGAAGGAAAGGCATGCAGATAAACAATGACGGGGCGGGGTAGCTGAAGAGACGAGAGCCACGGCTGCCAGCAATGACGGCAACATGCAGTGTCGTGAAAATACGCAATATGAAAATGACTGGACAGGAAGCAATGGTAAAAACGGGGCGTTCCTGACACCTTTTCCTGCAGCCTCTTCTAGGCAACCGTCGATGCGCTGTCCGTCCCAGTGTCAATGCCGCATTCGTGTTCACCATCGTCTCTTGACTTTTTCCGATCCTCCGGGATCTTTCTCGCCACGCCATAAAACGTTCGTTCCCGTTCCAACGTAGATCGCACATTTTGCTCCAGCTCCGCTTGCAGATGCTTGTAGTTGTGAGGCAGCCACTCCCATCTCCGCAGCGGCGAGGTCAGATCCGAAAAGTCAAGGAGGGTCGACGTTCCTCGCCAGTTCGTAGAATTGAATGGCTGCAAGTCGAATCCAGCAAGATAGAAAAACTTCTCGTGGTACACAATCATGTCGTCGTCCAGCTCTTCGATGCCTCCCGAGCGAACGAAATCGTACACGACGCAGTAGTAGGCGTCTTTGCCGTCAAAGGGGACCAGGAATCGCAGACGCCTCGCAACGTCGGCAAGCAACACGCCGCGCACCAGCATCCAGCCCAGGCAGGGGTTGATGTTGAGCTTGAGATCGAGATCAAGAGGAAGTCGTACGTATCCTTCTGGAGGCAGACCCCCGGCAGGTATGCGGCCATCGTCCGAAAAGGCTTTCAAGTTGAGCAGCGCTTGGCGTCGACCTGTCGGCGTAGGGTGAACGAAAACTGGCTGGTTGTATTTGCGGGCCTGTTGCAGACGTGCCATGATCTTCTTGAGGATCATGCAATTGGTACATTCACGCTGGAAGGGCCAGTAGACGGCGCAGTCGCTGGTTCGTTTCGGAGGCCTAGTATCGCCAAACTGGACGAGTGTTCACGATCAGAAAACGAGACAGGGGAGGACCAGAAAAAGAGGAGGGGCTTGAGACAACGTGCAATCATACAATCTTCACCGCAACCAAGTGCCCTGCCACTGTGGCCTTTAACACGATGCCGTCCTCGCCATGGCCAAGTTTCTCCAAGAAATCCAAGTCTGTGAATTCAAACGGACACTTGCTCAACTTGGGACGTTTGAACGATTCCCAGGCAAGCGACGTGACTGTCGTGTTGTCGGGCGACTCGGGCTCGGGAGATGCAAAGGAAGAAATATCGGCTGCTTCTTCGCCGTCCGTGGTGGCGCAAAACCGGCTCGCATCGTCGACGGCTGCTGGTTCAATCGTCATGTCCGTCGCTGGCACGCGTATAGGGTGTGGGGGGACGCGGTCGTGCGGTTTCAATTGCCTTCGTTGATTTGCTGCTCTCGTGTCTATGAAGAACGGTGCGACGATGTTGAGGATGCGACGGTATTTGGCTGACTAATCGATGGCAATCCCGCGAGGCATCAGGATTTCAGCCATGCTGGAGAAACAGACGTACATACTGTCTAGCGAGGCAAGGAAGATGCGTACGACGAAGATGGAGACGCGATGGGAGGAGGACAGAATGGAAGCGCTCGTCTTCTTTCGCTCAGCATGTGTCCCAAATTCCTGATTAGTCATATTGTGGCGGTGCTGGATAGTGGCGGCCTTTGCGCGCGACGTTGTATTTTGGACCACCATCAACCTTTACCGACCATAGTTGTCCAGGAATAGTGATGTGTTTTTTTAGCCAAGACGAAGACTCATGAACTTGAGGCGAAAGAAGTTGTTTACCCGAAAATAGTGTCTTTGGCGATGCCAAAATTGAGAATGCTTTCAATACAGCAGCCGTTTTTTGCAGCATTGAACAACAAAGACGCAAAGAAGACAAAGATAATGCGCGGAACGGGACGCCCCTGGCTGGGGCTACAAATTCTCAGCAGTGAAATCAAAGACCACCGCAGGCAGGGACGACGTGCGGGACGGTACACCCTTGGCAGGGGCAACACGTTCTCAGCAATGAAATCAAAGGCCACTGTAGGCAAAGACGATATCGATGCAGGGCTGGGACGCCTTTGGCTGGCCCAACGAATGGGTCATGCCGACAAAGATGTGGTGCCACGCTATTCGTAGGCTTCTACTGATTTAGAAAAGGCTTTGATCATCGACATATATATATATATATATATTCGAGCCTTATTTAGTGCTTTCCATCGAAAAGAGCTCTCGTTTGTTGACATCGCGGTTCCCCCTTGGTGTCACAGAAACTCATTATTCTTCCAGCATGCAATGTCCAGGTTCAGAAAAAGCAGCTTTGATTCCTTTGACATGTACGTGTGCGAGCTTCGTGCCACTACTACAATGCCATGAGTATTTTTGTCGAATGCTGTCTGGAGATGCAAGATATAAAATGTCGCCCAGATCCCACAGCAAGACCACGATGAGAGATGCGTCCGCACCCACCACTTCATTAAAACTCTCCCCTTTCAAGTCCAAATCATCTACACTCACGTTTCGCGACCTTCTGTCTCAAGAATCACCTCCAATATGGCAAGCCGTGTTAGAAGTTCCGGTCCCATGGTCATCGGCCGCAACGATTCCAATGGAATGGAACTCGAAATCTCAGGACCAGAGAATCCCAAATGTGGCGAAATTGTGAAGATCACTGTCATCTTTCACGTTAGTAAGAGCCAAGTCGAGAATAACCTATCCCATTATTGGAACACTTACCAAGCGGCGGCTACCATCATGCCAATCAACGCAGACAGCGACCTTCCTCCTCCCGATTTTGCATTTAAAAACCAACTCATTGAAACAAATCGAACGGCCAACAGCACCTCCCACAGGGGCTGGCAAAGGTACACGTTCACGCTGGAGAGCGACCTAGCCTTGTTTACCGAGGGTCGGTACACCATTCAAGCTAGCATTTCGGCCTTTTATCAGATCATTCTCAATAGCGGTCTTGCCCCAGATGTGAACGGGGAGGCCCGACATTTTCTTATGAGGCGCAGAATCTTGTGACGCTACGGTACCGGCTACACCCTGACTCTCCTAATTCCATCAGTTATTTCTTTTTCCATGTACTTTTGCTATTTGTACTACACGATTGTCCCTCCTCTCTCTATCCAAATGAATAAAATCTGGAAAACTTAAAAAAAAAAATCTAACAAACGAAATGATAAAAAAAATAAAAAAACTCCTGGAAAATAACAATAAATTACAGTGGGAGCAATAGTTATATTTACTAGTTTTTGTAGTAATCAAATTACGGCTTCTATCCGACAAATGCATGACATAACTGTAAAATTATGTGAAAAGGATAATAAGCAAACAAAAGTGTGGCTCTGAAGTATCTTATACCACGAAAACGGAAACAAGACTAACACAGCTTACAAACGTGCCTATTGGTATGTATCTCAAAGTTGCACTTAATGGGTACATTGATTCATTTATTATTTACAGTTTCGTCTCACGTGCCACGACCAGACAAGCCACGGGGGAATTACCGATGTATCTCCATGTGGATGTATTTAAGTACGTTTGTGTATTTAAAACGAGTAAGCGAAAACAAATATCCGCAATGCAAAGTTATGATGTGCTTTCCAAAGATGAATCATTTTTTCGAAGAATCATACTAATTGAGGAATAGATAGTCGCCGCACCCGTGCTTCACTTGTAATCTTTTATGACATCTACATGTCTTGCCACTTGTTTACTTACGGTGGGTGTACCATTTGTCACCAATACACACAGACCGCAGCATATGATACCCATTCAAACGATATAGGCGGCGATGATTGTAAAAGCATCGCCGTGGCTATTGTAACTTGGTAAGGGCTTTTAATTATTGTTGTCTCATGATTTTTTCCCCTTTTTGTTTGACTTCGTTCCTCGTGTATGTTTTGGCCCCGCGAGGATAGTTTACTTCTCTTCAATATCCAATACATAACACGTACTACGCAAAAAATAACCAGAACATCAAAAACGAAACAAAATATGGAATAGCCAATTTCCGCGCCCGTGCTTCAGCAGCAATTTTGACAACGTCCGCTTCCTTTGCTCTCGATCTCCTCATCACAGCATAATCCCAGTGCTTCCGCCGCATCGTGTCCACCTCCGTACGCCTCTTCCCTCTCCGTATCTCCCGCCCAAAATCATCGTGTACGGCCTGCTCCGCAAGGAACCAAGCTAAATAGTCCATGTACCGACGACGGACACACAGAAAGACGGGCGTCACCCATGCAATAACATGAGTCGCCAGGACCACTGTAGCGTAACCTCGTCCTTCATGCCGGTACGATGCAGGCATCCATACGATGGCACTCGAAGTATCGGCGTACCATTGCCTGGACCTGGGCATCAATGACACGAACCAGACGTAGATAATTGATATTATGCAAAGCCAGACCGGCGGCCATATCAGCTTACAGAAGCTGTCAAGCTGACACGGTAGGTACGAGCACCACCGAGGTAGCTTTTCAGGTGTACGTAAATAGCCAACATATTGCCGTATCTCCCTGGATAGGAAAATCCACTCCGCAATGGTAATTTCTATATCCCTGTCGCTGAGTTTGGTTGGCGGCGCAAATATTGCGAGATAGATGATTGACGCCCAGCCTCGAAGATAGCATCGCCAGTGTGTCAATGCGGGACGAGGTAACCATCCCATAATGGATCTCCGTTGCCGTCGACGCTGTAGGGCATAGGAGACCATCAGCCAACGTTCTCGGACAGTGTAAAAATCCGGTCTCTCCAGTGGCAGATGTGTCCGTTTGTCGAAAAAGTGGTCACAAATGTCACCCTCGTCGATAATACGGGCCATGGAGTGGAACACGACTTCATGGGAAGGCGCGTATACAAAGGTGCGGAAAGTACCGTGTCGGGCAAACTGCAAAAAGAACATCCAGGCATTGCCCGCGCCGATTGGTGGGTGAAAGTCCACGGGCTCCATAGTTGGAAGTCCAAAAGGAAGTATAATATCGAGCATACCTCGTTTGACATCCGAAGAAATACACTGGAACGGTCGTTGCCTGTAACCGTGTCTATAAGTTGACACGCAGCCAACAGCAATAAGCATCGCTAGTGGGGTTGTCCTCGGGATATGTTTGTCGTGGACCACCTGCCAGGAGAAAAAAGTGCAAAACCTGCTGTGTTTCGTCTTCGTTTTCGAGAATAGCTCTTCTGGTAACGTGTCTTTCTGATTTTGCAAAACCGATGCAACATATAGTTTAAGGTCGCTCTCCATTGATAAGGCGAGTGTGTTTCCTTTTTGCCAATTAATGAAGCCGACCCGTTTGCCACTGAAAATGTCGTCCAGCTCATCCAAGAACAGTGCATCACCGGTGCCTGTATCGGATTCGTACGCCGACAAATAGTCAATTGCACCATGCAACGCGGTGTACGAGTCGCCGTTATACCTAGGGCGCTTCTGGAAGTACGGCCGAAGGCACTGCCTGGCCCAGTATAAAAAGGGGTTGAAAGAATTCCGTTTTGTTATGAGAGAGATTTTGTTGATTTGGTTTTCCTCGCGGAGAAAGTCATAGACAGATCGGTGTATAAAGCCCCATGAATCGTTCTTGAATTCGACTAAATCTGCCCCTCGTGCTTTTATTTGACGGGTCGAAAGGCCAAACCCCAAATTCCTAGCATCTTCGAGTGTCCAACTTTGTTTTCCTTGGCCAAAGCCGGCGAGACTCATTTCAAGATAGGGATGGGATTTGGCGTTTAGCATGGCAGACATAAGCATTCCAAAGTCATCCATATAGATGGGATCAATGTCGTCCACCATTTTCTTGAAAAAAGGTTTCAAGTCCGTTGGAAGAAATCGTAGCCGTTGAAGCAATACTTCGAAAGAATCAGAATTGTCATAACCGCGGATGAGATCTTTGCACACAAGGTTGACCCAAAGGAAGACACCGTGGGCCCGATCGACAACCTCTCGGACCAAGGCCTGCCGTTCGGCCACCGTTGGCGCAAATCGGGCCGGCTGATGCTCGCCGTCCAGCTTATCTTTGGTATACCGGTATATATCTCTGTAGGTATATTCGTGGACCTTGATCTGGAGAACGGGAACGACGTTGTCGGACATGAAGTGGCGGTAGAACACGGACCATTCGCGGCTTGATGCACATATTTTCGCGTGTGGCAGTGCCGCGAATGATTTCAAGCGGTAGAGAATCTCGTCTTGGTCGCCCTCGTATTCGTCCAGCCCGTCAATGAACAGAACAAATTTGACTGACATTTGCATTGTGTCAGGGCACATAATCACCCGCGTCAGGATGTCCCAAAGCTCTCCTACCGTCCACGATATACCATGGCGTCCCCTGAGCCCGAAGTCGTGTTCGGGGCAGACAGATACCAAGATATTTGGGAATAATGTCGCAATTTGGAAAAGGAGAGAACGGAGTAGGCCTTCTTCTGATTCCTGCAGATCAAACAAAGCCTGCAGACCAGAAGTGGTGGCATGCGGTCACGAGATAATCCGCATTTCCTTTCCATTCGGCCAATGCCTCGGCGGTCACTCCATGTGAATATATAAATTTCACCAAGGTGCTCTTCCCTCCGCCAGGCTTACCTGTTATCCAATAAATGCCGGATCCCGAGCGAAGCCAGGGAACAAAGCCTGTGTTCTTGACCGGAGGCAGATCTTCATAACAACTTTGCTCTGCATTACGAGAAGTGCTGCCCAGAACCGCTTTCCCGGGTAATGTGGTTTCTTCGTCACTTTCTTCGCCGTTGGAAGTGTCAGATGGGCCTCGTAGTTGAATTCGTGGTGTAGCGAATGGAAATTGAGGGTACTTGATTTCTTCTTCTCTTAACTCCCATTTGCTGTTCGAATCCGGTGTGTTCACTTCGGTGGACCCCACAGCTGTGGATGTTGAGTTGGATGGCCGGTCCTCTCCTGCGTCTTGGTTGTCTGTTGCTTCTCTCCCTGTTTCAATGTGCACGACATCAATCTTTTCTCCGCCACTGGTCGGGTTCTTGGCGCTCGACGCATTTTCGGTAAGGCCATTTGTGGAATGTCCATCGAAAATCCAGAGAAACGTTTGGGTATGCGCCTCGGACACGTCGTCTCCCCGTTTATCTATCCCATTAAAATGAAAAGCGAGCATGAGTGTTTTTCGAGATCGAATGTCTGTGGCATCCCGCGCCATTGTTCTGATCAAGTCCTCCGTTCGGGAGGAAATCACGTTCGTTGTATTGATGCGCGAGATGATATCGTTCGCCATTAAGGTTAGTGATTTTTGCCGCGATTCGAGCACTGTGTCTGACAATCCTTCTGAGATTGTACTTAGAGCCTTTTTTGTCGACGATGCCTCGGTGCTGTTGCAAATCAATGTAGTTAGCAAATTGATAGCCTCCTAAGCCCAGGCCACCAAGCAGTGCCCCGTAGTTCATCCCATTCTCGAAGCATCTTGACATACCAGAGGAGCATAATGAGACAGCTATCGACATGTTCCCGTAAATTGCGCAGCCGCTCGTGGAGTCGAGATATCTCCGAGTCTTTTCTCATAGACCGAATTGTGACCCGTACGCTCTGCACCATTCGTCGTTTCTCGGAACGTTGCACAGTTGTCGAATCAAGAAGGGTCTGGAGCTCCACTCCGACCGAGTGACACTTTTGTACGATGGTATCGAGCTTTGTCGTGAGGGCAGAAGTGGTACGGGACTTCGAGTACGATACAGGCCCCCCGGCGACGTCATTTGGACCGGAAAGGGAATCAAGAAGTTCGTTGATGTGCTTTGCGTCTGCGGCCACTGCGAGAAGGCGCTTTTCAGTGCCTTCGATGGACCGGTATCGCTCCGCCGTGCCCTTGGCCAGATCGTAGGCGAACGACACGAATTGGCCTGCTGCTGCTGCAACGGAAAGAGCCGTGATGGGGTCCATAATTGCCTGTGAAGAGAAATGAAGACGTGGCTCTGATCCGTTTGTGTGTCCTGTGGCCGTGCCCCGTGGAAAGGCAGAAAATAAAGCCAGAAAAATAAAAAAATACACTTCTCTGTTAGAGGCCGCTGGAGATGCAGAAAGGCGCATAAGAAAAAGTGGCCGGAGGAGTACTCACGGGGAAGTTTCCTGGATAAAAAGACTGGCTTTGCTTTAGAAGGGCGTGCGGTTTCGACATAAATTGTCGCAGAATTTTGTCTTCTTTGCCGTGGGGATTCGTTGATACGTCAAAAGAGAGAAACCGAAATAGAGAGAAAACAAAAATAAAAGAGGCGACAGAGATGGCGGGACAGAGAACCAATTCTCTGGCGAGAACCAGAGAAACGTCACGGCCCTTGACGTGCCTGTCTTGAGGCTTAGCCAGACGAACCTGCAGGATAACGGCGTGGTCACAGTGCAGCCTAAAACCACATCAACTACTGCCACTAAGCCTGAAGAAATGCCCCATGAACGGGCCATGCATTCTGTTCTCGAGCTGTGTCAAAACACGGTCATCGCATCGGCCACCAGGTTGTTAGCGAGACAGAAGAGGGGCGGGCGGTAAAACGGGGGTTCGTGGCAATGCATGCAGCACCTCTTAGCCCCCAAATGAGACGTGATGAAATGAAATTCCGACATGTTCCGTGGTTGTAAATCGCTGCGCATGTAAAAAAAGATAGCACAGGACGAGTACGACGATAAACAGACAAGATGATCAATAGGGGTAAAAACGTGCGAATGTGGAAATTATGGATTGGGGAATCGAGAACGAGCTGTTGGTGTCGGGAAGGAGCGACGGCGGCAGATGATGCCTTGGTGGGCAGGGAGAATGGCGTGATGAGCATAAGAGACTGCTTCTCAGAACAGCAGGAACCACATACGCTGCGGAGAGGGTTAACTGGACGGAGGGGGAAGGCTCGAGCGCCACTCGACTCCCTATTAGAAAACAGAGCTGTATTATGTACGGAATAACTCAGCACCTATGGAAGAACAAAACGCTAGATAAAGAGCGAGAAATTGCAGACCCTCCTTCTGTACTTCCCTAGCCCCCACGAAGGCTCACGACGCCCCTAACAACTGCAGCGCTTTGCGCAGCTCCCGCACAGCTGTCGGCACGTCTTCAAAGTTGAGGGCCGAAATGGCCCATTTGGCATGCTTCTGGGCGTTGACCATGGCGAGGTCGTCGACGGGGCCGCCATTGTGCACAGGAGCATACGACTGTGCAGGCTGTGCAGGCTGTGCAGGCTGTGGTGGATGTGATGGCTGTGCTGGCGGTAGCGGTGCAGACGGTTGGGGAACGACACGATTGTTGAAGGCGGGTGGGTAGCCCGTGGGCGCGACATCAGGAGGAGGTGCAGCACGGGCGCCGGCAAAGTAGCCGCCGTTTGTCGGGGCCGATGGCGGTGCTGACGGCTGCTGCAGGTGAGGCGGCTGGTAGAATGGATCGGACGGAGCCGTCGGTGGACTCAAGGTGGGTACAGTCGGAGAGAAGGTGGCTGGCGGCACCGAAGCGTCTGGGTCGTCTGCGTATGTGGCCGACGACGGTGCTGCGGCGTCTGGGTCCTGTGTATAGATGGTCGGCGACGGTGCTGCGGCTGGTGGTGCCGTGGGCGAGCCAAATGAAGGGAGAGAGCCACTCCCGGCAGGAGGGAGCGTCGGAATGGTATCCAGTCCCGGCGCCACATGAGCACTGCCGGCCGCGGACGACACGGGGCTATGGGGTAGTGACACGCCAGCCGAGTCGCGCCGTGGGTGTGAACTGGCACCCGCCGCAGCTGCGCCGTCTTCTGCTTCGTCTTCAATCGTCACCGGTCGGGGCGCATTGGCCGGCGCAGGCGGTGGCAGTTCCGAACCGGGCGACAAGGCGCTCTCGTCGCTGCGCGTCGCCAGCTCGCCCGGCTTGGGGTTCGACTCGTTGGGGTCTTTGCCGTCCTTGATGGCCCGCAGGATGCGCGTGGCGTTCCACTTTGCGTACTTGATCTTCTGGATGGTCTCGGCGTCCGGGGTGCCCCAAATGTTGACGAGGCCAAACAGGGTGGCGGCGGCGTCGAAGGTGTTGGCTGTAGTGGCCGTGACTTTGTTGGCCTTGACGACATTCTGGGCGCTGTCGAGGCGCTTCTGGGCAAACTGCTCGACGTAGGCCTGGCCCTCAATATCGTCGGCGATGGCAGGTTCGCTGCCACGGCTCTCCTTTGTTGCCTCCATGCGGTTCATGAGGCGGGTGCTATACTCCAGAACGTCGGGTGAGGAGGTATGGAGGCCCTTGCTGAGGATCTGCTTGAGAACCCAGTAGTCGCACCAGTAGGCAACAATGGGCTCGGCGTTTTGTAGCTGCTCGCCGCGCATGGCCGTCTTGTAGAGATTGCCATCGGCCTGCCGGAGGCTGGCCATAGCGTCGGCCATGGCGGAGGTTGTGTGGTGGCTGGAGAGTTGGAAGTTCGATTTGAAATGAAATGCAACAGGTATTTTATCAGCAGTAAGCGCGACAAAAGTGGTTTGGGTTGCAGCGGCTGCGCAACGTGGAATGTTGTTGTGGTGATGCTGGCGATGTTGGTCTGAATGCGATGTTGTGGATTCCAGAAACAGCGCTGCCTGGAAAGGAGTGGCCTGGCCCAAGTGCGCAGTACTGCTGGCGTAGCTTCGGTTGCTCCTACCTGCACGTCACAGGCTACGAACCCCGCCCAACGTCGAATCGAGCTCCAGCCACGAGGCGACATTAGCAGCAACTGAAGGCGGCGTGGCGCTAACTAAGGTCAATGAGTGTCATGTTGTCCCAGAAAAAGGCGGTGGCCAAATACTGCCGGTACAATACCCTTACAATGCACCGAATGCACTGGACGGCACCAAAGACTCCACGCTGGCCTTTTTGCCGCCCGTGCAAGTCACCAACAGGATAAAGCTGGCATACGGCCACCGACCTACCACTGCAACGCCAGTTTGCATTTGAACTGCATTTTTTTTCACTCTGACAAGACCGTCAACCTCTACACTCTGATATCTCCGCCCTCTGCAATCACATCCAAACTCCAGTTCCAATCCAAGCTCCTGAGGATGCATTCCAAGACCCTCTTGGCCGTTGTGGCCACCCTCGCCGGCATGCACGAGGCACTGGCCCAGAGCAACTCCGAGTCGCTGTACAGCAAAAACTCGGCTGTCACGCAAATCACTAGCAAGGCCCAGTTGGACCGCCTCATCAACCAGTCCAACCGGACATCGGTACGTTTCACTCCTTCGTGCTCTGGAACGCACAGGGGAGGACATGAGCTAACGGGCAATGTAGATTATCGAGTTTTATGCACCGTGGTGCGGCCACTGCAAGAACCTCAAGCCCGACTACGAAAAGGCAGCGCGCAGCCTCGAAGGGCTGGCCAACGTGGTGGCCGTCAACTGCGAGGAGGCACGCGAGACGTGCGCGAGCATGGGCGTGGAGGGCTTCCCGACGCTCAAGATTGCACGCCCGCCCAAGGTCCGGGCCCAGGGCCGGCGCACCGTGGTGGACAACTACAACGGGCAGCGGACGGCGGCGGCCATTGTGGACAGCGTGACGGCGCAGATGAACAACCACGTGGTCAAAGTGACGGACGCGACGCTCGACGAGTTCCTGTCGTCCCATGCCGGCGCGAAGGCGCTGCTGTTTACGGAGAAGGGCACGACGGCACCGAGCACCAAGGCGCTGGCAACGGATTTCCTGGGAAGCATTGCCGTCGGCCAGGTGCGCAACAAGGAGGCGGCGACGGTGGACAAGTACGGCGTGACATCGTTCCCGACGCTGCTTCTGTTGACAGGCGACGATGATGCAAAGCCTATTGCCTATGACGGCAAGTTCAAGCTCAAGGAGATGACGGCCTTTTTGTCCCAGGCCGCGGAGCCCAACCCGCCGGTGAATCTGACTGGCAAGGCGAAGACGGGCAAGAGTGAGAAGGCAAAGGAGAAGAAGGAGAAGAAGGAGAAGAAGACTGACGACAAGAAGACTGAAGAGAAGAAGGCCGAGAAGGAAAAGGAGACAACCGCCGAGGCGGCCGATACGGAGACGGAGACTTCGACGACCGAGACCCCGACACAGCAGACTGCCCCCGTCATCGTCGAGAGCGCACTGCCGCTCCCCACCATCCACACGGTCGAGAAACTGCACAGCAGCTGCTTCAGCGGCAAGGCCCCGACGTGCGTGCTGGTGTTTGTCGGCGACGCGTCGTCCGACGCGGCGTCGGCGGACACGCAGACGGTGCTGGACCGCCTGGCCGAGGTGGCACACAAGTACGCCCAGAACAAGCGGGCCCTGTTCCCGTTCTTCGCGGTGCCGGCCAGCAACCCTGCGTCGGTGGCTCTGCTTGGGGCGACAGATGTGCCGACAACCAGCAGCTACAACCGCGTGCAGGTGGTGGCGGTCAATGGGCGGCGCGGCTGGTGGCGCAAGTACGAGGGGGGCGGCGTGGACCTGTCGCAGGAGTCGATTGAGCAGTGGATCGACGACATTCGTATGGGCGAGGGCACGAAGCACGACCTGCCGGAGGGTATTTTGACGACGGTGGAGAAGCTGGCCGAAACCAAGGCGGAAGTCAAGGAACCCAAGGAGGAAGTCAAGGAGGCCAAGGAGGAGGCCAAGGAGGAGGTCAAGCACGAAGCCAAGGAGGAGGTCAAGGAGGAGGTCAAGGACGAGGTCAAGGACGAGGTCAAGGACGAGGTCAAGGACGAGGTCAAGGACGAGGTCAAGGACGAGGTCAAGGGCGAGGTCAAGGACGAGGTCAAGGACGAGGTCAAGGACGAGGTCAAACATGAGGAGCTGTAATATGTACATCCAAGTAGTTGCAATGCACACCGATATGGATGTGACGAATAAATATGAATTTAGTATACTAGTGGTTGCATTCCTAGTCGTGGAGTCAGTCAAAAGGCCTCCAACGACAAGCCCCACAGGATAGAAACGTACCCAAACGCCCAACGCCGACCGTAAACCAAAACCAACAATACGCCATAGATGCTCCTCCCATGTCCGGGTATTTCTCCCCCTTAACAGCCACACGCCAGACTGGCAGAAATACACAAACGGCTACACGTCGATCTCCATGGACGACACGTTCCCGGCGTCGGCACCAATGTTGGCCTCTTTGGCAATCTTGAGGCCGGCCTCCCGCACGACGCGGTCCACAATCGCGCGCACCTGCTTGCACCCGTCGACGGCGACGGCCAGCATGCCCTCGAGACGCTGGGCTTGGACGCGGCTTTCGCAGACGAGGGCCGCGACACGGTCGGTGGCGCCGAGGGTGGCGACGGTCAGCGAAGGCAGCTCCTGTTCTTCTTGGAGGTTGAGATCCAGCAACGGGTCGGCGCCGTCCGTGGTGTCGGCGGACGCGTCGCTCGACGTGCTGCCGGCCGAACAGGCGACGACGTAGTCGGTCATGGGGATGCCGGCGTCGACGGCGGCAAGGGTGGCGGCATTCAGCAGGGCGGCGAGCAAGGAGCCGTCTTGGGACAGGACGTGGAGCGAAAACGTGATGGCCGAGCGGGGATAGAGGTGGGTGTGGAGGACGGCGGCGAGGGTGCGGGCGACGGTGGCAGAGAGTTCCTGGGTGCGTCTAGAGGGGGGGGGTTCGAGTCAGCGACACAATACTAGCCACGAAAAGCAACAAAAAAGCGAGCCATGCGAGGAGGGAAACGGAAAAACTTTACTTGTCAGTACGTCCCCGGCGGCGACGGTCGACCGACGAAAAGCCCGCGACGACAATGTTGACGACGACCTCGGCGGTTGTCTCGTTGCCCGCGCCGGTAGTGCCTCCGCCGGCAGTGACGGTGCCGGCGCGCTTGGGACCGGGCTCGCTGGGTCCGGTCAGGACACACATGACTTTTGTATTTCCCATTTCCCAGTAGGACGAGCCGTCGGCAGCGGCCTGGGTGCGGACCTGGGCGTGGCAGCGTCGCAGCTCGTTCCAGCGGCGGCCGTCGACGCGCAGCAGCGCCAGCGAGTAGGTGGAGGTGTCGAGGGGCATGTCGCGGGAGACAGACGGAGCGGTAGGGTGTGGTCGTCGGGGTGGTCGGGGTGGTCGGGATTGGATTTCAATTGGCAATGTGAGCTTGAATTAGGTCGCTCTCTTTTCGTTTGAACTTTTAAAGTGGGGCGCCGTGGGCAGCTTTGACGGCCCACTTTAGAGTTGCAGCGCTGCCTCCACTAAAGTCGCTGTAAGTCACAGGCTTGACGCCATAATTTATGACAGACGATGTACACATTCGCACATCCACATCATGGCATAGAAAGGTCGTATAATTGTCATATGAATGTTTATTGATATTCAGCTAGTCGTGGCGTGTCTCCGCTGAGTGTCCCTGGAGTCTATTACGGCCATTTAAAGGTGCATTTCTCATCTGTTGTGCCTCTAGCGAGATATCCGACTTTACCGTTGACACTACGCTTATCATTACCTCGCTTCTGAGCTGACTGGCCGACCATGGTGCCGTTGCCAGGCGTATGAAAGCGTTACGAGATGAGCTACCGCTGTAGAGCCACGAGCCTTGGACATGCATGACAGTGTCAGTACCATAGGCAATTGCCGTGACAGTTTCCATTGCAGATTCCGTCAAAGCCACCCGACAGATACACTATCGAGGATATTCCGGCGCACAAATACCATTTATTTAGCAAGGTGAGATGTTTAATTGGCATCTAGCTAACGAATACAAACTGCAACTCCGCGTCGTCCTCTCCACCTACCACGGAAGCTGCAGGGGCGTTGGCAGGTTCTGGCCCAGGACGGGCTCCGCGGTGCCAATGTCTCGCGGCCCGCGCGGCGCCCAATACTGCCCCGTCTTGGACAGGTCGAGGCTGTCGGTCCACGCAACAAGGCTGGCGGCCGCCTCGTCCGGCGTCACCGCGCCTCCGTCGTCCCAGTACTGGTCAAAGCCAACGCCCTTTGTCATCTCCGTCCGCATGAAGCCCGGGTGCACAATCGAGATGATGACCCCCTGCGCCTTCAGGTCAAGGCTCAGCAGCTTGCCGGCCATGTTGAGGGCGGCCTTGGAGGCGTGGTGCGCGTAGTTGCCGCCGCCCTCCTTTTCGTGCCGCAGAGAAATGCTGCCGGCCTCGGACGACACCAGCACCACCTTGCTGCCGGCACCGAGGAGGTGGGCCGTGTGCAGGGCATGCACGATGAACACGGGCGCAATCGAGCTTGTCGTGTACATGCGCACCTCTTCGTCCCAGTTCGGGCCCTTCTTGTCCAGGTCTTCGGTGGTAAAGTGTCCAGCAGAGATGATCTGTGACGGGGCGACGATTGTGAGTGATAAGTTATTCTCAAAGCAAATAAAAAACAATAAAACACCTTGCCGGCCACGGGGATGCGTCATACCACAACGTCCAAGGGCTTGGCTTGGCCAAAAAAGCCAGAAATAGTTGTGCCCGCACTCTTGTCCGTCAAGTCGACCTTGGGAATCCACTCGACGCCGGCCGGAAAGTCACCAGTTTTGGGGCCGTCGGCCGACCGCGTCGTGCCGTAAACCGTCCATCCAGCGGCGGCGTACTTCTTGACAAGAGACGCACCCAGGCCTCGCGTGGCCCCAACAATGAGAACCGACGACATGGTGTGGTGTAGTTTGCGATTAAAACGGGATGGTATGAGAGAAAATGAGATGCGCTGTACAGAAGCTGCAGAGAGGCTGCAGAGAAGCTGCACAGAAGCTATGGGGAATTATGTCTGCTTTGATTGTGTCTTTTGAAGGCGTAGGGCGGTATCATGGTCGACGTCATACCAGATGAATGGTGTGATCAAAGTAAAGTGTAAAGGACCCCACCAAACGGTCAGCCTTGATGACTAAGTGGAATCCTCAGTGCCAGCAACACCCCTTGCAAATTAGTGTCAAAACAAAATATTACTTGTAAATAAAGACCAGAAATATAACTTACATTACGATATAATATAGTACTATATATAAGTACCATTCTTACTCTATCTTGCATGAAAGAAGCTGTATGGTTTTACCAACTATTGAATTTGGGTGAGCTCAATTTAAGCCGTTATGTTTCACGTTGCTTTGTTTGCTTTAGATATTTTCGTGTCAATCGGTGTAATAAAAATAAAAAAAAAAATAGAGAAACAGTAGTACAGTGAAGCCATGCCTCTATTAGAATGTGTCCTTCCCGATCTGACCAACAACGACCCCCAGTACTGTTGTTGTTGTTTCAGCATCAGACAATCCATTCCATGTTCTCGCCAACGGTTGTGTCCGTCGATTTGGAGTCTGTTGTCTCTTGCTGCCATGGTACACACTCGGAAACTTACCACTGACCAATGCTAAGATACCTCCTCCCATCCGGCCCCCCGCCCTCACATCACCTCATTTGTCCGAAAACCCCGGCAGCGCGGCCAGCCAGCCGCCCCCGCGGCCGACGTCCTCGCCGTTCTGCGACGCCTTGGTGCAGGCGCTGGCGGCGGCGCCCGACTGGATTTTGAGCGCGGTGCTGCACACGTCGTTGGTGCAGCCGTCGGTGCCGAGGGCGTCCATGCCGCGCTGGAGGGCGTCGCCCTTCCAGCCAAAGAGGTAGTCGCCGTGCTGGCCGTGGCCGGTGGCGTCGGCAAAGGCGTAGACAAAGGGCTGCTGGCGGCCGGCGGGAGCGGCGGCGTCAAAGTAGCGGGGGTCGTTGAAGGGGCGGGTGTCCCACATGACCTCGTACATGACCTGGGGCACGCGGACGGGGTGCGAGCGGGGGCAGTCGGCGTTGGCGAGGGCGCCGGGGCCGCCGGGGCTGTAGGCCATGTGGCTCTGGTGGTCGGGGCTGTCGAGGGTCGTGCCGTCCCAGCAGGAGGGGAAGATGATGGTGGCGCGGATGCCGCCGGGGCAGGGCTTTGTGGGGAAGCTGGAGGAGTCGCCGCTGTCGCAGGGGGCGCCGCCGTTGCCGTCGAGCTCGGCCTGGCCGTTGCAGCGGTGGCAGATGCCCGGGGCCGTGCCGGCCTTGGAGCGCAGGGCCGGGTTGCCGGCGACCATGCGGAAGCCGGGCTTGAAGGCGGTGGTCTTGCTGGGGCCGCCAAAGGGCTGCATGTAGTAGACGGTGAGGCCGCCCTCTTGCTGCAGCAGCTCGGGGCTGTTGCGGTTGCGGTAGTTGGCCATCTGCGGCACCAGACGGTAGGAGCCGTTTTCGGGGCTCTTAAAGTACAAGCTGGCGGTCCAGTAGTTGGAAAAGTCTTCGCTGTAGGTGCAGGACGTGCAGGTAGAGAGGGCGGGCGGGTCATGGTTCGCGGGGTCCATCTACACTGTCAGAGTGACTGGAAGGAGACACAGATACAGATTGCAGTTGCAGGACAGTCGACCTACCGAAGCGTTGAACGAATTCCCGCCGACGATTTGATGGGTGTGCGACGATGGATTCTGTCCCGGGTTGACAATCGGGTCGATGCGCTCGATGACGAGCTGCGAGCAGCCGAAGCGGAGCAGGTTCTGGGCGAGGGCACCGGGAAGGAGGGCGCCAGGGAGAAGGGCGGTGGTGGCCGAGATGGACAGCTTCATGGTGGCGGTTGTAGTGTGGCGGTCGTGGTGTGGTGCTGCCAATGACTATGATGATTGACCGTTTCCGAGAACTGTGCAACATTGCGATTGTCACTCGTTTCTTATATACTACCAAACCAGCACAACTGCACCTGGTATCTCCACCGTCCGTATCCAGGCTGCGGGTCGGACACAACACTATGGATAATTCTGGGGCCGTGAGATGTCAGTGGAGGATGCTGTAGATGGACTTGTATTAATCTACGCTATCTATAGTGTCCGGATATCCACCGGATGAATACCAATGAGTTGTCAAATAACTGCCGAATTTTTGACGGTTGTTTCCACATGGCTTGCGGTCGTTCACAGGTGTAGAGTGTGTGATGAGTTTGAGTACAGTATGAGAAACACAGAGACAAGAAATCCAATAAGACTATATTCGTATAAACAAACGCTTTTGATGACTAGGAAATACAAATAGGTATATGCCCGCTCTCCCGGTTACAGTTCATTTCTTTCCACGTGCCCTTCCATCAAAACAACTGCACAGGTGTGCTGATAGGTGTGCCGGATGCGACAACAGACGACGCGAAAAAGGTGGCATTGGTCGTCCCGTTTGTCCCGTTCTGTATCATCGTGGCGTTGGCCACCAGGGCGTCGGCCCAGTGCTGCGTCCAGTGGCCCGACACGGCAAAGCGGACGGCGTACCACGCGAGCGACAGGATGAAGGCCTGCAGCGCGAGCGACAGGAGGGCGGCGCTGTCGTCGGTGGTGTAGGGCAGGATGCCGGCGGCCCATGTGGGCGCGTCGGCGGCCAGCGCGGGGAAGACGGACGTGGAGGTGGACGTGGACGTGGCGGTGGCGCCTGGCTCCGTCGCCGTCGCCGCCGCCGCCGCCGCCGTCTGCGGCTCACCATACCTCGTCTTCAAGGCAATGGCACACCACCGGACCGCGATGTAGAGCAGAAACGAGGCAAACAAGTAGAGAATAAACAGGATGATCTCGACCGAGAGCATAGAGTAGGCCCAGATCATGTGCGGCGACAAGAGGACGCTGCCGAGCGCGGGCGTGCCCATGAAAAAGGACACGACCGTGGCGAGCCCGCCGAGGGCGGCCATGCCGCCGGTAATGAGGATGGGCACGAGGCCCTTGGCCCAGGCAGTGACGGAGGCCGGCAGCTGGGCGATGACGGCGCGGGCGATGGCCAGGAAGAGGAGGACGACGAGGGCGCCGCCGCCGAAGGTGATGCCCATGATGAGCAGCATGACGGCAAAGGTAAAGGGCATGCTGAGGTAGTAGAGGGGCGTGGACCAGCCGCTGACGATCTGCCAGCCCTCGCTGGTGGTGTTGTCGACCTGCAGGATGTGCGCGTTGATGGGCGGCTGGAGGAGGTCTAGGAGGATCCAGTACACGAAGAGGGAGTGCGCGAGAAAGCCGAGCCCAACGACGTAGGACTCGACGCTGGAAAATTTGGCGGTGATGGCGGGCAGGCGTGGATGCGCGGACGGGTCGTTGTTGTATTCGTACGGATGCGGTTTGGCGGCCTCGACGTCGGGGGGGGATGCGGCGGCAGACGAAGAAGAAACACCAGCAGGGGTGGCTGCCGCGGCCGTATTGCTTCGGTCGCCGCCGCGGACGAGCAGGTCCGCCGTCTCGGCATCGTCGGCCGGATTGTCTTCGTCTTCGTCGTCGTCACCATCACCCACGACCGTGCCTTCTTGCGATACTCGCCGCGTGTCGTCGCTGTGTCTGCCGTCTCGGCTGTTTCTGCCATCTCTGCTGTCTCCATTGTCTCTACTCGGCACGCTGTCGTACGGCACGCCTCCGCTGCCCGCCGCCGCTGTCCCCGTCCCCATCGCCACCTCGGCCGCCTCCACCTCGGCCGCCTCCACCTCGGCCGCCTCCACCTCGTCCAGCTCAAAGTCCGCGGCCGTGTACTGCGGCTGCGCCTGCTCCCAGCGATACACCGCCGCGACCGCCTCCAGAAAGACATACGACCCGACGTACAGCCACGCCCACGCCGCCGTCCACCGCGCCTCGCGCCCGCCCGGCTCGAACCAGACCAGCTCCACCAGCGGCACCACCCCGAGCGCAAACCCGGCCAGCCGGATCGCCGTCGCCGTCGCCGCCTTGGCCACAGCAGCGATCCGCGATGTCGTGCCGCGCTCCGTCGCCGAGGCTGTGCCGGCGACTGTGGTGCCCGCGTCGTCGGAAAACCGGTCTGTCCAAATCAGGACGAGGGCCTGCCACGGCGTCGCTCGCAGCAGGACGCAGTAGACGAGACAGCGCGTCGCCACGGACAGCGCGTCCAGCGCACACAGGATGGGCGACACGCGCAGCCAGACGCTGCAGACGGCGCCGACGCTGAGGAGACGGCCGGCCGGCTGGGCCATGGCGGCGGACGCCAGGATCAGGAGCGGCGGGTAGGCATGCAGCCAGCTGACGGTGGCCGTGGCAGCGGTGGCTGCTGCGGTGGCCGCTGCGGTGGCCGTTGTATTTGGCATGATCTGTGTCTTGTCCTGTGTTTTGTATGTTCTACGATCTGTGTGTTGCTTTGTTCTGTGTTTGTTGTCGCTTTCTGGCGGTGTCGTCGCTACTCGGAACGGAGCATTCCAAATCAAAAGCCAGAATGGCGACACACGGCGAAGAGACAACAACATAAAGTCTACGGAGTATTTCGTACCACGATTAGGCACCCCAGATCCACGTCGAGCGGCTCTGCCAAAATGTCGTCGCCCAGTGCCAAGCCTTGACGGGTGAATGCCCCCAGACTGCGCAGCTCAGCCTTCGTGGGTCGCGTTATGCTGGCCCGCTGCGTGCAAAAACCAAAAACGCCCTGCGACAATGATTGGACGAGCCCGTCGGGCACCGGGCGTACTCCATACAGCTGCGCGAAAGACGCCTGGTCGTGTGTCTCCCTGTTCAGTAATGCGCGAATTGATGGCAGATTTTGGGATTATCGACGTAATTACTTTTCAAGCCAGCTGAACATAGCCATCGGGTGCTCCCGAGGCTACTGTCGCTGCTTTCGCATGTCCGATCGCCTATTTCCACTTGTCATCCTTCACCTTTCCTGCCACGTTAAGACGCCGTTTATGTAGTTTCGCGTGACATACATTGTACAAAGTATATACTGCAAAATAAAGTGCCCGACCACAATGAACATGCAAGCCATCCAGCCGGCCAGAATAGTTGAGCCAATGTCTACAACTTCGTCGTGGTCGATGTAGTCGGAGGAATCGTATACTCGACACAACAAAGTGCGCGTTGAGTACCTGGCGCCTGTGATGATCTGTATTCATACAGTATACCACAGTGTACTGTATCGGCCTTTTTCACTGCGCCGAGCACTTTCATCTTTTTGTCTTTTATTTGTGGCGTACATACCTTTTCCTCGTCTCTTCGTTTTGCGGAAGTCGATTCCAATGCTCCATCACTCCTCATTCCATGCATAGCCCTCTCTGGCCCTCCCTGTTTTTGGTATTTCCCACCTTTCATGCTTGTATCGTATGCCCTATTGCCGCTAAGCCGCGTGCCAAGAAGTGTCCATGCCTAATTCGTTTAGATGTCTGGAGCCATTGGTGTTGTTTGTCACGTCGTGCCGTGAGGCTGTCGTGCCTGACATGGCCGCTGGGGTTGGATTGTGGCGGTGCAGAGTGTCGAAAATGGACTACGGACTGACATGTCTACATCGTAGCCATCACGTCGCATCGTGCCAGATAAAAATGCGGTACAGAGAACTGTTGGAAGTTTTCTCAAATGAAACAAGCACCTGCCTCTTTGAACCTGCATCGTTGTGCCTTTCCATCCAGATTCGATCCGCCACTGTCTTCTTCTCACATTACGACGTATTTACCTCACAATTCTGGTCCATCCGCTTTGCACCGACAGCGCGACTTGACTCACCCTATTGGGCCTTTCCTTTCGTGCAGGCCGTTGTCGGCACCGGAAGGTTCAACTCGTCAATAAATCAACAATCAAATCCTTCGTACCACCTGTCTCCTTGTCTCTTCATATTTTTGTCTTTTCTTTTTGTCTTTTCTTGTTCTTCTTCGATCCCTCTTTCTCTCCATCCACTGCGTTCTATTCAATTTTACTGCATATCATGGTCCTCCGCCTCCTGGCATGGGCCTCTGTGGCCCACTGTATTCTGACAGGTCCTGACATCAATCCACGTGCCGACGAGGATGCGATCACGGCTGGCATTGTCAATCTTGACCTCATTTTCCCACTCAACGTCAGCAACACCCCGTTCCAAGAGCCTATGCCCATTGTCTTCGGCCTCAGTCGTCCCGACATTGCTTCTGTTCTTCAGCTGAAGGTCGGCTATCAATTGATGGACTACGAAGATCCGGTAAACACGTCCGGCGGAAACCAAGTATTTGACGTAACCAAGGGGCCCCTGCCTACGACAAAAGGCAACAGCAGCGATGATCTTGCCTTTGTTGTCAACTTCAGCGACGCGTCCATTGTCGGCCGCGTCGGTCGGTTCCGTATTGAGATTACCATGGTTTTTATTGCCGGCTCGACCGATGCTGAAAACGTCACAACGGTCCCCGCGAAAGCAATACCGATAATCACCGAGATGTTTTTCTCCACAGCAGTGTCCGCCGCGGACGGCATCGTCCCCGGCATGGAGACGCCCAGCAACGGTTCCAACAATTGCGCGCCTGTTGGTTTGGCCCCGTTCTACCTCCCATTCAACGTCACAGATTTCATCACAAAGGACGGGACCCAGTACGCAGTCGTCTCACATGGTGATTTTCCGCGTCACCATTGTGGCATTCCGGTTGGTGCAGACACATCTGCTATCATCGCGGCGGGACCGGCCGCAGCAACGACCCGTGCTGCAGCCAGCGCTACAAACACGGCCGCCCAAAACGCGGCCATGCCCGGAGTTGGGCCCGGTGGTTTCATGACCACAGCCTGCACTGCGGCGGTCTTGTTCTTCTCCATGTTCGGGGGCGCTCTCTTGCTCCGAATGTGAGCCATTTGTTGGGTCAGAAGGGGAAGTGTATCCAGTCCTGTATATAATCAATAGAGCCTCCATGTTGACGCACGGCACGTTGCCTATCTTTGTCGGTCGCTTTTTATCAACCATTTTCTTGCCTGGAACATGGCTTGGTATCCATTGCTGTGACTGGCTGGTGCTGCTCTCCGTTGACATGGTAAAGCGGCGACCGGTTTAGGCTTGCTGTCCGCTCCTTTATGGTGGATGAGCTTCACTGCCATTGCCAGCACATCCTCGCCAGTTTCCGGGTGGCGTACGACCATAAGCAAGACATCTTTATAGCAGAGAGCCTTAGGACGTTTGCGGCTAGTTGTTTCTGGTGAGAGCAGTTCATTAAGTAGCTTAGAATCCTCGTTGAGAGGTTCGTTGTAGGCCGTTAGTGTTATACGTGATGTTAAACGTTAAAAGTGTTAGTAAATCACTTGAGTCTTCTATATTTTTTTTTATTTTTTTTAAGTATATAAAGGTTAAAGATAACCACTAACGTGGTATTATACCTCCTATTAACACTTATATAAAGTTACTTATACTAACGAAAGTACTCCCAAGATAAGCCCCACGAACCGATCTTGGAATTCTCACACAAATGGTGAAGAAAATCCATCGCCATCGCTCGGTCGGCTCTTTGAATCACATCTTTCCAAGGACCAAGCTTCACAAAGTCGCAATACCTTGAGATCTGTTAGCGACGTCTATTCAAACAGAGGGGGGGGGGTATAATAGCGTGCAGTTATACCTCAATAGAAAAGGCATCTATAGGAGCGAAGAGGCTTTATTTACACTAACAGAGCAATGAAGGAGATCTAGAACAGGCCTTTACACAGAACAGATAAGAAGGTGAACAGCCCAGGAGGTACCCAGCTCTAGCAAGAGAAACACTCCGGCAAGAAGCACTGTTAAATCGCAGGACAATTCATACGGGGACAAGAAATGGAACCCTCTCTATTTTTTTCTTGTCACCTTGTCCCAGCCGCTTCGGCCGCTGGGATAGGCTGCCAAAATCGGGCCTATTCAGGAATAATAGTACTTCGAAGGGACAAACCCCTCCCTGCAACGGCCACCAAAAGCAGCGGCCCGCGCCAGACAAAAGTGGCGGCCACAACAGCGCTTTCTCGACTTAATGTGTAGTCATCCAACTCCAGCCAAAAATATAAACTTTTAGCCCTGATGCCCTGGCTCCTATGTTGAATACGGCAATCCACTGACAGAATGTAATAAAGAAAGCACACAGAACAGGACGAGTTGACACCGTCCATCGGACTCTCAACTGCAGCCCATGCATGTCGCATAGTACACCGCATACCACACCATGCCTACGGCTCGCCCCAGATCTCGTCGGCAATCGTCCGCACCAGCGCCAGCTTCGCACGCTGGTCCTCCGGCCGCAGTGGGTAGCCGCTCTCGTGCGTGCTGAAGCCGCACTGCGGGCTGATGGCGATGCTCTGCAGCGCCTCCTGCTCCGTCTGCCCGCGGCCCTGCGCCACAAACGCCGCCGCCTGCCGGATGCGCGCCTTGACCGCCTCCTTGTCCTCGAGCGCGCGCAGCTTCGTGCTGACGGCGCCGACGACGACGTTCTTGCCGGGCGGCAAGAACGCCAGCGGCGCGAACCCGCCGGCGCGCGCGGTGTCGTACTCGAGGTAGAAGGTGTCGACGCGCAGCGTCTGGAAGAGTTTTTGGGCGATGACGTCGTAGGCGCCCTCGGCAAAGTGGCGGCCGCCGATGAAGTTGCCGCGGCACAGGTGCACGCCCGTGTGCAGGTCGGCGGGCAGGCCGGCGAGCGCGTCGTTGTAGAGCTGGATGTAGGCGTCCAGCAGGTCGTCGACGGACCCAATGTTGTCCGGGTCGGCGGCCCAGCCGTCGCGGAACGCGTCCGAGCAAAAGTACGCCAGCCCCGGGTCGTCGAACTGCACGTTGCGCAGCCCCGCGTCGTAGAGCTGCTGCAGCTCCGCCCGGTAGACGGCGGCGACGTCGGCAAAGTACGCGGCGTCGCTGTCGTACGCCCCCGGCGCGTACGCCTTGCCCTGCTTGTAGCGCATGTGGAACCACGCCGGCGTGATCATGGTCAGCTTGATGTCCGGCCACTGCTCCCGGGGGAGGTTGGCCTGGATCAGCGCCAGCTCGTGCCGGTTCGACACCGACTGGGCCGGGTTGTGCCGCAGCTTCGCGCCTGCAATCACGCTGTCGCCCGGCATCACCTTGCGGTCCGCCTCGATCAGCGACACCACGTCCGGGTGGTACAGCCGGAACAGGCTCGCGTCCGCGTCCTGCAGCCGCGTCGTGCCCTCAAACTCGTCCCACATCAGCCCCCAGAACCGCGTCCGCACAAACTCCCCGTCGCCCACCGCCCGGAACCCCAGCTCCCGCTGCAGCTGCACCACCTCCGCCACCGCCGCCGCCTCTGTCGCCGGCAGGCCCGCCGCCTCGGCCGTCTGGCCCTGGCGCACCGCCTCGCGCGCGTCCAGCAGCTTCTGCGGGCGAAGCAGCGAGCCCATGTGCTCGGCGCGGAACGGAGGTGCCATGTTGAAGGGGTGTTGTTGCGCTTGTAGTCGGAATAACTTTGGTGGTGGTGGTGTTGATGGTGATCGTGATGTTGAGAGACAAAGGGGAAATCTGCAAAAGAACGTCGTACGTCAGGAATGAACAACTCACTCAAGTGGGAATGAGGGGTTGCGCATCAACGAGCGGCACACGTTATATTTGAACCCGGCTATACGTTGTCCGCCGCGGCGATGGTTGCATTGATCCCCGCAGTTTAGTTTACATATTACGACGTGCCGCTTCAGCTGCTGATGGGGAAAGCTGGATTCGGACATAATATGCCGACAGAAGACGCTAGCTGGCGAAAATAAAACGTTGAGGTAAGACGCCAGAACTTCAGAGCGTGGGAGAAACGAACTGTCTGAAAAAGCAGGGAGAAAAAGGAAAAAAAAGTGGTTGACAAAACTACAGAACGACGAGTTTAGGAATACAATAAAGGAAAGAAGAAAACAAATCTTAAAAAGAAAGTCTGTCGAGCAATCGCTTTTCTCAGAGGACGCCATGGACCGGATCCAGAGCCACACCCAGCAGCAGAACAGAGCACAAAATACAAACCACGCAAAGTGCTGTACAGATTGCCAACTTCCAACAAAAAAATCGTCCCTACCTTCCCTATCTTCTTGCCCACTCGCTCGCCGTGACACTGCGTGTGTTTACCAGAGTGCGATAGAATAGTTGATTAAGTCTAAGGAAAAGGGAAAGCTATGTCTAAAAATAAACCGAAGCAACGACAAGGAGAGCAGCAAACATAGACGGAAACAGACACGGGGACGGGGACGGGGACGGGGACGGAGATGGCAAACTGGAAATGGACACGCATTCTGGAAAAGAGACCAAAAGGATGAAGAATGAAAAGGGAAGGGGGGCAAAGCAACGCACGAAACAAACAAAAAGGGGAACCAGAAGAAACACAGACGGCAGGTGAGAACGAACGACGCATGGACGGGGGAAAAACAATCCGGGATCCCCCACTGCTTTGCAAGGGCACGCTTGTGCGCCCTTGGCTCCCGAGACACCACGGCTCACATGTGAACGGGATCAGTTGAAGGTGTTGTTGCCGAGCCACTACTCGGAATCCAGATCCAAATTGACACCAAGAACGGGTTCAAGGATCAACAGGGCCTGGCTTGGAGCGCAGCCGGAGGGGGAGCAGGCTTCTCGAAGCCCGAGTACCGGTGCCGGTGGACCCATGTGTTCTTGTCAGCGAGGTACACAGTGTCCCAGGCGTCAATGGGAACCATGTCCGTGGCTTCGACGATGGAGCGGTTGGCGTCGCTCATGGACAGCATGCAGAGCCACCACAGCGCCAGCTCCGTGCTCATGAGGGACGAGCGTGCGCCAGCGTGGCCCGGCTGCGGCGCCGGCACCTCCATGTTCCAGGGCACGGCCATGGCAAAGACCGTCCAGTCGGCGTATTCGCCTTCCCACGATGTTGTGGCGGCAAAGCTGCAGACCAAAAGCCCTTCCTCCGTCTGGACGTATCCATACCGCGTGCCGGCCTGGGCGCAGAGGCTGGCGAGCTGGTCAATTGACCATTTTGTCTCTTTTTTGGCGGTGGCGGGATTCATGATATGCGTACTTCCTCGCCCCTTGACGCTGGTGCGACACAGCCCGACCACGAGAACATCGCGCTGGCAGTTGCCCAGCCCAAAGACGTGGGCGATCGTGGTCTTGTTGTGGAGACCTGGGACCGTGGGCGTTGTGCCGTCTTCCATATTGTCAAACTCGTGATGGAGGACCGCGCCGGCGTGCAGACCCATCGCCTGCTTGGCATACTGGACCAGCGGCATGACCGCCTCGTCGTTCCAGGCGATGATGCGTCTGGGGCCTTCGTCGTCGTCCAGCACGAGACCTCGCAGCTTGGAGGTAGACGGCACCTTGTCAGCGACGTCCAGCGGCAGAGGTTGATCAAGGATGGAACCGAAACTGTCGTTGAGCGTGCGGATGTTGAAGGCACGCCAGACACGAAGCTCGAACTGCTGTGTACAAGTGTCCGATCTGGTGTTCCCCTTGGCCGTCGACTGGCATGGTATGTAGGGCTTTCCCGGCAGGAAATTGCCTCTCGACGTTGGCAAGGAATGATCCATGGGAAGGTCGAAGTTGAAAACGTCAGTGATTGTTGAAAAGCTTGTCCAAAGGCAGAACCAGTTAGCGTGGGAAGGCAAACCAAAGGAGTAACTTGCCGTTATCTTCTGTGTGTGTGAGATAGAGATGCGGTGTTGACAAAGTTGGAGTGTTTGGGGACTCTGACAGGCCAAGGAGACCGGGAGAGACACTGGTCTTTTATGCTATTGTCTCGCCCGCGGATTGACTTTTCTGGCCTTTCTTTTTTTGGACATTGTGTGGTCATGAAGCAGCCCTCTGCCTCATTTCCTGGTCGGCTGTGGGAAAGAGGGGAAAGAGAAGCTGTTTTGTGACGTATTCCTATAGTTTTCGCCGATGAGCACCATCTTCCCACGACTGGTCACTTTTGCTGCCAGTCGCAATGCTCTGCCTGGCCAATGAAGTAAATGGGACGCCGTCCTTGCCCGGTCCCCATTTAATTGTGGCTTTTGGACATGAAAGAAACTGCCCTGTGCCTAAAGCCATCTGTATATGTGAAAACAGACCCGTCAAGAGGTGCAGAAGACGCACAGAAGGTGTCCGACGTGTGAAGAGATTGCTACGGGCCCTTTGCTC
This sequence comes from Sporothrix luriei, assembly GCA_021398005.1. Lineage (NCBI taxonomy): Eukaryota > Fungi > Ascomycota > Sordariomycetes > Ophiostomatales > Ophiostomataceae > Sporothrix > Sporothrix luriei. Next base: position 416,787 of record WNLO01000008.1, read on the forward strand.
CACTGCTTCTCAGCGGGACGTCTTGCCTTTCTCAACGTGCCATTGGTGGTGGCGTGCGTCTCCGTATGTTCTTTATCGTATACGTTGCCTTCTGCAGACGAGCAGCTCTCTGTCCCTGCACCGTCCCTGCACCGTCCCTGCACCGTCCCTAGACCCCACACCGTCCCTAGGTCCACTATTAGAGTTCTAGATGCCAAACAGACAATATTCTCATCGGCGTTGCTGCAAAACACAATAGGCAACGCAGGAGGGGAGCATGGAATACTGTGGACGTGCATGTCTATGTGGTTCGGTTCAGATGCACGCCCAAGAATTGTGACGAAGTGCACGCCGAGGAAATGTGGTTAGCATGCGTGATCCACGCAGACAGCTATCGACCACTTCCATGGGAGTCACGGTGGTTGGAGGCAGCCACGGAGAGCTGTACTTCCGAGCTGTCACAATGACAGAATGGTAGAAAAAGAATATGAAATGGAAGCAGAAAAAAATCAATTCAGAAAGACAAACATGCTAGATGCAGGAAGAGAGGTAAGATTCTGCAGAGCGAGATTTGTTTGCAAAGAGAAAGGGGGGCTTTCATGACGTGTCGGGTTTAAATCTCTCCAACGCACAACGGGTGCGGAAACGGGGCACAGGGCAGATCGTGCGAGCGGACAGGTGGCAACAAAAAGAGCAACGCCAGCCAGAATGTCCGTTGATTTACGAGCACGCTGTTGGCCTGTTTACAGAGCATCGTGGTTTGTCATTGTCTTTGTCTTGGGCCATTTTGGCCGTCTTCGACTGTTTTTGACTGTCGTTGACTGTTTTTCACCGTCCCTAGCCTGTTATTGCCTTTGCTTCACCATACCTATATAAGTGGAAACGGGGAAGCAATAAATTCGAAAACGACTGAAGCACCCAGCATTGGCAAAAGCCTTCTGTCGGTAGATATGTTTTGACAGGGGAAACGAATCGCCGGACCCGCTTGCCAGACGGAGAGAGCCCACTTCTGCAGCCTGCAGCTCTGCCACCGGCATCGGGCGATCCAGCGGGGTTCCGGACATTTCTGCCAGAGAAAGTTCAGGAGTTCCGCACCTTTGCCGGTAAAACTCGTGCTTGTTCAGCGACACAATATTACGGAGACAATGGGTATCGTGCAAAAGGTATCACCCAAGAGCTATTGTGTGACAAATACGAAGAGGCCAGTATTGGAACCCTGTAGCAACTTAGGAGGAAATAAGTAAGAATCATGATTGTAACTATTATTATAGAACATGGTGGTGTACGACTGGCAACAACGCTTTGGATGATTATAATTAAACAAAAACAATTACATATATTAGTCGAGCTTAATTCGGAAATTCTCTACAATAATTCGAGTCCTGATATTGACAACAAGAAGACGACGACAAAATTGTACAAATAAAAAAAATCCAATAACCCATTAATTGAGTAGTTTTGCTCTCGTTGATAATTGAGACACAAAAACTTGGGGCAACTCGGGATCGAACCGAGGACCTTCAGATTAATCGCAGGACAGAAGTGGAACTTCAGTCTGACGCTCTCCCAACTGAGCCATTGCCCCTTGCGTTGCTGGTCAGCGGCGCTTTACGTTGGCTTAAGAGGTGGGCGCCGTATGTCATACGTGCAGTTGACCACTAAATCTCGCCCGACGCTCTATACATGCCTGTGGCCAGCTACCCCGCCCAGCCGGGCTGCTGCTCCAAGCTTCCGTATTGGGCAACCCCCATGCTATGAGACGCTCCTGCCGGTACAAGTGTCGGCCGCGACCTGGGCCGCCGGAGACGTCGCATCGTGCTTCGTACCTTCCCAACCGTGTGTGTCACAGTGTTTATTTGTCATGCGCCACACCTCCGCGCCTTCCCTGACAATGTCTTCTCCCGTGTCGTCTTCCTCACCTTCGTCTCCTATTTACACTCCATCGCATTCTCGCACGCCGTCGCCATCACACGCCATGGGTCTCCCACGACAGGAGGTGCCCGGGCGCCACGACTACGAAAACGAAGCCGTCGTCCGCCGCAACACACTGCCGCACCGCACCTACTACCTACCACCCGAGGCTACGCTTTGCCTCAATGGCAGCGACGGCGAGTGGCAGTTCCACTACGCCGCGTCGCCGCTCGAGGCGCCCGATGCAGCAGCGGCGAGCTCGTCTTCGTCGGACGCAACGGGAGGCTGGTCCCCAATTACCGTCCCCGGCCACTGGCAGCTCCAGGGCCGCCTGCGTGGCCACGGCGCCGCCTGGGGCATCCCGCACTACACCAACGTGCAATACCCCATCCCCGTCGCGCCGCCCTATGTTCCAGCCAGAAACCCCACGGGCACGTACCGGCGTGTCTTTTCGGTGCCGCCCGCGTGGGCGGAGCAGTTCCCTGGTGGCGGCGGCCCACGGCTGCGTCTGCGGTTCGACGGCGTGGACAGCGCGTACCATGTCTGGGTGAACGGCTCGCTGGTCGGCTACGCGCAGGGCTCGCGCAACGCCGCTGAGTTTGACGTCACCGAGGCGGTTTCGGCTGCAGGCCACGCCCACGACATCACGCTGGTCGTGCAGGTCTACCAGTGGTCCGACGGGTCGTACATTGAGGACCAGGACCAGTGGTGGCTGTCGGGCATCTTCCGCGACGTACATCTGCTTAGCTTCTCGGCGACGACGAGCATCGACGACTGGTTCGTGCACACCGACCTGGATGCCACGTACACGGATGCAGAGCTGCGCGCTGCTGTGACAGTGCGTGCTGTGGAGCCTTCAATACTGAGCCTGCGCCTGCTCGACAAAGAAAACTCGTTCTCCCTCGTGGGCGAGACATCAGTCAATGTTCATGCCGGTGCCACGAGCCCCACGACTGTCGATATCTCCTTGCCCGTGACCAATCCACGCAAGTGGACGGCTGAGACGCCGTATCTGTACCGGGTCGAGCTGACTCTGCGCCCGATTTCGGGCAAAGACCGGCCACACACTGTCCACCAGACTATGGGCTTCCGCAAAGTTGAGCTCCTCGACGGCTTACTGTGTGTCAATGGGGTGTCCCTCCGCCTGCGTGGCACCAACCACCACGAACACCACCCGCTGCACGGCCGCGCCGTGCCCGACGACTTTATGCGCCACGACCTCCGGCAGATCAAGAAGCACAACCTCAATGCCCTGCGCTGCTCGCACTACCCGCCGCACCCGCGCCTCCTCGACCTGGCCGACGAGCTGGGCCTCTGGGTCGTGGACGAGGCCGACCTCGAGTGCCACGGATTCTACGACGTGGTGGCACGCCCGCTCGACATTCCCGAGGAGATGGACTACGAGGAGCGCAAGAAGCTGATCTTCCCCACGGCCGCCCAGTTCACGTCCGACAACCCGTCGTGGCGCGCGGCCTACCTCGATCGCATCGAAGCCATGGTGCAGCGCGACAAGAACCATGCGTCCATTATCGTCTGGTCACTGGGCAACGAAGCCTTCTATGGCCAGAACCACAAAGACATGTACCACTACACCAAAACGGTCGATCCTTCGCGGCCAGTCCACTACGAGGGCGACACCCAGGCCGAGACGGCCGACATGTACTCGTACATGTACCCGTCCGTGGAGCGGCTGGCGAAGTTGGCAGAGACCGAGGGCGTCGACCCCGAGACCGGTCTGTACGAGAAGCCCGTCATTCTGTGCGAATACGCCCACGCCATGGGCAACGGCCCCGGTGGACTTGCCGACTACGAGGCGCTCTTCCGCACATACCCGCGCGTCCAGGGCGGCTTTATCTGGGAGTGGGCCAACCACGGCCTGTGGAAGGACGACGGCGACGACGGCGACGGTCGGGCGTACTATGCCTACGGCGGCGACTTTGGCGACGAGCCCAACGACGGCACCTTTGTCATGGACGGCCTCTGCAACAGCCGACACGAGCCCACGCCTGGCCTCGTAGAGCTCAAAACGGTGGTGCAGCCCGTGCGCCTATCACTCGATTCGGGTGCCGACGGCGACAGACGAACGCTCACGATCCAAAATCTCTACGATTTCATCGACCTCAGCCACCTGACGCTCTCCTACCGTGTCGAGGACTTTTCGTCGGGCAACAGGAACAACCATGTCCTCTTTGCGTCGCATGAACTCGAGCTGCCGCACATTGCGCCGCACGGCGGGAAGGGCACGGTCGTTCTCGATGGCGTGGATTATGCCTCGTACCACGACAACTCGGATATCCTTTTGACCGTGCTGCTGTCCCGCAAAGGAGCAGAGTCCGAGTGGAAGGACGTTGCCCATTTTCAGCAGTACTTGACCACTGCAAAAACAAGCCACCTGCAAACCGCTCCTCTATCCCACGGTTTGTCAGCTACATCGCAAACTGCTACAGTAGAGCAGGTTGGATCCGAGATCACGGCCACTGTTGGCCAGCATTCGCTTGTGTTCAGCGCCGTCCGTGGCAGTCTCACGTCATGGACGGTCCGCTCTGGCGGCGGCAGCGTCGTCGTTCTTGGGTCGACCGACGCCGCGTCAACACCACCGGCAGTTGCGCCCGGTTTCTGGCGCGCGCCAACCGACAACGACCGCCCACTGTCCGTGCCCTACTGGAAACGCTTCGGCGTCGACACGCTGGATCTCCATCGTGTCGTCTCCATTCACCATGTGGCATCAGACGACACTGCGACCGTCACCACGGAGACCGTCATTGCACCCCCTGTCCTGGGCTGGGGCTGGACCTGCCGCACCGTCTACACGCTGTCCGCCCGCGGTCTGGCCGTGGCGGTCCGCCTGACGCCCTTTGGCAGCGTTCCGGCCCACGTCCCCCGCATCGGCCTCGATGTTCGCGCCAACAAATCGCTGCAGCACTTTGCCTGGTACGGCCAGGGCCCCGGCGAGTCCTACCCGGACAAGAACCTCAGCCAGCGGGTGGGTGTCTACGAAGCTGGCCTTGCCGACCTGCAGGTCCCGTACGACGTGCCGCAGGAGAACGGCAACCGTATGGGCACGCGCTGGATGACGGCGGCGGCGACGGCCTCCCAAAACAGCCATCTCCGCCTCCGTGTCACGCGGCTGAGCGATGAAGCGCATGAAAATGAGGGCCGGGCACCCGACTTCTCCTGGGCCGCAGGACCGTACTCCGCACAGGTCTTGGACGCGGCGGCTCATCCGTGTGACCTCGTCGGCCAGGAAGACCCGGATGCGGTGCTGCTGCGTCTCAATGCGCGTGTTGCTGGTGTCGGCACGGCCGCGTGCGGACCAGGCGTGCGGCCGGACCTCTTGGCCACTGTGGAGGCTACGTCGTTTGCCTTTTCCCTGGAGGCGACTGTGTAAGGGGCTGGGGGGCGGTTGTGTTAGGTTATTTATGATTTTTTATGATCTCCGCCGTTATTTGTCACGTATAATAGTATGGAGCGAGTAGTCAAAATGGAACTTGATGGATTTTGAAAAAAAAAAAAAAAAAAGAGATTAAGTATCTATCTAAAATTCCCATAGCACATCAAAGTAATTCTTCGGTGCTCGAGAGGAAAGCAAAAAACGCAAAAGAAGAAAAGAAATGAAAAATCAAATGGAGAAATAAAAAAAAAAGGGTACCTACCTTTATACTTTCGTTGTCCGTTTTCGTGGGTTTGGCGACGGTCAGCGGGGGGACTCGGCATCTTCCGTCATGGGACGTAAGCGGCAAATCGAAAGTCGAAAGTAGGAAATGACAAAGCCAAAGAATTTTTTTTGGGGGGGGGTTTTCTGGACTTTCAATTGTTTTTTCGGTTCTCTTGGTTTTTTGTTAGTTGGTTGTGGGGGCGGATAGTACGCCAGGTCTTCTCAAGCACTCATCAGGAGCGGTGCACGGAAGGAGAAAGGAAAAACAAATACAAAAACGATGCAGAACAATACGAAGAAAGACGTGCAAAGGAGAGGATGAGCGCGGGTGGGGGTTCCAGCAGGAGAACTCTTCCTAGAGCCATAGTCCCATGAGGTTTGTCAGGTTCAGGATGGGATGCCGGTCTCGTCGGCGTCTGTTCTTCTGTTAGTATCCCCAAGGATCCTCCGGTATGATAACAACTCCTCAACGACGTGGCTGGTTCGCGACTGGTGTTGCTTATGAAGTTCCGTCGGTTGCTTGCAGGTCTTCGAAGATGTCAGGGACGACATCGTCCGAAAGCCAGTCGTAAGGAACATCATAAGACACCAAGACATCGCTCCCCAGTGGGCCGACAGCCGTGAGTGTGACACGAAGCATCGACGTGCCCTCCTCGGACCAGGAGAGCTGCTGGTCGCTCACTTCGATGTTATAGGCTTGCCACTCTTGGCGGTCGGCGACCAATGTACCTTCGCTGCGAAGTTTTGTCACAGAACCCAGAGGGGTGAATTCGCCACTCATCCCCCGACACTGCACTGTCACGGTGAAGTGCCAGTACTGACTGGCAATCACCGAGTGAATCGCGAGCATGACCTAGATGCTCGGATTGTAAAAACGGAGAGCATGTAAATCCCCTGGAATCATGATATCGAACGCGAACGTTCGACCGATGGCAAAAGGGGGATCCATGACGCCGAGGTTTTGGGGACTATTAAGTTTTTTTGTGTTAGTTTTGTGAGGTGTAGTTAGTAGAGTAGAGTAGAATATGAGAGGAAGCGGAAGCGAGGGCGGGTGAGGAACATTTTTCTCTCCGTGATTTCCCTATGAGGCGGAAAGCTGTGTTTATTATATACTTGGATATGAACATGCGACTTGTTCGCTGTTCGTCACTTTGCATATTGTGAACAGAAGCGGACAAAATGAGTTCATGAAAGAAGTGCTCTATGCTGTTCAAAAATAAATAAATAAAAATGCCCATTGTTCACGCTGGTATGGTGCTGTATCTGTAAAGGGATGGAGATGTGCTGGTCACCAGCGTTTTGATGAACAATGAGATTATTTTCGCTCGCAAATGATTGTCAACATAAACATGTGAAACTTACCGGGAGAAAATCAAATAGAATACCTGTCCGTGGCGGAAGCGCTGTCTTGTTTGTTGCATCCAATTATCGACACAGGTACTGCCTAAAAGCAACCCAGCCACGCCAATGTAAGGAAAATGGAATGTATGTACTTACAGGGAAGATGCCGTCTTCAAGTCTGGTAAGGTGTTCACTCTCACTTGGATGAGGATTCCGATGCGAAGAAAAATCTGAACAGGACAAAGGCAATGTGCGACACGAAGATACGAATTAAAAAAAAAAAAGACAAAAAGGAGAAAAGAAAAGAAAGAAAAAAAAAAAAGAGAACAGAACTGCAGTCCAACATACCAAATCGCACATGGATAGTGTGCCATGACCTGCGGGGCCAGCCACCTCCAGCTTTGTCCTCTGCCGCCTCCCTGGAGGTCAACATTGGACGGCCTGCTGAGGATGACATACACAGCCGGGACACGACCGCACCGCGATATATGCCACAGCTGCGAGGAGGCAGTCGCCATACCGGTCTAATAACAACTCGCCGGATTCGTCTCTCTTGTACGCGCACCGGAAGATGGAGACGCGGACGGTGGCCAGATCACACACGCCCAACTCCCCGCCGCAGGCAATGCGGAAGTCGATGTCGTACATGTTCTCGTTGCCCATGTAGACGTTGCTTTTGGCTATGCTGGCCACCTGGAGACCGAGGACGTACCGAATCTGCCGGCCATTAACAGCGACCTCGGCGCAGAGAAGGGCCGTGCCCGTTTCCTTTGCAATCCAAAGGGCGATGCGCTCCGTGATGCGGAACCGGGCCTCGACCACGCCGGGCAGGGGGTGCTGGAATGTCCACTGCTGCGCGTTGACGACGTCGAGATACAGATTCATGCCTTCGCAGGCGGCGGTTCCCTGGCCGACTCCAAGACTCGGCTGCGATGCAATGCTGGTGTCCATGACGGCGGGAACGGAGGGGGGCCTCTGTGTTTGACTGGATCGTTTGCGTGTGCCAGTCGGGAGGCTTTGATTTAAATATTGGGGAATGTAACACGTGTGTTGACTGTAGGGCTGGTGGTTGCAGGGGTGCTTATGGTACGTTCATTCCGGCGCTGGGCGGTAGGATCGGGGAGGTGATCTTAAATACCGGTGGTCGGGAAATGGATGTGCACAGTGTGGCATTTGGACGTGCGAGCATGAAAGGCGTTGCCTTTCTTTGTCACGACGGCTCGCATTGTTTCGTACAAAGAGCAGTCGGGATGCTGTGAGAATGGACGAAAGGGGGCAGACAGGGCAGAGGGGCCCAGAAGGGGCAGAAGCGGACAATGGGGTCTATTGTCGCTTGCCAAAGAGCATCTGAGATGTAGACAAAGAAGGTGCCGTGACTGCACCATTGTTGAATGGCGTCCGTGCCACCACTCACGGCACTTGAAGAGCACGACGACAAACAGCTTCACAAAAGAAGTGGTCTTCCATTGCCTATTGTCCGGTGACCTGAGATCTCATTGTCGCAGTACGGAAAGAGGAGACTTGATGTGTACCCCAAAGAGGCATCTGGTGTACGGTCTGTCTCCATTGAATATCTCTGGAGTATTTTGGGTGTACCTGTGTTGGAATGCCTCTTCAGGTCAGTCTTCCACAAATGAAAGGTCCTTTGACCGCTCTGCTGCTGTGCGCTTTCCTGTTCGTTCTTTCCTGCTCGGTAGCTGTTTGACGTGCGTCGTACGTTTGGTCGTTCTTTCCCAAAATGCGTTGTTCAGCGGCAGCGGTAGTCGGGCCAGGCCGTGCGCGGCTGCCAACGGTCGCTAACTGCAGACGTTCTGGGCAACAGCGGTGCCTTCTCTTCGCTGCAAAGCACATGGGGAACGGAAAAAGACCAAGAGCCGTCGCTCATAAAAATGCGGGGGCTAGTGTGATGGCCTGGCCCAACTTGTTCGTCTGACAGGGCGTTCCTTCCCTGTGACGCACTGACAGGTGTCACAACAAAGTCCAGGGTCCCCTCTTTTCTCGTATTAGTGGCTGTTACGTGCTGTGACGCGATTGCCAGCACTGGCCTTGGGCTTGGCCCGGGGCCTGGCCAACACTGCGCTCCTTTGTGAGTGAGCTCTTTGTCTCAGGCAGTTTCTCGTCTCTCTTCTCCCCGCGTCGTCCCGCTCTGGTCCCTCCTGGACCTTTGCTCACTCTACCTGACTGTATTATTAGAACCGCCCTTTCATCTATGTTCTGGCAATTCCAAAACCCACCTGGCTTCAGCGCTCCTTACAGGTCTGCTCTGGGAGGCAGCTAAAGCCTGCAGCTGACCCCCTACGTCGACCGACGCACAGGCAGTGGGTATTGCTTTCCTTCTTCCTCCCCTGCACATTTCACCTTTCCCAACGACTGCATCTGCGACGACATCATATACATACATACCCCTCTACTTTGCGCCTCTCGCAGAGTTAGCTGACAGGCAGTGCGACATGTCGGCGACGCAAAGTCTGGTGCGACGAAGGCCGTGGCGTTTGCGACAACTGCAGTCGCCTGGGAATTGCCTGTGAATGGTACCCGGCCGGCGACATTGCGCACCGGTCGCGGGTGAACATGGCCTGTGAGCTGTGTCGAAGAAGTCAGGTATCTTACGTCAGTGTGAACATTAGTCGTCCTCCCCCCCCTTTTTTTGCACCCAGCTCACCTTCAGATCTGATGCACCGCCTCAGCGTCGTCCGCCGGGCCTTCTGCACCATGCCAGAGGGCCATGGTCGACTGCATCAGCACCAGCCAGGGCATTGGGCAAGGGAGGCCAGCCTGGACTGGCAAGACACAAGTCGACGCTCCCAGTACGAGTTCGCCAGCATCCATACAATCGACCGCGCCGACAACCCGAGCTACACCCGGAGCACGGCCACTGGCCATTTCACCAGCACAAAACGAATCCCATGCACCCATGCCGGCGCCGTTACGATCCCTGGGCGCCTTTGGTAGCAACAGCGGCATCGGTTGCCTCGATGCCATGCCCGACGTCGCCGAACAGCGCCGCCTGATCACTGCCTACTTCGACGGCACACACTACTTTGCATTTATTCGATTATCCTCCGCAGCGACACTGATGCGGCTGTTTGACAACCGCCTCGTGTCGGACTTTTGCTGCCCATCCTAGCCACCGCGGTCCATTTCCTCGACCCCCACGACCGGCACTCCGACATATGGCCCGACGGGTGCCATCAACGGGTATTGCTCGAGCTCGTTTCGCCGCCGTCGACACACAATACCGTGCTATTCGCGGAACAAGTCGGCATGTGGTAGAAACCATGGCCGCCACGCCAGCAGCATCGACCACCGTCGGTCGTTGCATCGCCCACCACTTCCTCGTCGACGTCATCACAGAGCGTGCCCTGGACACACGGCTCGCACTTAGTTTTGTACAAACACCAGCTGGATCGCTGGCAGGAGCGGCTGCCGCCGGTTATGTGGTTTACAGCACAGATGCTGTACATGCGCCGGCCGTCGCAGTTTGTCAGTTTTGTCACGCCCCACTGCCTGTCCATGGCGCGGACGGAGTGGACACACTCGACGGCTGGCAGGTCCTCCCAGGCCTGTGTCTTGCCTTCGTTTATGATCTCGAGGTGCACCTCAGTGTCGTCGTCCATGAGGCCGAGGCTGGTCATGTGCGCCGGCCATTCCTCGCACAGCATGGCCTGCACTTATCGTAGCCGCCGCGGTAGTGGTCAGTGTGCTCTTTCGATGTCTGCAGCAGCCAGTGCGGTGCCGAAAAGGGTGGGTTGGCGAAGACGGGCAGCTTCTCGCCGCCGTCGCTTTCTCGTCATTGTCGTTCGCAGCATTCTCGGCATCCAGCTCCTCGAGATACGTCACAAGCTCGTCTCCGTAGACGTCCCTTGAGTACCAGTCCGCCAGTAGCGCGTCTAGCTCCTGGTCCACGCCACCCTCGCCGTGCTCTGCACGGGTGCGCCCTCATAGCCGGCGCCTTGCTGTGCTTTTTTGCTGTACCCGGGCACCTGGGACCCGCTCGTGTTTACAATAGCCGCAGAATTATGCGCCTCCGGCCCGCGCGAGGAGACGCTCTCCCTCGGCATTGCCCTCAACGTCGTCGCTGCCTCTATCGCCAGCTTCTGGGTCCCCTACACCCTGAACGACGTCGGGGCCAACATCACTGGGTGTTTGGCGCCATTGCGCTCGGCCGCGGCGTGCCACGTTGAGGCAAACGGAGCAGTATTGTTTTTGAAAAATTGTACGTGTGTAACATTTCGAGCCATCTAGTATGATTTAATCCAGCCTGTCATACATGCAAATGCACAAAGCGTGTCCTGCTCTGGTTCGGTTTGTCACGGATGTGATCCGCCGGTTTCATTGGTCAAGCACCCCTGCTTCAGTCTGCATCCGGCACATCGTCTGCCTAATTTACGCGCCGGCCAAGCCTCCCACGATGTTATGGGCGCCTATCGTTTTTTTTTTTTTTTTATCCATGTCTCGTCTCCGCCGTTTCTGTGTTCTCAGTTTTCCTCTTCCCATCATCTCATCGTCTCACCGTCTCATTTCTCTCGCACGTCGTAATTTCCTCCCTCGGACTGCACATCATCCTCTCACCCCCAGTGACAATGGTTACGACGCGCGATCTGAACGAACACTGTGAACCCGGCTGCACCGGCGCCACGCAGGACAAGAAATACTTTGAAGTCGGGTCGTCCTTCGTCAAGCGCACTTTGCGCCGACACGAATGGATTGAAAATAGTATTGGCTGGAAGCCCGCGGCCAACTTGCCACAGCGTTGGACCACCGACGGCGCGGTCCTGCAGTATCTGCGGCAACACGCCCCCTCGATCCCCGTCCCCCGCTTCCGGCACACCATGGAGGACGACGGGGCGTTTTACTTTTGCACGGAACTCGTGTCCGGAATCAGCATGGTCCACCTCACACCCGAGCAAAAGGAAGTGGTCACAAAGGAGCTCGAGGTGCACTTGGCCACGCTCAAGTCGCTCCGCTCGGACACGCCCGGTGTTCCGGGCCAGACCCTCATCTGTCCACCGCTGCGTATTCACCGTGGCTTTTGGAATAATCACACCTGCTGGCGGCCCAAGGCAAACCTCCCCAAAGGCGACTACGTCTTTTGCCACAACGATCTCAGTCAATACAACGTCCTGGTCGACCCCGAGACGCTCAAAATCAACGCCATTGTCGACTGGGAGTACGCTGGGTTCTGGCCAGAGTGGTTTGAGCGGCCCTACTGGACGCGGGAGGGACCTGGTGCGCCGTTGGAGGGTGAATTGGATGACATAGATCAGTGTCGCGACTGGCTGCAGGAGCACTGCGACGAGGTGGAAATGCCACACCTGGTTTCTTTCCAGGAGAAGATGAACAGGGCCAAGGAGGAATAGGCGTCTCCATTTATAATGTACCTAGAAGGTAGCTAGCTATCTACGTAGAAGTGAAGAAATATCACATACTTCGACCACATCGACCCCATCAGTCCCGTCCACCTATCCGCCCACCCTTCCATCCTCCCATTCTTCCATCCATCCTTCGGTCGATAAATTCCACGAATCCATAAATTCCATCCATCCATAAGTTCCATCCATCCATAAGTTCCATCCATCCATAAGTTCCATCAATCCAAAAATCCCATCAACCCCACCAACCACTCGTACCATATATGGTGGTCATTCATGGCCGTGTGTTGGCAGTCAATTACTTGTTTGACCACGTGGCACTTTATCATGTTAGTGTAATGAACTCGGTAGTAGGCATTGGGGCAAACTGTCAATCGAGGGTTGTTGACTTACGCGCCACAGGACAGGCACTCAGCCGAGGGCTGCGTCGACGAAACGTCGGTTCCACAGCCACCAGGGCACTTCACGATCTCACTCGGCATGTTGATCCGTTTGTGGTGTGTGCCTGAGTTCACAAGAAGGGTCAGTCCAAAACTCGTTGCGAGCACAACCTATTGATGGATGAAGGTCTTACCTGGTGCCTTGTTTTGATTGTTTTGTTCTGAGCAGTGAGCAGATTGTCTTGTTCTGAGTAGGGCCTTTTGGTCCGAGAAAACTGTTTCGAGTATCTGTAGTTGTGATGCTGGTGGTGGATGAAGAGATGAAAAACAAAAAGAAGTTAAACACAGGGTAGACGAAGCCTGTTTAAATAGTTTTTTTTCAAAAGGCTATACAATGAGGCCTCCACTACGCCCATCTCAACGGCCTCAGATAGATGCAGACGTGTCGCCTGCGCCTAAGAATCATCGCAGACGATGGCTGCCCATGATACTCGCAGACTGGTCAGGTTGGTGGGGATAAGTACGCCTTGCAAACACCGCCTTGTTTTTTATCATGAAAGGCGAGTCGCCTTTTATACTTTCCGGTACCGATGGCCAATGAATTCGACCCGGCCGTTAACATGGTCGTTGATATGGTCGTGATATGGGTCGCAGGTATGAGCCATAATGTCGGCCGCTCAAACAGGCCGCTCAACATGACTGGTAGCAGACATACGCTTTGTAGTGACAGCAAGGCGCCTAGAACACCTGAAAGTGTCATATGATACATAAACGGCCTTGAAAACGAATCGACTAGGGTATGATGATTACAAGGCGATCGCATCATGGCTAAACGGATGTTCTGTTTGTTTCCTGAGGAATTGCGCCTCGCCAACATGAAGCTGCGTGATGTGGGGAAATCATGCGCTTCTCTACCAAGTAGATGAGAGAAAACCATGCGACCTTTTATATGTCCTTGGTGTGTCGCTGGTAGTCGTACATCGAGGCGACTGATACAAGTCATATGTATTCGTCAAGATATCACTGCAATGAGATGTTGTGGGGGGACTCCACCCTGGCCAATACAACATCACGACGTGTAGGTCACCACTGCGTTCTCCCTGTGGCAAAGCTGTCACATTGGCCACACAGAAAACAAGGGAGAGCTAAAGCTTAAACTGTAATTTATGGTACACTGGCGTCTTCACCTAAGTGCGTGCTAAAGTGGATGTAACTATTTCTTGATAAAGAAAGGCGACCCTGAGCGGACTCAATGTTAAGTTGACGTGCACTAACCAATCACAGTGTCCTTCAGATTACCAAATGTCTACCGACTCCCTGCGCCCATGAGCGGACCCAAAAAGGACGAATAGAGTGAACCTGCCGTCCCCCTATTCATGACTTTTGAACCAGGGCGTCACGCGCTGCACTAGGTTGTGACATTTGTCAAAAATGTCTGGCCCGTCTGCTGCTGCTTCATGTACGGGCCCATGTGGTGACTGTTGTATCGTATTTGGGTGTATATATCTCATTCACTGCCTGTCCCTGCGTTGACGCCCACCTACGACGTAGGGTGGTAGTTGGCCAGGACGAGGGCCTCCTTGGAGTTGCTAGCGTCCAGGAACCAGCCCTTGCTCTTCAGCAGTGCAATCAGCCCCGCCTGGCCGCTCACCGCGGCGTCGTAATCGTCCGTCTTGAAGGACGCCTCCACCAGATAGTCGATGCCCGTGCCCGCGCTGTTCTCAATCGGCCAGATCTCAATGTCCAGCTGCACGCCGTTCCACGTGCCCGCGCTCGCCTTGGTCAGGACCGGCCCGTAGATGGCGCCGCTCTTGAGCGCGGTCGTGCCCCAGCCGTCGGCCACCCAGTTGTCAAACATCTTGGGCGCGTTGGCCACCAGGAAGCTGCGCGAGTCCTTCTCCGACGGGTCGTCCATGCCGCTGTAGCCGCTCGACGACGCCGAGTAGTCGCGCGACACCGACAGCTCCTGGCTGTCGAGGTACCAGTCGACCTGGGCGTCGTAGTTGCCCTGGCCCGAATTCCAGCCGTCGGCAAAGGCCGTGTTGAGGGCACCGGTGATGTCGCCGTTCTGGATGGGCAGGCGCCACTTGTATGTGAGGTCGAAGCCGCTCTTGTTCTCGACCTTGCGGATGCGGGTGCTCCAGCCCTGGGCGTGCAGCGCTTCGTCGAGCGTGTCGATGTACTGCACGTTCTTCTTGGTGACCGTCGTGGGCATGGCGAACTCCTCAATGACGGCCGACACGAGGCGGAAGTTGGAATCCAGCACCACCGTCGGGTCGAGCTGCAGGTGGATCTCGTAGTCGGGGACCATGGGGCCGTCGGCGGCCAGAACGGCGGCCGGCAGGGCCAAGACGGCCGTGAGAAGGGACTTGGTAGAGAGCATGTTGGAGAGCAAGTGAGCCGTAGGGTTGAAGAAAGAAAGTGGTGAAAAGATGTGAGGTGGCAGTAGAGCTCAGAGTAGATGGTCGTAGGCAAAGAAAGCCAGTGACTTTAAATATATCTCCCTCCTGTTGACATGGCCGATGAAATCTATGCCGATGACATCGGAACACGGCATGGTTTCCTTGCTGGTCAGACATCCCAAGTCGTTGAGGCCGCGCAAGCCTGTGCATTAGTCAAGTCGTGGGTTTTTTTCACTACCAAAGGCACGTGTTGATGCTATTGGTATATCGTGGAAGACGTTGCCCAAATAACTGAAAACTGACAGGAAACCGGGACTCTGCATAAGCTAGGATTAGTCTCAAAGTACTGTGGTCGGTAAGGCAAAGATCGGTCACCGATTCGGCTGTCGATCGTGGGGCTGAGGAAACGCGGGCCTGATTCGTTTAAAGTCGTCGTGTTAGTCTACTTCGGTAACCGGAACAGGAACATGACGTGCGCGACGACACGTGCAGAATCCGCTGCCACCGACGAGTCCCCACAGACGAGGCTATTCCACCAAGCCGTGGGGGCAGTCCACACACGTCATAAATGAGGCTGTAGGCACTTACACTCTAGACGTCTCCACTAGTATTCCGGTGGTGTCTGATTTGCCCGGTTCGCTATTACTCGGTTTGTCCGCAACGGCAGTGTCGTCTTGGAAAAGCTGCTGCACCGAAGCACGCTGGCGCTTCATCTTGGACAAGGCATGGCGCGCCGACCGGATTAGAGATGGGAATGGACCCGCTACTAACTTCAGAGTCTTTGACTTCGGCGGCCCGCTCGGAGCCTCATCTGCCGCCTGCGCGCGGACAGAAATGTCCAGGTTCGGCTTGTCGGTGCTCTTGGCTGCTTTGGACGAGTCTGTGCCTTCAGTCTGCACTGGCGTGGTCGACTTTGGCGCAATTTCTTCTGTATCCGAGAGTGGGGATCGGACGCGCAACTTTGATACCCGCGTGGTGTTGCTGGTTTTGGAGACGGGTTGGATATTGGCATTCGGGTCGTTGGCGTGATCAGATGCGGCCTGTTTCTAGTTTTGTCGAAGTATAAATCTGCCCCTGTCCTTCTTCCTCACCCCGCTCGTACTCGTCATCCTCGTGAAGAAAGTTGTCATCGCCTGCCGCGCCGGACATGCTCGCAATCTTCAAACAGGCCCACTGAAGATTGAGCATGGTTGCCATCTTCTGTGCTTCGTCCATGCTTGGCAGCGTCACTGTGAAAACATGGCCTGTCTGCAAAAGGCGGCTGGTGGCAGGGTGTGGTATGGCCACGATCGCATCTCCATCCGCGTCCATGTCAGCGTCGGTAGGAGATCCGAGACACGGCCGCGATTCCCATTCTCGAACCCAGTCGCGGTATTTGTCTTCTTTGACCGTATCTGTCCATGGTTTCCGGTACTGCGTCGTCGTAGTTGCCCCAGTTGTTGCTGTCGTCGCTGTCATTGCTGTCGTCTGCCGAGGGAGCCAGTGGAGCTGGATATGCACAATGCCGTGCGTAGGGACGTCAGACGGCGCACTGCCATAGGTACCCTCTGTTGGCGTGACACCCAGGCACCGGAGGGCAAAGTATCCCCGTGACCACCAGCTGTGCAACGTAGGACTGAGACAGAGCATGTTGAAGGCTCTGTCCGTGCAGCCCGGGCTGTTCGTGAGCAGATTGCATTGATCATTCGTGAGTGCCCAGAACGCGGGTTGAAGGAGCGTGAGCCGACGCAGCTTGTCGTCGTTGTTGTTGGCTGCAAACGGGAAAATGTGACACACGTCGGGGTTGGCAGTCCCGGTTAGCAGGCAACGGTCGTGGTCGCGCTGGAGGCACTGATTGTACGTCAGAACTAGACCAATTACCAGTCGTCATGGACAAGCATGGAAATGGGGAGGGAAGCTTCAGCCGACTTCTTACATGTTCTCGTTCGCCCTGCCGACGACCCAGAGAAAAGTCTTGCGATGGCATATTGAGTCCAGGTCTTTGCAAAACTTAAGTCCCAAACTTGCGTTAGTTTACCAACTTTGCATCGCTCGCAAGTCTTCAAATGTCAGAACATCGAGGCAGGAGGGGTAGTTACACGCACAAAGGCGCACGGCCGAAGCCATGTTCTCGGAGAAGCCAGAAAAGTCTAGAATGGCACCGCCCTGATTGGTCGTCTGCTCAATCCTCTGTAATTGGTGCACAGGAAGCACAGTGATGAAGGCCAGTGCCATCGTCGACAGGTCTACGTCGGCCGAGAGGCGTCTTCGCATGCTTGACAGAAACACCCCTGCGATCCGCAAGCGCTCGTCAAGCTCGTCGGCAGGGAGGACAAGCGCTGTGGAAGCCGTATCGGGGCAGGCAAGCGCATAACGCCGCAGTTGATGGTAGTCATCCATAGTTCCATTTCGTGAGAGGAAGAGCTGCCGCACATTATCCGTCAAGGCATCTAGCTGCCTGGGTGTTAGGCTCTGCTTGGGTAGAGCCATATTGGTACTCTGTGGTGCCAGTTCGCTGTGACTGACAGGACGTAAGTGTGCGTGTTCTTGATGGAAAGTCGTTGCGGGTTGACGGTGACCTTGTGCTCTTTGTCTCCTCTTCTGTCGTTGCTGCCTAGGTCAGGGAACTGATAAACTAATTTTGCCATTGCGGTGCTTTTGGTACTTACTTGCCAGTTTTTCCGGATTAAAGAAGGAACGATGAACAATATACCCTAGATACCACCTGATGCGAGTTTCACGTTCTACTCGTGTTACACACGTACAAAACATTGTGTGGCGACACTGGTAGACACGTGACTGCACCATCTCCAGGGGACAATCAGTTGTGTAGCATTGTTGACCCCTCATAGAGGGTGTCATCTGCTCTGGTACTGCATCCTGAGAAACAACTATGTGCTGTGACTCCCTTATTATATGCAACACCACATGGAGTTTTTGGGCGCTACTGGCTAGGTATGTTCGTTCAAAGACCATAAATATCAATGTCACGTCAATAAAACATGGTCATATGTTACAAGCATCTCACAACTGTTGTACTGCTTTCCTGTGGACTAGCTTCGTATTTGAAAACTTCATCTCGTTGATGTTGGATAGAAATTGCTACAGAAACCGTAACTAATGCCCTTCCCCCCCTCCTTATACACACCGTCCACCGTCGACCTCAATGTTCACGCCCGTGATGAAGCTCGCCTCGTCGCTCGCCAGATAGCAGCATGCGTTGGCAATGTCGCTGGGCGTTGACGGCCGGCCCAGCGGAATCGTCGACACGAAGCCCGCCCGGTTCTCCTCCGTGTCCGGCTTGCCAATGAACAGGTGCGTCATGCCCGTGCTGCCGACCACGGGCGACACGGCGTTGAAGCGAATGTTGTTGGGGCCGAACTCGACGGCCATGGTCTTGGTGGCGTTGATCACGGCCGCCTTGCTGGCGTTGTACCAGGTGAGGCGGGGCCGCGGGCGGATGCCAGCCGTGGACGCGACCTGGATGAAGTTGCCCGGCCGCTTGTTGTCGATAAAATACGGCAGCAGCACGTGAGTCGACACGTAGACCGACTTGACGTTGACGTTGAAGACGAGGTCAAAGTCCTTGTCCGTCACGTCGGTCGTGCGCTTGTTGGCGTACGTGGCGCCGGCGTTGTTGACGACGATGTCGAGGCCGCCAAACCTGTCGACGGCCAACTTCAGGAGGGCCTCCCAGTCGGCGGACTTGGTGACGTCGCCCTGCTGAAAAATAGCCTTGTCGCCGAGCTCGGCGGCAGCGGCCTGGCCGGCCTCCGCTGACAGATCGGCAATGATGACGTTGGCTCCTTCGGCGACAAACTTGGTGGCAATGCCCTTACCGAAGCCGGAGGCAGCGCCCGTGACAATGGCGACCTTTCCCTGAAGGCGAGACATTGTGTGTGTGTTGGTGGTGGCGACGTCGCTGGACAAACGAAAACAGAGGAAAGAAAGTCGACGCGAGAGAACCAGCTATGGTGATGAGAAGAATAAATGGCCGAATGGATGGTATCAAAATTCAAACGCCAATTGTAAACTGAATCACTCCTTTCGTGGACTGAGTGTGTGTGTGTTTGGCCGACACAAGTTGGAATCGTGGACACCCGCGGCGATGTAGAGTTGTAAAGTAACACAGAGCTGCCGGCGGAGTCGATAACGGGACATGGCGCGAGGCCAACGTAAGACGCGAAAGCACGAGAGCCAAGATGCGGTACTGGGATGCCAGTCTGGTGGTGTGTGCAGTTGGCGTTCTACTGCAGTGTTTCCCCGCACTGCGCTTTCATCGTCACAGGGCAGATCGAAACTGCAGCAGACGGCCAATAGTATGCGCCCGGACCGTGCCACCAGCCAAGTCTCCTCACCAAAAAACCCAAAAAGGAAAGTAATCAAAGTGCCCTCTATCTCCACTTCCCCACCTCCTCCACTCTCCATTATTCCATCCACACGACTAGGCGCGCCAAGGGTCCCAATGCCGGTCGCGGCCAAACGGGCAGTTGTGGACAAGCTTAAGCCGAACTCGGGGATGACGTTTTGTCGCCAGTCTTATTGGAGGTGTTTGGTGTAGTAGATTGTCGAGGTCAGGAATGGGTGTGATGAAATAAAACGAGTTCGTGATCGTTGCTTTCTGTGGTGCTCACATCCACTGCTCTTTAGAGGCGCCTCGTCTCAACCCACCCCGCAGTTCACTCCAACCACCATAATGTCCCAGACGTACAAGCTGCTCGTCCTGCCCGGCGACTACGTCGGCCCCGAGGTCGTCGCCGAGGCCCTCAAGGTTCTCGATGTCGTCGAGGGTAGCCGGCCGGGTCTGACATTCGAGCGCGACTTTGACCTGGCCGGCGGCGCCAGCATCGACAAGCACGGCGTGCCCATCACCGAGGCCGTGCTCGCCAAGGCGGAGGCCAGTGACGCCGTTCTGTTTGGCAGCATTGGCGGCCCCGAGTGGGCGGGTGCCGTGCCCACGCCCGAGTCGGGTTTGCTGGCCCTGCGCCGCCGCCTCGACGCCTTTGCCAACATCCGCCCCTGCGCCTTCTACGCGCCGTCCCTCGTCAAGCAGTCGCCCATCAAGGAGCATCTGGTCAAGGGCACGCACTTTGTCGTCGTGCGCGAGAACTGCGGCGGTGCGTATTTCGGCGACAAGCGCGAGGACGCCGACGTCGCGTCCGACCTCTGGGAGTACAAGACGCCCGAGATCGAGCGCCTGGCCCACGTCAGCGCCGCCGTGGCCCGCCTCATGGGCCGGCCCGACGACAGGTCCAAGGCCGCCAAGGTCTGGAGCGCCGACAAGTACAACGTCCTGGCCAACAGCCGGCTGTGGCGCACCGTGACGCAGCGCGTGCTCGACGCCCCCGCGTACGCCGACATCGAGCTGCAGCACCAGCTGGCCGACAGCATGGCTATGTTGATGGTGGCCCAGCCCACGCGCTTCAACGGCGTCATCCACACCGACAACACCTTTGGCGACATCTTGTCCGACATTGCCGGCGGCATCACTGGCACCCTGGGCGTCCTGCCCAGTGCCAGCATCTCGGCCGTGCCTGGCAGCGGGGGCCGCTGCAATGGCATCTACGAGCCCGTGCACGGCAGCGCGCCCGACATCTCCGGCAAGGGCCTCGTCAACCCCGTCGCCCAGATCCTCAGCGTGGCCATGATGCTGCGGTACTCGTTCCTGCTGGCGGCCGAGGCTGACGCCATCGAAAAGGCTGTGTCGATTGTGTTGGAGGAAAAGGCGGCCGGCGGGCTGGAAATTCGGACGGCCGACCTGGGCGGTACGGCGACGACGCGCGACGTCGGTGAGGCTGTCTGTTCAGAGCTGAAGAAGCTGCTCTCGAAGTAGTTGTCGAGTCAGGTCGGATGTGGAATGGGAACCGAAGTGTGTCAAAGCAGGCATGTTTCTTGATATTGTACATAGAATAATGCAAACCCAAGCCAAAATATCACGTCACGTTATCCGGGCACAAGTTGCTGAATCTGGAAAGTGCGACGCGCATATTTTCTCGCGTGATCAGTGTTGTTTGGTCCTTCTGTTTGGAGGATTCCCTCTTCCGTTTGCGATCGTGCCTTCCACAGACTACGAAACCAGCCCCTTTTCTGACCATTTCCCCTTTTCTAACCATCTCCCCCTTTCATTCTTCATGGCGAGAGTCGACATATTCTACAATTTCTTCTCCTTTCATATTTACCATCATCGACAGCAACGGTAGAATTCAGCGCAAACGAAATCCCTCTACAGTACCCGTCACGCGATCTTCACGTTCCGCCATCAAGAGCCGTGAAGGGATGGAAGAAATCTAAACACGGTTTGTACTGGCAGCGGCTTCTTATCCATGCACATCAGCCACCATTTTCGGTCATTCTACGATCGCTAACTTGTTGGGGGGGGGGGGGGGGGGGGGGGGGCAAAAAAAAAAAAAAAGACAAAAAAAAAAAAAAAAAACCACCCGGCCCACCCCCCCCCCTGCACG